>OZ024796.1:5766939-6186939 GCA_964017045.1 Omphiscola glabra
TGCATTTGAATGCTCTAAGCCGAAACTTCTGGTCTGCATTTGATTGCTCTAAGCCGAAACTTCTGGTCTGCATTTGAATGCTCTAAGCCGAAACTTCTGGTCTGCATTTGAATGCTCTAAGCCGAAACTTCTGGTCTGCATTTGAATGCTCTAAGCCGAAACTTCAACTTGTCGTTTCTATTTCAAGCTCCCACACACCTTGTTTTCCTCACATTTATTCCACACACCTTGTTTTCCTCACATTTATTCCACACACCTTGTTTTTCTCACATTTATCCCACACACCTTGTTTTCCTCACATTTCCTCCACCCACCTTGTTTTTCTCACATTTCCTCCACACATCTTGTTTTCCTCACATTTCTTCCACACACCTTGTTTTCCTCACATTTATTCCACACACATTGTTTCCTCACATTTCCTCCACACACCGTATTTTCCTCACATTTCCTCCACACACCTTGTTTTCCTCACATTTCCTCCGAACAGCTCGAACGCAGTCCTTTTTTTTTTTTATAATCCTTCAATTATTAAACACGACACTACAAAGATAATCAGTGAGAAGAAAATAGAACGTAAGTGATCATCTCTCATCAACGACATTATCCTTCTCAAATCTGGGGACATTTTGTCTACCGCTCTCATCAACGACATAATCCTTCTCAAATCTCAGAACATTTTGTTTAAAAAAAAATGGTAGGGGAGTTTTCCCATCAATGAGTCTAGAATGTAAAGCAAAGAATTGGCGAAACGTTAATGCGAATTGTTCGTGAACGGCGATTTACAAAGAATGCATTTGCCGGGAAGGGCTCCAGATTCCTTACCGTTTGTGAGGGACCCGGCCCGAAGGCCAACTCGCAAACTGATTTTGAGGCCGCTGGACAGCCTTGCTCAGAGCGCCCACCACGTAAATCAGGCCACTCTTTGTACAAATAAGTCGGGGAAGAACCACTAGGCCGGGCAGGCTTAGAACAATCTAGACCAAACCCAACAGGCAGGGCAGGCTTAGAAAATTCTAGGAAAAACCCACCAGGCATGACAGGATGAGAACATTCTAGGCAAAACCCACCAGACAAGACATGCTTAGAACATTCTAGGGAAAACCTGCCAGGCAGGGCATAAATGTAAAAGAATCTTGATAAGAGATAACAAAGATTAAGAAAGGGAAGTTTTTTTTATTAGAAAGTAGCCAGGAGAGAAAGCCAACGGATTGTGTCAGAGCAAGAGGAAATGTTAAACGCGTTAGTTCGTTTTACTTTGTGATGGACACCTACACTATCGTACGTGTTATATATATGCAACTATCGTTCGATTTAATTTTGACTTGTGTGACATATACAGAAGACTAAACATGAAAGTATTGAGATACAGAAGACTAAACATGAAAGTATTGAGATACAGAAGACTAAACGTGAAAGTATTGAGATACAGAAGACTAAACATGAAAGTATTGAGATACAGAAGACTAAACATGAAAGTATTGAGATACAGAAGACTAAACATGAAAGTATTGAGATACAGAAGACTAAACATGAAAGTATTGAGATACAGAAGACTAAACATGAAAGTATTGAGATACAGAAGACTAAACATGAAAGTATTGATATACAGAAGACTAAACATGAAAGTATTGATATACAGAAGACTAAACATGAAAGTATTGAGATACAGAAGACTAAACATGAAAGTATTGAGATACAGAAGACTAAACATGAAAGTATTGAGATACAGAAGACTAAACATGAAAGTATTGAGATACAGAAGACTAAACATGAAAGTATTGAGATACAGAAGACTAAACATGAAAGTATTGAGATACAGAAGACTAAACATGAAAGTATTGAGATACAGAAGACTAAACATGAAAGTATTGAGATACAGAAGACTAAACATGAAAGTATTGAGATACAGAAGACTAAACATGAAAGTATTGAGATACAGAAGACTAAACATGAAAGTATTGAGATACAGAAGACTAAACATGAAAGTATTGAGATACAGAAGACTAAACATGAAAGTATTGAGATACAGAAGACTAAACATGAAAGTATTGAGATACAGAAGACTAAACATGAAAGTATTGAGATACAGAAGACTAAACATGAAAGTATTGAGATACAGAAGACGAAACATGAAAGTATTGAGATACAGAAGACTAAACATGAAAGTATTGAGATACAGAAGACTAAACATGAAAGTATTGAGATACAGAAGACTAAACATGAAAGTATTGAGATACAGAAGACTAAACATGAAAGTATTGAGATACAGAAGACTAAACGTGAAAGTATTGAGATACAGAAGACTAAACGTGAAAGTATTGAGATACAGAAGACTAAACGTGAAAGTATTGAGATACAGAAGACTAAACGTGAAAGTATTGAGATACAGAAGACTAAACGTGAAAGTATTGAGATACAGAAGACTAAACGTGAAAGTATTGAGATACAGAAGACTAAACGTGAAAGTATTGAGATACAGAAGACTAAACGTGAAAGTATTGAGATACAGAAGACTAAACGTGAAAGTATTGAGATACAGAAGACTAAACGTGAAAGTATTGAGATACAGAAGACTAAACGTGAAAGTATTGAGATACAGAAGACTAAACGTGAAAGTATTGAGATACAGAAGACTAAACGTGAAAGTATTGAGATACAGAAGACTAAACGTGAAAGTATTGAGATACAGAAGACTAAACGTGAAAGTATTGAGATACAGAAGACTAAACGTGAAAGTATTGAGATACAGAAGACTAAACGTGAAAGTATTGAGATACAGAAGACTAAACATGAAAGTATTGAGATACAGAAGACTAAACATGAAATTATTGAGATACAGAAGACTAAACATGAAAGTATTGAGATACAGAAGACTAAACATGAAAGTATTGAGATACAGAAGACTAAACATGAAAGTATTGAGATACAGAAGACTAAACATGAAAGTATTGAGATACAGAAGACTAAACATGAACGTATTGAGATACAGAAGACTAAACATGAAAGTATTGAGATACAGAAGACTAAACATGAAAGTATTGAGATACAGAAGACTAAACATGAAAGTATTGAGATACAGAAGACTAAACATGAAAGTATTGAGATACAGAAGACTAAACATGAAAGTATTGAGATACAGAAGACTAAACATGAAAGTATTGAGATACAGAAGACTAAACATGAAAGTATTGAGATACAGAAGACTAAACATGAAAGTATTGAGATACAGAAGACTAAACATGAAAGTATTGAGATACAGAAGACTAAACATGAAAGTATTGAGATACAGAAGACTAAACATGAAAGTATTGAGATACAGAAGACTAAACATGAAAGTATTGAGATACAGAAGACTAAACATGAAAGTATTGAGATACAGAAGACTAAACATGAAAGTATTGAGATACAGAAGACTAAACATGAAAGTATTGAGATACAGAAGACTAAACATGAAAGTATTGAGATACAGAAGACTAAACATGAAAGTATTGAGATACAGAAGACTAAACATGAAAGTATTGAGATACAGAAGACTAAACATGAAAGTATTGAGATACAGAAGACTAAACATGAAAGTATTGAGATACAGAAGACTAAACATGAAAGTATTGAGATACAGAAGACTAAACATGAAAGTATTGAGATACAGAAGACTAAACATGAAAGTATTGAGATACAGAAGACTAAACATGAAAGTATTGAGATACAGAAGACTAAACATGAAAGTATTGAGATACAGAAGACTAAACATGAAAGTATTGAGATACAGAAGACTAAACATGAAAGTATTGAGATACAGAAGACTAAACATGAAAGTATTGAGATACAGAAGACTAAACATGAAAGTATTGAGATACAGAAGACTAAACATGAAAGTATTGAGATACAGAAGACTAAACATGAAAGTATTGAGATACAGAAGACTAAACATGAAAGTATTGAGATACAGAAGACTAAACATGAAAGTATTGAGTGTTCTGTAACGTAATGCATGCCGTTAATATAGATGACTTTCACAAGGTGTGATGTGTAGAAAGAGGAGTGAGACGTACGCGCAGCTAAATCACAAGGCATTAAAGGGGGGGGGGGAGCTATTTGACCTATCACAAGGCATTAAAGGGGAGGAGCTATTTGACCTATCACAAGGCATTAAAGGGGAGGAGCTATTTGACCCATCACAAGGCATTAAAGGGGAGGAGCTATTTGACCTATCACAAGGCATTAAAGGGGAGGAGCTATTTGACCCATCACAAGGCATTAAAGGGGAGGAGCTATTTGACCTATCACAAGGCATTAAAGGGGAGGAGCTATTTGACCCATCGCAAGGCATTAAAGGGGAGGAGCTATTTGACCTATCACAAGGCATTAAAGGGGAGGAGCTATTTGACCTATCACAAGGCATTAAAGGGGAGGAGCTATTTGACCTATCACAAGGCATTAAAGGGGAGGAGCTATTTGACCTATCACAAGGCATTAAAGGGGAGGAGCTATTTGACCTATCACAAGGCATTAAAGGGGAGGAGCTATTTGATCTATACTGACGTTGGTTGTTTAGAAAATAGGAAACTGCCATGTAGTTTTTTTTAAAATAAAATAAATACAGATGCTAGGCGAGGCGAGCGCAACAACACTAAGTGAATCACCCTAATTTTTGGGAGGGGAAGGGGGTTGTAATTGATTTAATGCATCACCTCCATGCTGACGTGTGAGGTAAACAAGGTCAGGCTGACCGATCAGAGCTCGCTCAAGTTGCATACAAGACACTGTCCATTGAATGCTCCAGTGTTGGTTACACTATGTACAAGACACTGTCCATCGAATGCTCCAGTGTTGGTTACACTATGTACAAGACACTGTCCATCGAATGCTCCAGTGTTTGTTACACTATGTACAAGACACTGACCATTGAATGCTCCAGTGTTTGTTACACTCTGTACAAGACACTGTCCATTAAATGTTCCAGCGGTGGTTACACTAAAATTATTGGACAGGATTTTATTTATTTTCTGGAAAGTATATAATGATGTCCAAGGAGCTTGACCACACAGCAGTACACAGATGACAACCCATTGACCACCATACCACTGTCAACCGCACTGGCCACCATACCACCGTCAACCGCACTGACCACCATTCCCCCACTAACCGCACTGACGACCATACTACCGCCAACCGCACTGACCACCATACCACCGTCAACCGCACTGACCACCATACCAACGCCAACCGCACTGGCCACCATACTACTGTCAACCACACTGGCCACCATACTACTGTCAACCGCACTGGCCACCATACTACTGTCAACCGCACTGGCCACCATACCACCGTCAACCGCACTGACCACCATTCCCCCACTAACCGCACTGACGACCATACCACCGCCAACCGCACTGACCACCATACCACCGTCAACCGCACTGACCACCATACCACCACCAACCACACTGACCACCATACTACTGTCAACCACACTGGCCACCATACTACTGTCAACCGCACTGGCCACCATACCACTGTCAACCGCACTGACCATCATACCACCGTCAACCGCACTGACCACCATACCACCGCCAACCGCACTGACCACCATACTACTGTCAACCGCACTGACCACCATACTACTGTCAACCGCACTGGCCACCATACTACCGCCAACCACACTGGCCACCATACTACTGTCAACCGCACTGGCCACCATGCTACTGTCAACCGCACTGACCACCATACCACCGCAAACCCATTGACCAGCGTAGAGTTGACAACTATATTATTAAGAAGAAAGACATAACTGTTACCAAGTTCGATAAATGGCCATTCATTATTTCAAAAAGTATCGGAAAAGTCGCTGCCCCAGAAAACAATTACGTCAACCAAGATCCAATTAATTGCCCACCATCTCTTCCTCTCTCATTCTCTCTATCCCCCTCTCTCTATCTTCCTCTATCATTTTCTCTCTCCTCCTCTCTCTATCTTCCTCTCTCATTGTATATCCTCCCCCTCCCCCTCTCTTCTTCTCTCATAGTCTCTCTCCACTCATTATTTCTTTGTCTCCCACTGTCCCTCTCGTCCTCTCTCCCCCTCCTTCTCTCTCATTGTCCATTTCTCTCCCCTTTCATTGTCTCTTTCCACCTCTTCCTCTCTCATTGTTACTCTTCCTCTCTTCCACCACTATGTCTCTCTCTACCCCCCCTCTCTCTCTCTCGTTTTGTCTCATTGTATCTCTCTCCCCTCTCTTCTTCTCCCCTCTCATTCTCTCTCTCTCTCTACTTTCTCTCCCTTCTTCACTCATTCTATCTCCTCCTCTCTCTCTTCCTCTCCCATTGTCTGACTCACCCACTCTCTTATAAGTAATTCTTTTGTGTAAGATCTTCAAACTTTTATTACATCATAAACAAGTCTTTGATATTATCTTATTGATGAAAATAATTGGTTTTGTTACCTTGGTAACATGGCGGACATTTTGGTTCTGTTACCTTGCTAACATGGCGGACATTTTGGTTCTGTTACCTTGGTAACGTGGTGGACATTTTGGTTCTGTTACCTTGCTAACATGGTGGACATTTTGGTTCTGTTACCTTGCTAACATGGCGGACATTTTGGTTCTGTTACCTTGCTAACATGGCGGACATTTTGGTTCTGTTACCTTGGTAACGTGGCGGACATTTTGATGATGACAAACATAATGTGAGGGCGCCATCATGATAAACACGTTAGTTGGTTTTACTTTGTAATGAGCTCCAAAACTATCGTACGGGGTGTAGATTATATGAGCATCGTTAAAGATTTGCTTTTAACATGCGTTGTATAGAGATACCAATAGACGTAAAAAGTGTGAGAGTTTTCAATGGATGACGGAAATCCACCCACAAGCTGTGACGTGCTGATAGGAGCGAGCTGTACGCACAAATAAATCACCAGAAAGAAATAGGGAGGAGCTGTTGGATACAAACTTTGGTTCATTGTTTAGATGTCCCTTTTCGGGTTTGTTGAATAGATTCCTTACTTCTAACACGCACCTTAAACGTCCCACCCCGGCTACCTCTCTATGTCAGCGGTTCTCAACCTGTGGGTCGCGACCACTTTGAGGGTCGAACGACCCTTTCCCAGGCGTCGCCTAAGGCCATCGGAAAACACATATGCACTACAGTTATGAAGCAGCAAACGAAAATAATTTTGTGGCTGAGGGTCGCCAGACCATGATAAACTGTATTAAAGGGTCGCGGCGTTAGAAAGGTTGAGAACCGCTGCTCTATGTAATCATCATGCCTATGACCAACCCCAACAAAGTCCCACCCTGTCCCACTCTATGTCACCTCCATGCCCAATCCCAACAATGTCCCACTCTGACCTGAAATCAAGTTACACGCGTCTAGCGTCTGTTTGATCACGTGCACTCAAGGGCAAGTGGTTTGATAGCCCTCCCCCGCCAGTCCCCCCCCCCACGCGTCCCACCCCGATCTCCTCCTTTGAAGCTTCCGGTCTAGCAGAGAGAAAATTTCAGTAAAATCTGATTTACTCCGTGAAATGACGTCGTCCTTGCTTTTTTCGTCCGTTTCTTGTTTCCGGTTTGTCTTGACCTCTCGGTAAGCCATGTTTATCTCCCTTTCGAGATTACTCTTTAGCTCGGCTGCGCAGTAGGTTCAACAATAACATATCTGCTACGGTGATGAATGACATTGATCATTTTAACACTACATCAAGTGAGGAAAGCTTGTGTGTGCAAGTGTGGCTTGAAAGATAAGAAGACTTGTTTCATAATGTTTCTCTCTGCGTTTGAAAAGGTTGCACATTGCAAACGGAACGCCCCAATGGCTGACCACACTGAATGTTCAGATGAACTGAATTGTTCATATTTTTAAAGCTTGCTGCAAATATGTATAAAGTAAAGCACTTTGTTTATTTAATTTATTAACGAGCAACCGAATTTGTCATTATTTTGTTTGTTTTTTTAAGAATTTCAGTTTCTTTTAAATTTTGTTTTTGCTACATTTTAAATAGTTGCTTAAGTAAACTTTTTAAAAACATTTATTTAAATTTAAAAAAAAAAATAATTTATAGAAAAATCTCATTAAACTGTGATACATAAAATAAACAATGCATAATCTTGATTAAAAGAGAAAAAAAAAACCGTTAAAAATTATTTTTTTTAATAATCCCAAACATGTCCATAAAATATTGGTCCACGAGTCATTACTACCGATACGCGTTGGTGTCTCTTGACCTTATTCCTTTAAATAGCCTCAAACACAATGTCAATGACTTATTGTCAGCTCTGCAGGAAAAGAGGTGGGGGTGGGATCCTAAATCGTCATGGGCTTTTATTGCAAGTTTGCAAAAAGGATTCGGTGGGTTAGGTTGGTAGGTGGGTTGACTGGGTTGCTCCCTGGCTAGTGCTTGTTTCTTTTTAAGGTATACGATAATTAAAATCTTCTCCTGATCTTCTTATCGTCAAGCACAAAGTACAGCCGACCGCATGTTGCTTCGTTAATGCCGTAAGTCACGAGACACTGGGTGTGAAGTTGTGGGACATTTTTAATTATGGCCCTTGGAAAGGGAGGCCATTCTTAGAGCCATGTGATCAAGAACCATCACTGTGACGGAACACAGAAGTCGTGTTGTACTTTGTCATAATACACCTATCTACTAGAAGTGAACATAAAAGCGGATGTCTAAATTCCTGTGGGGTAACTAGATTTTTTGACGTCCCGGGAAGTCCACGAAATGGCCGACACTAATTTTAAAACAAACTACATTGCATAGACAATGCATACATTAAAGCTATACATATTATACGAAATGGACGAAAATGCCGCCCCAAAATAAGAATAAGTGCGTCCCGCTGAGGACCGTCCCCTCCCCCCCACTCTCTTCCTACACCCATGATCCAGTCCACGACGCTAACGCTGACTCCGCTTATCTTTTCCGACCATGGAAAGAGTTTGTCTTTGCACGATTGACTATCAGGTGCGTAAACATTGAACGCAACACATGTGTTTACGTAGGAGCTGCTTAATTGAATTAAACTTTAGGCTTTCATTTTGTCGTCTCGTGACTCAATCATTTGGTCTGGTTTTTTTAACGTGACACTTTTGTGGTCTTCGGGCTGTAACCAATAATATAGACTACTCTCGCTGTAAATGGTTTCTATTTCGAATGGCGGTGATGTTCTGAAGGGAGAGCAGGTGGGTCGAAATAAATCGGTCGGACAAAACAAACCTATTTTTGAGAACATCAGTTTTATTTGATTCAGTGATTGAACGCTCACCAACGTACGATGTAAACACTCACACAAATATTTTTTTTTTCGTACGTTATTTTAAAAACAACACACGTAACATGAAATGAAATAAAAGATTTGTTTACATAATATAAGATAGGTGGCGCTTCATCTGTTAAAATTGTTGCTTTTATCAACAAGTGACAAAATTTTGTATATTCGCCAAGCATAGACTATATACATCACATTAAAATATTTATTTAAAACGTGTATTACCCAACACTGTGTTGTTACCTGGACACACTGCGTTGTTCCCTGGACACACTGCGTTGTTCCCTGGACACACTGCATTGTTCCCTGGACACACTGCGTTGTTCCCTGGGCACACTGCGCTGTTACCTGGACACACTGCATTGTTCCCTGGACACGCTGCGTTGTTCCCTCGACACTCTGCATTGTTCCCTGGGCACACTGAGTTGTTCCCTGGACGGATTAGGGCTTGGGATCAACACTTCTCATCTAAAGTCTTATAGCTGACCATCAAGTAGCTTGCTTGCATTCAGTCTGTCAATGCCCTGGCATTAAGGAGTCTGCCTTCCTGTCAGATTTCCCACGGGAAGTTTTTCAAGCTGTTGTCATGAAATAACAAGAAATTAGTTCATCTGCTCGCGATAAATTAGCAGAAAATTAATGGAGTCTTCGAGTCTTAATGTATTACTCTACAGAGCCCACGGTACATAAGTTAGGACGTGAGACTCTACAGAGCCCACGGTACATAAGTTAGGACGAGAGACTCTACAGAGCCCACAGTACATAAGCTAGGACGTGAGACTCTACAGAGCCCACAGTATATAAGCTAGGACGTGAGACTCTACAGAACCCACAGTACATAAGTTAGGACGTGAGACTCTACAGAACCCACAGTACATAAGCTAGGACGAGAGACTCTACAGAGCCCACAGTACATAAGCTAGGACGTGAGACTCTACAGAGCCCACAGTATATAAGCTAGGACGTGAGACTCTACAGAGCCCACGGTACATAAGTTAAGACGAGAGACTCTACAGAGCCCACGGTACATAAGTTAGGACGTGAGACTCTACAGAGCCTACAGTACATAAGCTAGGACGAGAGACTCTACAGAGCCCACGGTACATAAGTTAGGACGAGAGACTCTACAGAGCCCACAGTACATAAGCTAGGGCGAGAGACTCTACAGAGCCCACAGTACATAAGCTAGGACGAGAGACTCTACAGAGCCCACAGTACATAAGCTAGGACGAGAGACTCTACAGAGCCCACAGTACATAAGCTAAGACGAGAGACTCTACAGAGCCAAGTGTACATAAGCTAGGACGAGAGACTCTACAGAGCCCACAGTACATAAGCTAAGACGAGAGACTCTACAGAGCCCACATTACATAAGCTAGGACGAGAGACTCTACAGAGCCCAGTGTACATAAGCTAGGGCGAGAGACTCTACAGAGCCCAGTGTACATAAGCTAGGGCGCGAGCCTCTACAGAGCCCAGTGTACATAAGCTAGGACGAGAGACTCTACAGAGCCCAGTGTACATAAGCTAGGACGAGAGACTCTACAGAGCCCAGTGTACATAAGCTAGGGCGAGAGACTCTACAGAGCCCAGTGTACATAAGCTAGGACGTGAGACTCTACAGAGCCCACATTACATAAGCTAGGGCGAGAGACTCTACAGAGCCCAGTGTACATAAGCTAGGACGTGAGACTCTACAGAGCCCAGTGTACATAAGCTAAGACGAGAGACTCTACAGAGCCCACATTACATAAGCTAGGACGAGAGACTCTACAGAGCCCAGTGTACATAAGCTAGGGCGAGAGACTCTACAGAGCCCAGTGTACATAAGCTAGGGCGAGAGACTCTACAGAGCCCAGTGTACATAAGCTAGGGCGAGAGACTCTACAGAGCCCAGTGTACATAAGCTAGGACAAGAGACTCTACAGAGCCCACAGTACATAAGCTAGGACAAGAGACTCCACACAGCCCAGTGTACATAAGCTAGGACAAGAGACTCTACAGAGCCCAGTGTACATAAGCTAGGACAAGAGACTCTACAGAGCCCAGTGTACATAAGCTAGGACAAGAGACTCTACAGAGCCCACAGTACATAAGCTAGGACAAGAGACTCTACAGAGCCCAGTGTACATAAGCTAGGACGAGAGACTCTACAAAGCCCAGTGTACATAAGGTAGGACGAGAGACTCTACAGAGCCCACATTACATAAGCTAGGACGAGAGACTCTACAGAGCCCAGTGTACATAAGCTAGGACGAGAGACTCTACAGAGCCCAGTGTACATAAGCTAGGACGAGAGACTCTACAGAGCCCAGTGTACATAAGCTAGGACGTGAGACTCTACAGAGCCCACAGTACATAAGCCAGGACGTGAGACTCTACAGAGCCCAGTGTACATAAGCTAGGACGAGAGACTCTACAGAGCCCACAGTACATAAGCTAGGACGTGAGACTCTACAGAGCCCAGTGTACATAAGCTAGGACGAGAGACTCTACAGAGCCCAGTGTACATAAGCTAGGGCGAGAGACTCTACAGAGCCCAGTGTACATAAGCTAGGGCGAGAGACTCTACAGAGCCCACAGTACATAAGCTAGGACGAGAGACTCTACAGAGCCCAGTGTACATAAGCTAGGGCGAGAGACTCTACAGAGCCCAGTGTACATAAGCTAGGACGAGAGACTCTACAGAGCCCAGTGTACATAAGCTAGGACAAGAGACTCTACAGAGCCCACAGTACATAAGCTAGGACGAGAGACTCTACAGAGCCCACAGTACATAAGCTAGGACGAGAGACTCTACAGAGCCCACAGTACATAAGCTAGGACGAGAGACTCTACAGAGCCCACAGTACATAACCTAGGACAAGAGACTCTACAGAGCCCAGTGTACATAAGCTAGGACAATAGACTCTACGGAGCCCAGTGTACATAAGCTAGGGCGAGAGACTCTACAGAGCCCAGTGTACATAAGCTAGGACGAGAGACTCTACAGAGCCCACAGTACATAAGCTAGGACAAGAGACTCTACAGAGCCCAGTGTACATAAGCTAGGGCGAGAGACTCTACAGAGCCCAGTGTACATAAGCTAGGACGAGAGACTCTACAGAGCCCACAGTACATAAGCTAGGACAAGAGACTCTACAGAGCCCACAGTACATAAGCTAGGACAAGAGACTCTACAGAGCCCACAGTACATAAGCTAGGACGAGAGACTCTACAGAGCCCACAGTACATAAGCTAGGACGTGAGACTCTACAGAGCCCAGTGTACATAAGCTAGGGCGAGAGACTCTACAGAGCCCAGTGTACATAAGCTAGGGCGAGAGACTCTACAGAGCCCAGTGTACATAAGCTAGGACAAGAGACTCTACAGAGCCCAGTGTACATAAGCTAGGGCGAGAGACTCTACAGATTCCAGTGTACATAAGCTAGGACGAGAGACTCTACAGAGCCCAGTGTACATAAGCTAGGGCGAGAGACTCTACAGAGCCCAGTGTACATAAGCTAGGACGAGAGACTCTACAGAGCCCACAGTACATAAGCTAGGACAAGAGACTCTACAGAGCCCAGTGTACATAAGCTAGGACGAGAGACTCTACAGAGCCCACAGTACATAAGCTAGGACGAGAGACTCTACAGAGCCCAGTGTACATAAGCTAGGACGAGAGACTCTACAGAGCCCACAGTACATAAGCTAGGACGAGAGACTCTACAGAGCCCACAGTACATAAGCTAGGACGAGAGACTCTACAGAGCCCACAGTACATAAGCTAGGACGAGAGACTCTACAGAGCCCAGTGTACATAAGCTAGGACGAGAGACTCTACAGAGCCCACAGTACATAAGCTAGGACAAGAGACTCTACAGAGCCCACAGTACATAAGCTAGGACAAGAGACTCTACAGAGCCCACAGTACATAAGCTAGGACGAGAGACTCTACAGAGCCCAGTGTACATAAGCTAGGGCGAGAGACTCTACAGAGCCCACAGTACATAAGCCAGGACGTGAGACTCTACAGAGCCCACAGTACATAAGCTAGGACGTGAGACTCTACAGAGCCCACAGTACATAAGCCAGGACGAGAGACTCTACAGAGCCCGCAGTACATAAGCCAGGACGTGAGACTCTACAGAGCCCACAGTACATAAGCTAGGACGTGAGACTCTACAGAGCCCTTAGTACATAAGCTAGGACGTGAGACTCTACAGAGCCCACAGTACATAAGCTAGGACGTGAGACTCTACAGAGCCCACAGTACATAAGCTAGGACGTGAGACTCTACAGAGCCCACAGTACATAAGCCAGGACGTGAGACTCTACAGAGCCCACAGTACATAAGCCAGGACGTGAGACTCTACAGAGCCCACAGTACATAAGCCAGGACGTGAGACTCTACAGAGCCCACAGTACATAAGCCAGGACGTGAGACTCTACAGAGCCCACAGTACATAAGCTAGGACGTGAGACTCTACAGAGCCCACAGTACATAAGCTAGGACGTGAGACTCTACAGAGCCCACAGTACATAAGCCAGGACGTGATACTCTACAGAGCCCACAGTACATAAGCCAGGACGTGAGACTCTACAGAGCCCACAGTACATAAGCTAGGACGTGAGACTCTACAGAGCCCACAGTACATAAGCTAGGACGTGAGACTCTACAGAGCCCACAGTAAATAAGCTAGGACGTGAGACTCTACAGAGCCCACAGTACATAAGCTAGGACGAGAGACTCTACAGAGCCCACAGTACATAAGCCAGGACGTGAGACTCTACAGAGCCCACAGTACATAAGCCAGGACGTGAGACTCTACAGAGCCCACAGTACATAAGCTAGGACGTGAGACTCTACAGAGCCCACAGTACATAAGCTAGGACGTGAGACTCTACAGAGCCCACAGTACATAAGCCAGGACGTGAGACTCTACAGAGCCCAGTGTACATAAGCTAGGACGAGAGACTCTACAGAGCCCAGTGTACATAAGCTAGGACGTGAGACTCTACAGAGCCCACAGTACATAAGCCAGGACGTGAGACTCTACAGAGCCCACAGTACATAAGCCAGAACGTGAGACTCTACAGAGCCCACAGTACATAAGCTAGGACGTGAGACTCTACAGAGCCCACAGTACATAAGCTAGGACGTGAGACTCTACAGAGCCCACAGTACATAAGCCAGGACGTGAGACTCTACAGAGCCCAGTGTACATAAGCTAGGACGAGAGACTCTACAGAGCCCAGTGTACATAAGCTAGGACGTGAGACTCTACAGAGCCCAGTGTACATAAGCTAGGACGAGAGACTCTACAGAGCCCAGTGTACATAAGCTAGGACGAGAGACTCTACAGAGCCCAGTGTACATAAGCTAGGACGAGAGACTCTACAGAGCCCAGTGTACATAAGCTAGGACGTGAGACTCTACAGAGCCCACAGTACATAAGCCAGGACGTGAGACTCTACAGAGCCCAGTGTACATAAGCTAGGACGAGAGACTCTACAGAGCCCAGTGTACATAAGCTAGGACGTGAGACTCTACAGAGCCCACAGTACATAAGCCAGGACGTGAGACTCTACAGAGCCCACAGTACATAAGCCAGGACGTGAGACTCTACAGAGCCCACAGTACATAAGCTAGGACGTGAGACTCTACAGAGCCCACAGTACATAAGCTAGGACGTGAGACTCTACAGAGCCCACAGTACATAAGCTAGGACGTGAGACTCTACAGAGCCCACAGTACATAAGCTAGGACGTGAGACTCTACAGAGCCCACAGTACATAAGCTAGGACGTGAGACTCTACAGAGCCCACAGTACATAAGCCAGGACGTGAGACTCTACAGAGCCCACAGTACATAAGCTAGGACTTGAGACTCTACAGAGCCCACAGTACATAAGCTAGGACGTGAGACTCTACAGAGCC
This sequence comes from Omphiscola glabra, assembly GCA_964017045.1. Lineage (NCBI taxonomy): Eukaryota > Metazoa > Mollusca > Gastropoda > Lymnaeidae > Omphiscola > Omphiscola glabra. The sequence continues at coordinate 5,782,133 of OZ024796.1, forward strand.
CACAGTACATAAGCCAGGACGTGAGACTCTACAGAGCCCACAGTACATAAGCCAGGACGTGAGTAAAGTATTTGATTGAAGGATAGGGAAAACGTGATCATAGAATTAATATGAAATCAGAAACCCAGGATGGGGCATCCAATAAGCTTTCAGATCTTAAGGGGCTTACAGCAAAAAATAAGACCCCCTTAAAGATGTCCCCATGTCCAGTTGGTCAGATTGCTGAGATTGACGTTAAAAACACAGGGAAACATTGGAATTAGATTGACATTACAGATATATGTAAACATTGGAATTAGATTGACATTACAGATATATGTAAACATTGGAATTAGATTGACATTACAGATACAGGTAAACATTGGAATTAGATTGACGTTACAAATACAGGGAAAATTTGGAACTAGATTGACATTACAGATACAGGGAAACATTGGAATTAGATTGACATTACAGATACAGGTAAACATTGGAATTGGATTGACTTTAAAAATACAAGGAAACATTGGAATTAGATTGACATTACAGATACAGGTGAATATTGGAATTAGATTGACCTTACAGATACAGGTGAACATTGGAATTAGATTGACATTACAGATACAGGGAACCATTGGAATTAGATTGACTTACAAATACAGGTAAACAATGGAATTCTTGAAAGAGTTTTGTTCCCGGGCATATCCGGTGATTCAACTCGGGTCGATTTATAATTGGACATTAATGTTGAACCAGCTTATAGCACCATCCCCTGCAAATAGCACCATCCCCTGCATATTGCACCATCCCCTGCAAATAGCACCATCACCTGCATATTGCACTATCCCCTGCAAATAGCACCATCACCTGCATATTGCGCCATACCCTGCAAATAGCACCATCACCTGCATATTGCACCATCCCCTGCATATTGCACCATCCCCTGCAAATAGCACCATCCCCTGCATATAGCCTCGTCCCCTGCAAATAGCACCATCCCCTGCATATTGCACCGTCCCCTTCAAATAGCACCATCCCCTGCATAGAGCACCATCCCCTGCATAGAGCACCAATTTTTGCTTCGGTCCCACATATTTAAGTTGTCGCCAGTACGTAAACACTTGTACTGTCCGCACCGTTTACTTGACACTGCTCAGTCTTTTAATTAATATCTTTACGTTTCCCTTGAACAACAGGTTATGGGGTTACGCACAAAGATTTCCCCTTGGGTTCGCCCCTGTTCTTACACCACCCTTTGAGGCGGGATCCTACACCCCCCCCCCCCCCAATAGACGTAACACCCGACTGCTGGTTTAAGCTGGTCTGCTGGGAATCACCTGATTTACGCCTCATTTTTATTTTTTTTCGATCTCTCAAACTGTGAGAAGGTAATTAATCTCTCCATTAGGTTCTGGCTAATGACGTCATTAATTTTTCATTTCATCCCTCTGGTCCTAGGCTAATTAATAAATTGCTACTCTCTTACCCGGGCAATCCATACATGGAGACGGATTTTTCCGGTGTTGGGGGTTTCCTTTTAACTTCATTATCTACTTGATTCTCGAGCGAGAGATAGCGGTAATGTTGTGATCAAGATCTAGTGAGGGACTAAAAAAAAAATCTTTAAAAAAAATTAATCCTAAAACATTTCTCGACCGTGATAAAGTGATGTTGTTCCCACTTTTCACTACACTTTATTCGCTTTTCTGATGCCGTGACATGGTTCGCAGCGGCTCTCGACATGTTAGCGTAAGAAGTGCATAATGATATCTCACTATACTAACAGTCACGTTTTTCAATAAATATGCCATTAATCACGAAACTGCGATTGTAATTAAACTTAGCAACAATATTAGGAGAAAGAGTTTTAAAAAAAATTATAATCAAATGTTTGAGCTACTGTTAGTCTACAGTAAGTCTACGTCGTCAGTAGTTGTTCAACAAATGATCTGGTATTGAGTCTATGTCCAGCAGATTAACAAAAGAAAATAAATATTGGAATAAGATGTGTTCAGCCTTTAAAAAAATGGCCATTAAACCTGAACCTATCCTGGTCCACCATTTCCTTGCTTCTCACGCCTTGAAGGTAGTCCTTTATATATCGACACCAGAATAAACAACAATGAAATAAGAGCAAGCCAAAATGTATGTAGGAAATGGTTTCACAAAGGAAACTACTCTGATTGATGGACTAGAAGATTGAACATCACCACAAAAATTATATACAAGTCAGAGATTAGTTGTTTTGGTAAACTACAAAATGAGAATTAGAAAGCAACAAATAAACCGTATTTTCAATTAAATTTGTATCCTTTACAAACAAGATTTTTCCCTTTCATTTGTGAAGTCATTGGCTGCAGTAAGATTCTTGCATTGAGACTGTCGCGCTAAGTGTTAATTCACAGTAGTTTAACCAATCGAGACCGCAGTTTTAAGTGTTAATTCACAGTACTTTAACCAACCGAGACCGCAGTGTTAAGTGTTAATTCACAGTACCTTAACCAACCGAGACCGCAGTGTTAAGTGTTAATTCACGGTACTTTAACCAACCGAGACCGCAGTGTTAAGTGTTAATTCACAGTACTTTAACCAACCGAGACCGCAGTGTTAAGTGTTAATTAACCCCTTGAGGCGACCGTGTTAATTGTTAATTCGACGTACTTTAACGTTGAGGCTGTGGTTTCAGAACCCCTCCACTGTCGTGAACCAAAAAAACACAGACCCATAAAACGTGTATCAAATGTTTCCACTGCCTGGTCTGGTGTTAAGTTAGCGCTAAAAGCTCATTGTAAAATTCTTTGTGCGCTAATTGACTTTTACATTTTCAACGTTTATTACTCGATGGTCACCGTTTCCAAAACACATTTAAGTGTGAGCTTTCGATTTTGTCCCACGACTCACCCTGCTCTCTCTCTCTCTCCTCTATCTCTTTCTTTCTGTCTCTTTCTCTCTGTCTCTCTCTTTCTCACTGTCTCTCTATTTTTCCCCATCTCTTTGTCTCTTTCTCACTGTATGTCTCTTTGTCTCGTTTATCTCCCTCTTCTCTCTCTTTCCTCTCAGTCTCTTACTCTGTCTCCATCTTTCTCTCTCTTTCACTATCGCTCACTTTTTTGCTCTGTCTCCCTCTTTTTGTTCGCGCTTTTCTCTCTCTCTTTCTCTCAATCTCCCTCTTTCTCCAACTCTTTATTACTATGATACTTAATTCTAGAACCATTGCTTCACTCGACATATATTTTATGTAGCTCAGTTGATATCACGTGGCTCCGTTGATTTCCCGTGGCCTAGTTGATATCATGTGGCTCAGTTGATATCATGTGGCTACGTTGATATCATGTGGCTCAGTTGATATCATGTGGCTCAGTTGATATCCTGTGGCTTAATAGAAATCCTGTCGCCAAGTTGATATCATGTGGCTACGTTGATATCCTGGGGCTCAGTTGATTTCCATGATGAAAACAAAACATTAAGATAAGTCAGGCCTGCACAACATACGGCCCGCGGGCCACATTCGGCCCTCTGGCACCCACTTGGCGGCCCGCGAAGTAACGAAATATTATTTATTATTATTATTTTCTTAATACCTTTCCCCTTGTCCTATTATCTTTCGACCCGCACTGGAATTTCATAAAGCATTACGGCCCGCCCTACATTCTGAGCTGTCCAGGCCTGCGATATAATTTCGGACACATTATACATTCATTTAGTAAAAAAACATACATCTGTCAATGGACGGCCATCAAATCGGCACCAACTATTTCAGAACTCTTGTGTGGCTTTACGCTCTAACTGCTGTGTGTGGTTGAATTAATGAAGGCCTTGGTTCAGCGTTCTCAATTTTGGGGTATTTTATAATCCTTTATATTAACTTCACCTTTGTTCGTGGCTTGTTGGCAAAATCTTCTGACGACTAGTTGACACACTTTTCGTCAACCTATCGAGATGAAACTAAAATCAAAGTTTTCTGTTTTTCAAGGGGAAGATAGAGGAAATATGACACTGATTTCACGAAATAAAATTCCCGATCACTGCGGTTATTGAGACTCTTAAAACAAATATCGCAAGTGCATTTGTTGCGTAATATATTTATTTGTTTCCCTGAACAGGTGGTGAAATAAATCTGCGGTCTAAAAGTAGGCGGGTCAATTTGAATAATAATATCGTTCAGGGGCGTGAAAAATGTGTGGTTGTGAGCAGAGGCGTAACTGGGTTTTTGGCGCCCTTGGCTAATTTATTTTTTAAATAATAAAAATTAAAAAATTAGAGATTTAGCGGCGCCCTTTTGAACAGGCGCAGGCAGGCGCCCTTGGCAACTGCCCCAATGCCAAGTAGTTGTTACGCCTCTGGTTGTGAGCCTTATGGGGTCGGGGAGGGGGATCACTAATTGAGATTCTTATAAAGTGCGTTAGTTTATGCAAATTTAGTCAAATTTTCAGCCCCAGCCCCATCCCCATGTCTCGATACGACAAGCTCTGTAGGGGTTGTTAATTTGACTCAAAATCTCCATCTCTAAATAAGCACAAATTAAACAAAATTAACTACCAATGCTCAGCTGAAATATGGTACCAAGATTCCACCTCTAATTATATAACACCAACTTTGAACCATTCTTTTCACATCTATAACTAAAACAGCCCTCTCTACTGTGCCCATTGTTAAGTCGTATGTATCTCCAGCACGCCATGTTCCAGGTCATCATAGATGAGTAGACTCACATGTGACGCCGACATTGTACCCACGCCGTCATGCATGTGATGGGATCCGCCGCCGAAATATCCGAAGTCGGCTCGGAACGATGATCGACCGGTCGCATTGTTCTTCCGGAAGGCAGTTCACATATTGTGTTCTACAGATAGAGGGTGAAACGTGATGCCATCCAATTCACGGGAAAGCGAATAATTTCTTTAAGGGTTAGGGTGTGGGATATCTTGCAGAAAATAAGTGGGATAATAGACCGTAGGAAATATGTGGGATAGGTTGTAGAAAATATGTGGGATAGATTGTAGGAAATATATGGGATAGATTGTAGAAACATGTGGGATAGACTGTAGGTAATGTGTGGGATAGATTGTAGAAATATGTGGGATAGACTGTAGGTAATGTTTGGGATAGATTGTAGAAATACGTGGGATAGACTAGGAAAAATGTGGGATAGATTGTAGAAGGTATGTTGGGTAGAAATAAGTAATTTTATGATAAAACATAAATCATCTTAACGTCATCTCGTCGTGGACTTCATTGATTTCCTGTTGGAAAATGAACGCCCCATGGGGGCAGTGGGGGTTGTTGTAAGGACAAAGTAGGCATGTTGAAAAGTTACGCCATTATTAATCACCATGTGGAGTTTCATCAGATAAGTCTACAAACGTCACTACACTGTATGTAACCGTTGATGGATTGGTGGATTGGTGTAATCCGTATCACGTCCTACTGCACTCAAAGACACTGGATGTTGTTTGAGTAGACAAAACGACATGCACACGATGCGCCTGCCAGGATATTTACTCATCGGAAGTGAAACTGAAACTTTCTTTTTCAATTACCATTTTAATTTATTATTTTTGATTTATTGTTTGATTTATTTAAATATTTCTTCTTGACCGTTGTCTTTGTTTTTTCCCGTAAGCGTCGCTGGAAGATTTATGAAATAGCTTGACTATGTTCAGGGAAGGGAAGACAACGGACACAATCCTCTGTTACAAGGGGGATAATGCCTCGAGACGATGTCTCAGTGTCGTAGTAATGATGTGCGGAGACACACGTCGACACGGCGGGATCATCCGGAAATGCGATCACGTTACACCGCGTTGCCACGGCAACGGAGAAATGATAAATTTAGGCCGCGGTATCAGATGCTTGCTAAATCGCCGTGTGCGTCCGCAAGGGTCTCTGCGCTTGTGTTGTATCTGTGTCACGTGTGGCACCTGTGGTCGGAGCGGGCCCGTGGAGTCGGTGTGGTGTCGTTCTTGGAAGGGACACGCTTGGGTCTGATCCCCCACCTTCCCCCCACCACTTATAAAACAATTAAAAACGACATTAAAGTTGTAAGTTATTTTGATCTTCAACAATGATTTTTTTAAGACATTAAAAAAAACAACAACAACAACCAATCCAACAAACAACCAATCCAACAAAGAACCAATCCAACAAAGAACCAATCCAACAAACAACCAATCCAACAAAGAACCAATCCAACAAAGAACCAATCCAACAAACAACCAATCCAACAAAGAACCAATCCAACAAAGAACCAATCCAACAAAGAACCAATCCAACAAAGAACCAATCCAACAAACAACGAATCCAACAAACAACCAATCCAACAAACAACCAATCCAACAAAGAACCAATCCAACAAAGAACCAATCCAACAAACAACGAATCCAACAAACAACGAATCCAACAAACAACCAATCCAACAAACAACCAATCCAACAAAGAACCAATCCAACAAACAACGAATCCAACAAACAAACGACAGCTAAAATCCGATTTGGATGTAAAGCAATACTTTTTCAACTTAATAGGGTCAGGTCCGGTCAGGTCAGATCAGGTTAGGTCAGGTCCGGTCAGGTCAGATCAGGTCCGGTCAGGTCAGATCAGGTCCGGTCAGGTCAGATCAGGTCAGGTCAGGTCAGATCAGGTCCGGTCAGGTCAGATCAGGTCAGGTCAGATCAGGTCCGGTCAGGTCAGATCAGGTTAGGTCAGGCGAAGTCAGGTAGCCTTAACACATTAACTGAACGACTTATTCTTCGTATAAAAATAGATATCTATTCAATATTTTAGTTCGTAATCAAATGAATAATCGTTATAACGAATGATATACGCGTATTTGAGAAGGTCTCTTAGAACCTCTTACAGCTATTTCAGCTATGCGTTTCGTGTGCAATCTCGCTACAGGATGATACCTGCATAATTGTAACAGAGCTGCGTTTAAACTGAATGCAGTTAAACAGTCAAAAACTATTTCTATAAAAGACTATTACTTCAGAGAGCTGTAGTAGCCCCCATATAAAAGACTGGCATAGAGTTATTGTAGTCCCCATATGAAAGACTGGCACAGAGCTGTTTCATCCCCATATCAAAGAAGAAAGGCAATAAAAAGGACCGCGGCACATACAGAGGCGTTTCCCTCTTAAGCCTCACTGGTAAAATATTAGCGAAGATCTTGGAAAAGCTGACATCGTCTAAAGCTGAACCATTTAGGAGCAATACCCAGTTAGATGCAATCTTCGCTCTCCAGCAAATGTGTGAAAAGGCTTGTGAATATCATGACATCCTCGTCTGGTTTTTGTCAACCAGTAGAAGGTTTCGAAGGGACAGAGAGAAATAAGCCCTGGGAGATGCTCGATAATATCAGGGCGCTACACAAGCAGTCTAAGTTCTGTGGGTAGCCTCAGTGGACTTTCTCAGTAGACTTTTTCAGTGGACTTTTTCAGTGGACTTTCTCAATGGTTCGAAGCAAAAATCAAGAGTCAGACAGGGTTCCGTTCTATCGCCTTTGCTGTTCTTGATTCAAATGGTCAAATGACAAAGTTAACCAGTATGAATCCCGATATACCAAACGATTTTTTATTTGCAGATGACCAATGCATTCTTAAAGAAAACCAGGAACAAACGCAGAGTTATGTTGATAGCCTGAACAGTACCAGAGCCATGTTGATAGCCTGAACAGTACCAGAGCCATGTTGATAGCCTGAACAGTACCAGAGCCATGTTGATAGCCTGAACAGTACCAGAGCCATATTGATAGCCTGAACAGTACCTGAGCCATGATGATAGGCTGAACAGTACCTGGACCATGTTGTTAGCATGAACAGTACCTGAGGATTGTTGATAGTCTGAACATTAACTGAGCCATGTTGATAGTATGAACATTACCTGATCCATGTTGTTATCCTGAACAGTACCTGAGCAAGTTTGATGGTCTGAACAGTAAAAGAGCCATGATGGCCTGAACAGTATCAGAGCCTTGTTATGAGACGAAAATCGGCACAGATAAAACTGATGTAATCTGGAGTAAGCTGTACTCCAGAAAAACGTTGACATAAATTTTAATTGTCAGCTGCTCTGAGAACGCCACGAATCTTTTTTTTTATATGGGAAGAAGATTTTCTGATGACGAAAAGATGAACTGAGAGATAGTGAGAAGAGTGTGGAGGACAAACACAGTCATCTACCAAATACCCCCTCTATTAAGACCCTGAAGAATGAAGGTGGATATCAAAGCCACGATGCTGTTGAACGCTGTCTTTATTCCTACTCTAAATGACCAGTGTCAGGCCAATGCTCTGAACAAAAGCGTCTCAGATATCTCCCCCAAGTGAGATGAGATGTTTAAGGTGTGCAGTCGGTAACCTTAGAAGGTACCACATTTGGCAGCAGGAAATGAGACAAATGGTTTTTGCCATACCAATCATCCGATAAATGGCCCGACAACAAATAAATTTGGTTCGGCTATTTGGTCAGATTGCCTGTCAATCAACCTGCATTGAAAGCTTACAATAGGAGGCACACCAGTTTCAGGGGCAGAGGAAAACCACCGCTCGAGGGGGATGAACCCCTGGCAGGATTCACACCTCTCTTCCGATCGCCGCCTTTACCTCGCCGCGACGCCTACCCGGTAAAGGCGGACAGAAGAAGTAGTTAAGATTATTATCAGCGTGTTACAAACACATCACCATCGTGTCATATTATAACATCGTGATGATGATTGAATACTTGAACAGCGCTTGTGTCCATGCTATCTAAGTATGCTCACAGCGCTCTGATGTCCAAAAATCTATATAAAGAGAACACGTCTTTAAATGTTTCTTAAATGACTTTTGATCATTTTCAATTTCCTTTAAAGACCGAGGCAAACTGTTTCATAATTTAGGTGCTCCGTATGACTTTTTTCTGAGTCCATCTACACTGGGAACTCGCAGTAAGGAGTGTGTTGGAGAGTGCAGGTTCTTTAAAAATACATGTTTAGAAATATGTTTTTTTTAAAAATATTCAGGTGCAGAGCCTTCTATACAGCTGTATGCCAGGAGCAGAATTTTGTGGTCAAAGCACTCACTCACAGGAAGCCAATGGAGATCTCTGAGAACTGGGTTAATGTGGTCAGATTTCTTTATACGCGATACAATGCATGCTGCAGTATTTTGTAACTTCTGGAGACTCTGAATTTGAGCACACGTGACGAGTAGAGTTCGAAAGAAATTTTCTTTTACAATAAAAAGTAAAAATGTTGGACTGCCATAAAGCTTTGATAAAGATTAATGAGACACAAACAATATGTGTAAATAAAACAATATAACGTTAAGCTTTAATTATGGTTACACAGAATACATATTTAAACATACAGCTCTTTGCCTGTCTTTCATTTGGGGACTACTTCAGCTCTTTGCCTGTCCTTCATAAGGTACTACTAAAGCTCTCTACCAGTCATTTATATGGGGACTACTAAAGCTCTCTACCAGTCATTTAAATGGGGACTACTTCAACTCTCGACCAGTCTGTCAAATGGGGACTACTACTGGTCTTTGCCAGTCATTTATATGGGGACTACTAAAGCTCGCTACCAGACTTTCATATTTGGACTAGTACAGCTCTCTGCCAGTTTTTCTATATTTGCCAATTGATGTCAAATACATGCACACGTTTAAGGGTCGTCTATATCTACCCCCCCCCCCACACATCTGTTAAATCTCACACCGATCCCTGTGCGGGACAATCATCGTTGAAACTACAAAGCACTTTACAGGGGAACAAGTTAAAAATTAAACACTCTAGGGAGATGACACTTTTGGTTCGTGCATCTAAAAAAATCATCTGGGATTAGCTAATGGTCCCTTGGTGTCTTTTTAGTTATCGAACTCACACGAGAGTACTACTAAATCAAGTGACGTCACAGATGTATGGCGTGACGGTGATACTGCCTGTAATTAGAAATACATTAACAGAGCTACAACACTTCTCCATATAAGAACACTAGTAATAATAATAATACTGAGAGTTAACTCTATATTTGAGATTCATGATATGTGTTTCTCTGAGGATAGACACGAACTGAATGACTTTGGTTTAATTTTTTTACACAGCAACATTGATAACTTAAAATACATCTTTCAGGCATTTCAAATGTCCACAAAGCTGTCCTACTGTTTACGTGATGGAGAAGATTTGTAAACAATAGAACAGAAAAAATGTCACTCTAAATTCTGTCAAGATATGAAAATCTCTCCAGGCAGAGCTAACACGAGCCGGGGAGGGACTTGGGAGGGCGCGAAATGAGCAGACATTACAAAAAAAAAAAAAAAAAAAAAAAAAAAAAAAAAAAAAAAAAAATCTAAATACAATGGAAAATGGTAAATTTGAGGCGCAGAGCCGCCAGGAGGTCTCCGCGCGTGTGAAGATCTCTTATTATTATAAACAGAATATTTAAATTTAAACTGCAACACGAATTCTCGTGTTCCTTACGGTTTATCAATCAAATTCAAGCACCATCGGCGGCCCTGATGAACTGACGTCGCGGACCGGAAGCGGCCCGCGGGCCGTAGTTTGGTGTACCCTGGTTTAGATAATAAAACAAGCGGGATACAAAAAGTGTAAGAAAACCAAAAGTATATAATAAACTAACCAAAAGTATATAATAAACTATACAAAAGTATATAATAAAAAACAATAGTATATTATAAACAAACCAAAAGTATATAAGAAACAAACGATAAAAGTATACAAACAGATTCGAAGGAATAATAATAAGGCTGCATAGTCCAAATTCTATCCTATTGTTATGTGGACGACATGTTTACTTCATCTTTCTCCACGCATGAATATATGCTGACCCAAGGTTCGGCACCGCAACAAAGGTGGGGTTTAATTATAAATAGTCTCCATTGACCTTTTTGTTTTTACAAATAAAAACAATCTATAGTCTGTAAAACTAGAATACTGTAGAAATATCGAGACTGAACGAGAGAGGAATACAATGTTTAAACCCGTTCTAGAAATGTCTCTGAAACAGACTATATATATATGCGCCTAGGCAAATTGAGAGGGAGCCATTTTTTCTATTTGCTATACGAGACAAAGATTTGTTTACTAATATTTACCGTGTGTGTGGTGTATATTCCTTTTTTTAACAGTGTACCTTCTTCAACATTGTACCGGTACAAGTCATCACTGTACTGTAAGAAATAGCATTAGTTTTAATTCTTTGTTGATTTAGTAAATTTTAAATTAACGTAATAAAATTATTAATCGTAATCAGCCCTAGTTTGGGTATCGCTTTCTGTATTACTGTATTTAGTTTATGGCATAGTCTTTTGTTTGTGTTCTGTTTGTCAACGGGCCATATAGTGAAATGAGAGATTAAATTCTCTATACTTAAAACGGTACGTAACAAGGGACATTTAACACCTTGTATTTTAAACAATGACATTAATATGTGTCATTTAATTTAATTTGTATTTTTTAAAATAAATAAAACTGCCCCCACCCCCCCAACACCCCCCCCCCCCCCCCAAAAAAAAAGAAAAAAAAAAGAAAAAGACAACCAAGAACAACAACCTGATATTGAAAGTCCAAACGAGGTTCTGTCTCAGGGGTTTTTACATCTCAGTTATTTTCAAAGGGATAATTACAGCTCAACTTTTCCACCAATGCGTTCGTTACATGATAAGAGCAGACGACTGTAAATTGTCCAATCAAGGGGCGCCGCCGAGACTTTGGCGCGAAGGCAAGGTAATATATAATGAAACTGTGATCCTTTTTTTAAGAGTGTCCTTCATCAAGCTCTATAATAAAAAACGTTTATGTCGATGAAATGTGAATTAACAATTTTATAATATTTGCTTTTTTTTTATTTAAAAAGTGATTAGTTTAAAAAAAAAATCCATTTAAGTTTGTAAGCAAGTAGTTATGATGACGCATTAATGAACGTAATACAAATGTCATCTAATGGCCCAAATAAACACATCTGTTATCACACTGACAGATTATAAGACAACAATTTACCCGTCTGTTATACTAACATCTTATAAGACCTACAATTTACCCGTCTGTTATATTAACATCTTGTAAGACCTACAATTTACCCGTCTGTTACCACAATGACATCTTATAAGAAATGAAACACAGTGTTATGATAATGTTTTAATCTTATAAGAGCTTCTAGTTCATAGTTGGGATTAACAATTTCATAAAACGATTCATCAACATTTTACAACCTGGCTGTCAGAAGATTATTTGGCATCCAGCTTGTCTGAGGGTCTTAAGGTAAGACGACCCCCTGATGTAACAATACCTCACCCACCCCCACCTCTACCCCCACCCACCCCACCCCTTCCCCACCACCTCATTTGAAATTTGTTAGCCCACTCATCATCACTGTTTGACATCAGCTTTATTTTTAAAAATCTTAAATAATATAAAAAGACAATAAAATGATACAAATACAAACAAACGAGAACTCCGCGGTGTCTGTTCCACATTAATCTTTCTTATTTCCCATGGGTTACACTTATCCCGGGAGACTGGGAATCAAGTTCTCTTTATAACGAGATACAACTGATTTAATTAAAAATTATTGTAAACTGAATGAAACGATGAAAGAGTCGTTTTTAGGTGTCGTTCAACTGGAATTGTCTATTCATGAATTAAAAAAAACAACAATGTGATGGTTAGTTGACAGGTTGGTCGCTTGGTACTAGTTGACACTTGGTCATTTGCCACTAGTTGAGACTTGGTCATTTGCCACTAGTTGAGACTTGGTCATTTGCTACTAGTTGAGACTTGGTCATTTGCTACTAGTTGAGACTTGGCCACTTGCTACTAGTTGAGACTTGGCCACTTGCTACTAGTTGAGACTTGGCCACTTGCTACTAGTTGAGACTTGGCATTTGCTACTAGATGAGACTTGGTCACTTGCTACTAGTTTAGACTTGGTCACTTGCTACTAGTTTAGACTTGGCCACTTGCTACTAGTTGAGACTTGGTCACTTGCTACTAGTTGAGACTTGGTCACTTGCCACTAGTTGAGACTTGGCCGCTTGCTACTAGTTGTGACTTGGCCACTTGCTACTAGTTGAGACTTTGCCACTTGCTACTAGTTGAGACTTGGCCACTTGCTACTAGTTGAGACTTGGCCACTTGCTACTAATTGAGACTTGGTCACTTGCTACTAATTGAGATTTGGCCACTTGCTACTAGTTGAGACTTTGCCACTTGCTACTAGTTGAGACTTGGCCACTTGCTACTAGTTGAGACTTGGTCACTTGCCACTAGTTGAGACTTGGCCGCTTGCTACTAGTTGTGACTTGGCCACTTGCTACTAGTTGAGACTTGGCCACTTGCTACTAGTTGAGACTTGGCCACTTGCTACTAATTGAGACTTGGTCACTTGCTACTAGTTGAGACTTGGCCACTTGCTACCAGTTGAGACTTGGCCACTTGGTACTAGTTGAGACTTGGTCACTTGCTACTAGTTGAGACTTGGTCACTTGCTACCAGTTGAGACTTGGTCACTTGCTACTAGTTGAGACTTGGTCACTTGCTACTAGTTGAGACTTGGTCACTTGCTACTAGTTGAGACTTGGCCACTTGCTACTAGTTGAGACTTGGCCACTTGCTACTAGTTGAGACTTGGCCACTTGCTACTAGTTGAGACTTGGCCACTTGCTACTAGTTGAGACTTGGCCACTTGCTACTAGTTGAGACTTGGTCACTTGCTACTAGTTGAGACTTGGTCACTTGGTACTAGTTGAGACTTGGTCACTTGGTACTAGTTTAGACTTGGCCACTTGCTACTAGTTGAGACTTAGTCACTTGCTACTAGTTGAGACTTGGCCACTTGCCACTAGTTGAGACTTGGTCACTTGCCACTAGTTGAGACTTGGTCACTTGCTACTAGTTGAGACTTGGTCACTTGCTACTAGTTGAGACTTTGCCACTTGATACTAGTTGAGACTTGGCCACTTGCTACTAGTTGAGACTTGGCCACTTGCTACTAGTTGAGACTTGGCCACTTGCTACTAGTTGAGACTTGGTCACTTGCTACTAGTTGAGACTTGGTCACTTGCTACTAGTTGAGACTTGGCCACTTGCTACTAGTTGCCTCATTTCCACAGCTCATTCCCAGTAATGGGTAACTAGCTGACCATATGCTTGTTAAGCTAATGTAAGATATAACCACATGTAGAAATAAACAAAACACTTTATGAGTTTTGCATTCTTGACAGTTAGCTAGTTCTAGTTTCAAATTTGTCACTAAATATTTACAAATAAATGTGTCAAACAATTTGTAAGAAAGGGTTTCTTTTGAATTAAAAAAAAATATATATAAAATGATAATAATTGTATCTATATGTGTCTATGTATTATGATGTTGATTTTGAAAGAAATTAAATAACACCTAAAAATGTTTTTCGTATAAATCCATTATAAATATGTAACATCGAGCAGAGGAGGGTGTATGTGATTGTGTGTGGGGGGCTGATAATTTGAAAAAACATGGATTCAACACCAAACAGTTCTTATTTATTCAACACTAAACAGTTCTTATTTATTCAACACCAAACAGTTCTTATTTATTCAAAACCAAACAATTCTTATTTATTCAACACCAAACAGTTCTTATTAATTCAACATCAAACAGTTCTCATTTATTCATCTTATCAAACAGTTCTTATTTATTCAACATCAAACAGTTCTCATGTATTCATCATATCAAACAGTTCTTATTTATTTAACATCAAGCAGTTCTCATTTATTCATCACATCGAACAGTTCTTATTTATTCAACATGAAACCGTTCTCATTTACTCATCATATCAAACAATTCTTATTTATTCAACATATCAATCAGTTCTTATTTATTCATCATATCAAACAGTTCTCATTTAATCATCATATCAAACAGTTATTATTTATTCAACATCAAACAGTTCTTATTTATTCATTATATCAAACAGTTCTCATTTATTCATTATATCAAACAGTTCTCATTTATTCACCCATCTTTCCAACTCTTTCAAAGCTACGAATGTTGAACGATTTTTTGGAAATATTTACAGGATTTAAAAAAAAAAAATTCTATGGAAAATTGTCATTTCGTCCCATTTTTAAACAAAATAGAGGGGACAAACGGAAAAAACAACAATAATGGTATTACCGACCCTTATAAAAAGAATAAATAAAAGAAATTAAATTAAATGCAAATTAAAAAAACCAAATTATTTTAAAAATGATCCGAAAGTAATTAATCTTTTAAAGTACATAAATATCAATTATTTTAAAGTGACACAACCAATCAATTTTTTAAAAAATGAAAACTCATTAAGATTTTATTTTGAAAAAAATAAAAATAAAAAAAACAACAACGTGTATATGGAAAGAAAAGACACATTTTTACATTTATGAAAGATGATTTTTATTTAAAAAGCTGTTGTTAAACATTTTCTAACCACTTACCAAATATTATCAAAATCTATCAGATTATTAGATTACATATCTATGTAAGCAGCTTTTTAAGCATCTAAAAATACCAGAGTACTAAAGATTAATTATCTTCAGTTGCTTATCTTTCCCTTGTCCGTCCTATCCAAGCCTTTGACTTGTGACGTCATGGAAATATGGTTGCACCGACACTTCTTCTGACCGCCAGGAGACACTTCTTGTGATCGCCACGAGACACTTCCTGTGACCGCCAGGAGACACCTCTTCTGACCGCCAGGAGACACTTCTTGTGATCGCCACGAGACACTTCCTGTGACCGCCAGGAGACACTTCCTGTGACCGCCAGGAGACACTTCCTGTGACCGCCAGGAGACACTTCCTGTGACCGCCAGGAGAAACTTCCTGTGACCGCCAGGAGACACTTCCTGTGACCGCCAGGATTTATATTCGGGTTCCTGCACTTTTAAGATTTTTTGCGAGAATTCTTGAACAGCCCAGGGCAGCCCAATGAGCACTCATTGGATGGGAGGCGCATGGGCCTAGAATACTCACAGCAACCTTTCGGACCAAAAAACACAGAATCAATTTGGATGTTATCCAGTGCTACGCACCAACAAACGAAAGTGAGGAGGAAGACAAAGATGAATTCTATAACAGATTGCTTACCATTACCCAGGGTCGCCCTAGGCGAAACATTGTCATCCTCATAGGAGATCTCAATGCCAAGATCGGCAGTGACAACACGGGCTATGAAGAAGCCATGGGGCGACAGGGGATAGGAGAAATGAATGATAACGGAGAAAGATTTGCCGACCTATGTGCCACAACAAATCTAGTCATAGGCGGGAGCTTATTCCAACACAGGAGGATACACAAGGCCACATGGGTTTCACCGGACCTCCAAACGATGAACCAAATAGATCATGTGTGTATTGGGAAAAAATTCAGGCGATTTCTCCAAGATGTACGTGTCAGAAGAGGAGCTGACGTTGCCTCAGACCACCATCTTCTAGTGGCCCGGCTGAGACTAAAACTGAAAAGTCACTACACTGAGCAGACATCATATAGGTTGCGCTACAACACCCCCCTCTTGAAAGATAAGGCCAAACAGGAAGAGTTCATGATCACTCTGTCCAACAAGTTCCAAGTCCTACAGGAACTGCTAGGAGACGAGACGATCGATGGAAAGTGGCAGGGAGTAAAGAAAGCAGTCAAATCAACATGTCAGGAAGTGTTGGGAAACAAGAAACATACACACAAAGAATGGATAACAGCAGATACATTGAAAGTGATAGAAGAGAGAAAAGGGAAGAAGGCAGAAATTAACAACAGCCGTACACGAGCGCAGAAAGTTAGGTTCCAAAAGGAGTACTCAGAGGCAAATAAGAAAGTAAATAAAAGCGCTAAGAGGGACAAAAGGAACTTTGTAGACATGCTTGCCAAAGAAGCGGAAGAAGCAGCCTACCAAGGAAATATGCGGGAATTGTTCGCTGCCATCAAGAAGTTGTCTGGAAATTTCAGGAAGCCAGAGAGACCAGTGAAGGACAAAGATGGTAAGAGCATACCAAATGAGGAACAACAGAGAGCCAGATGGAAAGAACACTTTGAGGAACTTCTAAACAGGCCAGAGCCAAGTAACCCACCAGATATTCAGCCAGCTGACAGTGACCTGGCTATTGACTGCAACGCACCCACCAAAGAAGAGATCCGTATTGCCATCAAACAACTTAAAAATGGCAAGGCTGCAGGACCGGATGGCATCCCAGCAGAGGCACTGAAGGCTGACGTGCACACCAGTGTAGATATGCTTCACCCACTGTTCTTGAAGATCTGGGAGGAGGAACAGGTACCTTCGGAGTGGAAGGAGGGATATCTCATTAAAATCCCCAAAAAGGGGGACTTAAGCTCCTGCTCCAACTATAGAGGGATCACCTTACTGTCCATCCCAGGCAAGGTTTTCAACCGCGTACTACTCAACAGAATGAAAGAAACTGTTGACCCCCTGCTGCGGGACCAACAGGCTGGCTTCCGGACCAACAGATCCTGTACTGACCAAATTGCAACACTGCGCATCATCCTAGAGCAATCCCTGGAATGGAACTCACCCCTCTACATCAACTTCGTTGACTACGAAAGGGCCTTTGAAGGTGTGGGTGGGCAGGCCCTCTGGAGACTGTTGAGACGTTATGGAGTCCCGCGGAGGATCACGGACTTGATCAGAAGCTCTTACGAGGGGATGACCTGCCGAGTGGTCCACGGACAGCAGGTGACGGATGCTTTCCAGGTGAAGACCGGTGTGAGGCAGGGATGTTTGCTTTCGCCTTTCCTGTTCCTATTGGCCATTGACTGGGTGATGAAAACTTCCACACAACAGAAGCGGAATGGTATTCAATGGACCTTGTGGGACCAGCTTGATGACCTCGATTTTGCTGACGATCTTGCCCTTCTCTCCCATACCCAACAACAGATGCAGGAGAAGACCAGAAATATTGCAGACACTTCTGCACGTATTGGTCTTAATATTCACAAGGGGAAGAGCAAGGTCCTCAAGGTCAATGCCGCTACCAATACAGTACCCATAAGGCTCAAAGAGGAAGCGCTCGAGGAGGTGGAGAGCTTTGTCTACCTTGGCAGCATCGTGGACAAGCAAGGTGGGACAGATGCTGACATCAAAATAAGGGTAGGAAAGGCACGGGCAGCCTTCCAACAACTAAAAAATGTCTGGGCCTCCAAACACCTAAATACCAAACTGAAGATCGGAACCTTCGGCGCAATGGTGGAGCCGGTTCTGCTGTGTGGAGCGGAGACATGGAGAGTCACTGCTGGGAATGTAGAGAGTCCAGTCCTTCATCGGTGACTGCTTGGGAAGGATTCTCGGGATTCATTGGCCCGACAGAGTCAGCAACCAGAAACTGTGGCGGCGGACAAAGCAAGAACCTGTAGAACAAGAGATCCTCCAGAGAAGATGGAGATGGATTGGCCATACGCTCAGGAAACCTGCCTCCAGCATAACTAGACGAGCCTTGAATTGGAACCCTCAAGGAAAACGGAAAAGAGGCAGGCCTAAGAACACTTGGCGCCGTGAAGTGGAGGCGGATACCAAGAAACTTGGCCACACTTGGGGGAGGCTGGAGAGATTGGCTCAGGATCGTGATGCCTGGAGGGCTCTTGTAGGCGGCCTATGTCCTAATCACAGACGTCGATGAAGATCGGCTGCTGTTCCTCGAGGACGAAAAGGCGAAAGAAGAAGACGTCCAGCATGCCCAGCACGTCCAGCATGCCCAGCACGTCCAGCATGCCCAGCACGACCAGCATGCCCAGCACGTCCAGCATGCCCAGCTCGTCCAGCATGCCCAGCACGTCCAGCATGCCCAGTATGTCCAGCATGCCCAGCACGACAAGCATGCCCAAAACGTCCAGCATGTCCAGCACGTCCAGCATGCCCAGCACGTCCAGCATTCCCAGCATGCCCAGCCAATTTAAACGTTCAGAAAAGAAATCTTTTTGGCTCGTTAAAATTTCAGCAAGTCACATATAGGGTTTCTCAAAAGGGATCCCAGCACGATATTTAGTAAAGAAAAGAGTTTCTGGGAAATTAACCCTTCCTGGGAAATCCTCCTGTCCTAGACAGAAACATATTTTTTTTAAAATTCTTTTTTAGTTTTTAAATATCATCAAATCCCAGAATATCGCAAATCGTCGCTATAAATCATGACCTGTAAAAACTATGCTGAATAATTAATGTCAGTAGCTATATTACACATGTTCTAAGCGTCATCAAGACCACATTTATGTAGAAGCAAACTTAACCTCGCCACCATACATAGGGAAAACCCGTTAAAAAAAGTAGGGATAATTCTCGGAAATGAAAACGCCAATAAACTAGAATTTTCAGTACAATAGAATACATTTAATTGACGATATATTTAACAACATTATTGAAACTGTGGCTCTAACTGTATGACACTAATTATAACAGAAAACTGTATAACACCAATTATAGCAGAAAACTGTATGACACTAATTATAACAGAAAACTGTATGACACAAATGTTAGCAGAAAACTGTTTGAAACCAATTATAACAGAAAAATGTATGACACCCATTAGAACAGAAAACTGTATGACACCAATTATAAAAGAAAAAATGTATGACGCCAATTATAGCAGAAAACTGTATGACACTAATTATAACAGAAAACTGTATAACACCAATTATAGCAGAAAACTGTATGACACCAATTATAGCAGAAAACTGTATGACACAAATGATAGCAGAAAACTGTTTGAAACCAATTATAACAGAAAACTGTATGAAACCAATTATAACAGAAAAATGTATGACACACATTAGAACAGATACCTGTATGACACCAATTATAGCAGAAAACATTATGACACCAATTATAAAAGAAAAATGTATGACACCAATTACAAAAGAAAACTGTATGACACCAATGATAACAGAAAACTGTATAAAGCCAACTTTTCTCATTGTTTCAGCCGGCGAGCCTACATAATTCCATTTGCAACCCCATTTTCAGGCCCGGGTCACAGATTACCACAAATTGTTTCATTAATATAACAATACATGTGAAATCTTGTCATAGCGTTATAAGATAAAAAGTTCTAGTACAGTGTTCCAGGAACTTTCTTCACACACGGTACACACCTGGCACCTTGCCGGAAATCCTCAGCACATTACAATTAAAAACAAGGCGCCCCCCCCCCCCCACAGATTTTAATTAATTTAATAAAATCTTCAAAAGGATTGTCGCCCATTCCATACCCAAAGTAGCATATCTTGCACTGCATAGGTGTGTTCTTATTTGGATGAGTTGTTAGTGGATTAGTGAATGCTATTTGGCTATGGAGTTTCGTTGCATTGATTGACTTAAATGACACTTTCTTATTAGAAGTATATTTAAAGATTTAGATTTTATTACGTTATAAATTTAATAAAAGTATACATTTGGAATTTTAAAAAGTAAATAACTATTCAATGTTAAAAATGGAAAGCTAAATTTTTGTTAAAGACAATTTAAAAAGCAATCAATTATATTTATTAATTTTAATTTTTTTAGGGGGAAAATACATTATCAGTTTTGTTACGCGCAGTTATTAAATTAAACAAACTTAAGAGTTTTGGCTAATTGCATGTTTATTTAGAACAAATTAATTTTAATTTAAATTCCGCAATATTAGCAACGCACCAAAAACGCATTAAAAACAACTGATGTTTGGGTTTTCCGGAAAATGTTATTACTGTGTAATTCTTTGATCACAATTTTTATTTTAAAAAAAAAAACTTTCAAACACATAAAAAATGCTTAAAATAGTTCCCTAGTTGATACTTTAAATGCATTTATATTTATAATATAATACTTAAACTTTTACTAGAATAAAAGCGGATATACAATACTTTTTGGCACATTTACATTTATTCGATTTCAGTAAAATAATAGAAAATAACTATGATTGTTTTTATGACCCGAACGTATCTAAATCTTATCGGTTCTTTAGCGTTCCGGTCAGCAAAGCTCATTCTTATATATATATATATATACATAATATGTGTATAAATGTCTTCTACTTGTAAGGATATGTACAATGATATCTAACATGGCCTAATGACACCTATGTACCAGATCACATGACTTAAGAACTGTAGATCCTTTGTCGCGGGGACCCTAGTCACGTGGCTCATTTGTTTTTCGAATTAGCCCGGAGCTGAATAGACACGTGACCCTCAATAACAACGAACACGCAGGAATGACATTTGACTTATCTAAAAATAGATTGTCTGAAGTCCAACAATTATTGTTACATTGTTTTGCTTCTATCTAAATACGCGCTGACAGCGATCGTGTCATTCTATCCTCCACACCCAACCCATGAACCCTACTCTTTCTCTCTCTCCCCCCCCCCGCCCCCCCCGGTTTGAATTGCCAAGAAGCCCTAAATTAGCGCGAGCTCAAGAACGCACAGACCGACAAACCAATGGGCACTTTGAGTACTTCCTGTCAGCGATAAGATAAAAAGCTTTTCTTAGCCGCGCAGAGACTCGGCGCCCAGAGCCATGGCTGCGTGCTAACATGCCTACCCACTGGGGGACAAATATTTAGCCCCAGGGGTGTAACTAAAGTCGACCGAATTCAGTAAGCTGGTGACGTGATTACCGGGTACTGTAGAGCTCCGATCCTGAAATTAGAGTGTATGATGCAAAATGTAAGTTTGGGGAACAGTACTATGTATATTAATATTCCAACAATATTTCGAGTTGTTCGATTAACGTACGTCGGTAAGATAGGGAGATCGGGTCCTAGTTGAAAACCGGGGATTAAGTATCTTTTGAGGACTTGACGTCAACAGGCTTCCGATTCTAGTGATAAACTGTTTTGCGAAAGGCTGTTATTGGAGAAATGTATAAAATGCTGAAATTTTTATCTCCGTTGAACAATTTTAACTGTTCTGAGAAAACTGAACAGTGGGATAGGGTTTGTGTGACAAGTGGCTGATAGGGTTTGTGTGATAAGTGGCTGATAGGGTTTGTGTGACAAGTGGCTGATAGGGTTTGTGTGACAAGTGGCTGATAGGGTTTGTGTGACATGTGGCTGATTGGGTTTGTGTGACAAGTGGCTGATAGGGTTTGTGTGACCATTGGCTGATTGGGTCTGTGATAGGGTTTGTGTGACCTCGGCTGATATGGTGTGTGATGAGGGTTTGTGATAGGGTTTGTGTAACCTCGCCTGATAGGTTTACATGAAAAAAGATCTGAACATCAATCAATCTCTCCTCCAACTTATGATGAGCTCCACACTGAACGACCCACCTTCCGATATATCCAACAAAATAGTCCCTCCAATTTTCTGTAATTTCTATGTTTTGATTAGTCGGTCGGTCTGCCTGTTGCAATTTAAGAGCTTAAGTTGCAATTTCGAAGTCTTAGCTTCGTGACACCGAAATAATGAGACCGACATTTAAAATCTAGGCTAAGACAACTCTAATGTTGACAGCAGTACGTCTCGTATGATATACTTTGAAAATGTCAAATGTTTTCTTTATGCTGGTTTTTATTGACTTCTTTGTGATTATTTTATAGACATCTTTGTGTTATTTTATCGACCTCTTTTGTGCTCATTTTATCCACTTTTCTGTGCTTATTTTATCGACTTTTTTGCTTATTTGCTTTTAATATGTATTCGACGCATGATATGGGAAGAGAAAGTGAAAGAAATCAGGACACCCCTCCCCCCTCCCCCCACCCCGGCCAACCCCATTACGACTAGCACAGGACCACTGCAAGTGTCTGCGTGTTAAATACATTTTTATGACGCCAAACTAAAGCTGTAGCTATAAGCACAGTAATGTAACGAAATATGCGTCTGATAGTTCTCCTACTTACTAGATCTAGTACTTCGATGCCTTACTAGATCTAGTACTTCGATGCCTTACTAGATCTAGTACTTCGATGCCTTACTATATCTAGTACTTCGATGCCTTACTATATCTAGTACTTCGATGCCTTACTAGATCTAGTACTTCGATGCAGCATGCTAACAGCGACGACACATTTTGACTCAAAATAACAACTAAACTTTTGAAAACCTCAGTCAAGAATGGAAATGATCCTTTTATCCGTCAGTGAGGACCGCATGTAGAGCAGGAGCATGTGTGATCATATTCTTTAGAACAGCGGTTCTCAACCTGTGGGTCGCGACCCCCTTGGAAGTCGCACGACCCATTCACAGGGGTCGGCTAAGACCATCGGAAAAGACATAACTCTACTCTACAGTTATAAATTAACAACGAAAATAATTTTGTTTCTGGGGTTCGCCACAACATAAGGAACTGTATTAAAGAGTCGCGGCATTAGGAAGGTTGAGAACCACTGCTTTAGAGTAACAACACGTGTGATCAGATTGTGTTGACTCGGAGGCCAGCAGACGACTTCGCTCTTACTCTTTGCATGTCTTCTCTTGTTTCTGGGCAATTTGTTTTCTGATCAGAAAGGGAGACAATACCGAGGAGTCTGCAGGTTCACATTATTCTGAGACATTTGGTTTGTCGTTTGTCACAGGCACAGCGTTGGGAAATGCGTTGATAATCTCACTATAGCTGGAATCGATCAGGTGCATGGCTGGAGCTAGAGTAAATGTGTCTTGACCTGGTTGAACAGGGCGGATGACTTTGATGAAGTTCTACGTGTAAACAATGGGATTTATGTCAGATTATAAAGCTCGCCGATTATAAGTGGACTTTGATGAAATTCTTAGTGTAAACAATGGGATTGATGTTAGATTATAAAGCTAGTAATTTTAAGAGGACTTTGATGAAATTCTCAGTGTAAACCATGGGGTTCCTGTCAGATTATAAAGCTCGCTGATTATAGGAGGACTTTGATGAAGCTCTTAGTGTAAACCATATGATTTATATCAGATTATAAAGCTCGCTGATTATAGGAGGACTTTGATGAAGCTCTTAGTGTAAACCATATGATTTATATCAGATTATAAAGCTCGCTGATTATAGGAGGACTTTGATGAAGCTCTTAGTGTAAACCATATGATTTATATCAGATTATACAAGTGACCAATTATAAATGACGTAAAATAACACATATTTATTTTAAAGACGAAATGATGTAAAAAATAACGAAATCATTCCCAGTGCATTTTGCGGTTGAACTTAAAAAAATAAAAAAAGAAACTCTACAATACATATTACATCAATCAAATCTGTATTTATCAACTTGTCTGGTCCAATAGCAAGCTTCAACACATCAGCATAACTATTCTTGTATGTGCTTTAAGTTCTATTAAACTAGTCAATATTAAAATTTGTTAATGCATCACATTTCATGCATTAGTTCATCACGGCCGATGATTAGCACCTCATTCCCTTCATTTGTTCATCACGGCTGATGATTGGCACCTCACTCCCTTCATTTGTTCATCACGGTTGATGATTGGCACCCCACTCCCTTCATTAGTTCATCACGGCTGATGATTAGCACCTCACTCACTTCATTAGTTCATCACGGCTGATGATTGGCACCCACTCCCTTCATTTGTTCATCACGGCTGATGATTTGCACCTCACTCCCTTCATTTGTTCATCACGGCTGATGATTGACACCTCACTCCCTTCATTTGTTCATCACGGCTGATGATTGGCACCTCATTCCCTTCATTTGTTCATCACGGCTGATGATTAGCACCTCACTCCCTTTATTTGTTCATCACGGCTGATGATTGGCAACTCTCTCCCTTCATTGGTTCATCACGGCCGATGATTAGCACCTCACTCCCTTCATTTGTTCATCACGGCTGATGATTAGCACCACATGCCCTTCATTTGTTCATCAAAGCCGATGATTAGCACCTCACTCCCTTCATTTGTTCATCACGGCTGATGATTAGCACCTCACTCCCTTCATTTGTTCATCACGGCTGATGATTGGCAACTCACTCCCTTCATTTGTTCATCACGGCCGATGATTAGCACCTCACTCCCTTCATTTGTTCATCACGGCCGATGATTAGCACCTCATTCCCTTCATTTGTTCATCACAGCCGATGATTGACCCCCTCATTCCTTTCATTTGTTCATCTGATGATAGTAATAATCATAATTGTGTATTCTTAGAGGAATATGAACTTTATTAACTGGTACTGCGTGGCGTGGTGTTGTTTATAAACTTGTATATCTGCAAATGCCATTTTTTCCCTCTATTTTAATTTTTTTGAAAAAGTTTTAACTACATTTGAATGTATACATGATAAATGAAGGGTCTGATGAGTTTTAGGGTTAATTATTTTTTTTCTAACATTCCATGTTACACTGGTCAGTAATTTTCATATTTCATACGTGAATTTGTTTGTAAACATACATTTCTTTTAATGCTGTTTTAACATTCCAAATTTTATTTTAACTGTCACTAGTATTTATAAGTATCATTATAAAACAAATCATAAGAAATTTTCCTAAAGCTGAAATATTTGTTTTTGCTAGTATTAATACTGTTATATTTACACATTTTTTTACTGAAGCAGCTTAAAATATAAGGGTTATTTGTGGCGAGGCTTGGAAGTAGGTTTAAAAATGCAGATTAAACAATGGTGAACTGCCTTTCTCAAGTCTGCTAACTAAATAATTGCACTTTAAACCAGAGGTTCCCAAACTGTGCGTCGCGGCGCCATGGGGAGCCGTGCCTTCCTCACAGGGTCTCATAGAAGCAATTAGAAAATGTATTAAAAATAGGGCGTGCCGTTTAGCGGAATTTGCTGAAAACTTTACAAATGGTTACAAGGTGGTGGTCGATGATAGTTAAGTTTATCGAATATTTTTCGTAAATAAATAACTCAGTTGATGATAAAATAGTGAGAACATGTGGGTAGTTTTGTCGGTTGATGATAAAATAGTGAGAACATGTGGATAGTTGTGTCAGTTGATGATAAAATAGTGAGAACAGGTGGATAGTTGTGTCAGTTGATGATAAAGTAGTGAGAACTGGTGGATAGTTGTGTCAGTTGATGATAAAGTAGTGAGAACAAGTGTGGTGATCAAGAACGCATTGATGCGAAACAGTTTGGGAACCTTTACTTTAAACTACTAACTATCAGTGCCCATCTCCGCTCCTTATTATCATGTAAACAAACTAGTTTTTGTGTTGACTTATTGCTATCAGATTCCTTTATTCAGTAGTACGATAATCTCTACTCTAGGTACCAAGCACACAGACAAGCAATAATCCCTAATGATGACATTAATCACCTGTTTATCTTTGTCATACAATCGATCAAAGCTGCCGGTGAAGTAAACAAAAAAAAGATATGAACTGCCTTGAAAAGTTTTTGTGGGTTCAAAATTATGTTAGAATTTGGCGCTAGTGATAGGATCCTTAAAAAGTTAGCACTAGTGATAGGATTCTTTAAAAGTTAGCACTAGTGATGGGATTCTTAGAAAGGTAGCACTAGTGATAGGATTCTTAGAAAGGTAACACTAGTGATGTGATTCTTAGAACGGTAACACTAGTGATGGGATTCTTAGAAAGGTAGCAATAGTCATATGATTCTTAGAAAGTTAGCACTAATGATAGGATTCTTAGAAAGTTAGAACTAGTGATAAGATTCTTTTCCTGCCCTCTCGAATACTACTTCTCAGCTAAGTTATATATATGTTTTAAAATTCTGTTTTTTTCTTGTTGTTTTATTGCGTTCATTTTTTTCAGGTTTAACCATACTTTGTTTTATTTATTTTCCTTTTTTAGGCTTCTTAGAAGGTAGCACTAGTGATAGGCTTCTTAGAAAGGTAGCACTAGTGATAGGCTTCTTAGAAGATAGCACTAGTGATAGGCTTCTTAGAAGATAGCACTAGTGATAGGCTTCTTAGAAGATAGCACTAGTGATACGCTTCTTAGAAAGGTAGCACTAGTGATAGGCTTCTTAGAAAGGTAGCACTAGTGATAGGCTTCTTAGAAAGGTAGCACTAGTGATAGGCTTCTTAGAAAGGTAGCACTAGTGATAGGCTTTTTAGAAAGGTAGCTCAAAGTGATAGGATTTGTTAGAATATATCGGAAAAAAGTAAGAATTTTGTGACGTCATGAATTGGCATGTCGATTAGATTGTATTTTCTTGACCTATTGTACAAATATGAACCATCCCTTCATTCAGATCATAAAGGTTCTATTAACCGGGAAGATCTATTTCTACATACAATCCGTCACGACTCCTGCGTGTAGGAAAAGCTGATTACTCACGTGTGGCGATATGGAGCAATTAAACCAGACAGGTGGACATGCAGAGAAGATACAAAAACAGGTAATACAGTATTCTTCCGGTGAGCTTTTCACAATCGCATCAACTTGTGGTGGGGGGAAAAAAAAGGGGGAGGGGATGTTGATTTTGCAAAATTGGACACGTTACAGACAGCTGTCAGTTCACTTGACAAATGTCTGCCATGTCATCGATATGTCAGATTTCAATATTTATATCTCATGCTTATAGTTGCTTTTGTGTGGTCTTTTTTTCCACAGCATCGTTAACTTTTTAAATAAAATCTAAGTTCATGAAAAGCTCAAAATGTCTGGAGGTGTTATCAATATGTTAACCTGTTTCTTATTCAATGTGATCAAGTGTAGTAGCGACGAAGTGAGGCAAGTGGTCTTAGCCTAAACTGTACCGAACTCTGTCTGTCTAGTGGTCTTAGCCTAAACTGTACCAAACTCTGTCTGTCTAGTGGTCTTAGCCTAAACTGTACCGAACTCTGTCTGTCTAGTGGTCTTAGCCTAAACTGTACCGAACTCTGTCTGTCTAGTGGTCTTAGCATAAACTGTACCGAACTCTGTCTGTCTAGTGGTCTTAGCCCAAACTGTACCGAACTCTGCCTGTCTAGTGGTCTTAGCCTAAACTGTACCGAACTCTGTCTGTCTAGTGGTCTTAGCCTAAACTGTACCGAACTCTGTCTGTCTAGTGATCTTAGCCTAAACTGTACCGAACTCTGTCTGTCTAGTGGTCTTAGCCTAAACTGTACCGAACTCTGTCTGTCTAGTGGTCTTAGCCTAAACTGTACCGAACTCTGTCTGTCTAGTGGTCTTAGCCTAAACTGTACCGAACTCTGTCTGTCTAGTGGTCTTAGCCTAAACTGTACCGAACTCTGTCTGACTATTGGTCTTAGCCTAAAATGTACCGAACTTCGTCTGTCTAGTGGTCTTAGCCTAAAATGTACCAAACTCTGTCTGTCTAGTGGTCTTAGCCTAAAATGTACCGAAGTCTGTCTACCAAGTCGTCTTAGCCTAAGCTGTACCGAACTCTGTCTGTCTAGTGGTCTTAGCCTAAAATGTACCGAACTCTGTCTACTAAGTCGTCTTAGTCTAAACTGTACCGAACTCTGTCTACCAAGTGGTCTTAGCCTAAACTGTACCGAACTCTGTCTACCAAGTGGTCTTAGCCTATTCTGTAACCGAACTCTGTCTACCAAGTGGTCTTAGCCTAAACTGTACCGAACTCTGTCTAACAAGTTGTCATAGCCTATTCTGTAACCGAACTCTGTCTACCGAGTGGTCTTAGCCTAAACTGTACCGAACTCTGTCTACCAAGTGGTCTTAGCCTAAACTGTACCGAACTCTGTCCCCGACACAAATGTTACTTATCTGTTCCTCCGCAAAAAGTCATGTGGACAAATGTAATAGTTAAAGTTCATGACAAATGGAACAGTTAAACTTCATAGTGATGATGTTATAGTTTAAATGCCTTCTGCCACTGGTCATCTGATCGCGCCTTGTTTAAATGTCGTCTCCCTCGTTTGCTACTAACAACAGGAAAGGAACACACACGCAAAGCTTTCAATCAATATTCAGCGGAAGTGAAACCTTGCTGAAACCCATCGATAAAAGCTGCACTCCTCAGCCGCGCGATCCTGCACTCAAGCCACACCACCCTCAGTTACACCACACTCAACGGCACCACCCTAAGCTCCACTACCACCAGTTACACTAAATTAAGCTCCACCACCCGATGCTTCACCACTGTCAGCTCCACCGTCAGCTCCACCCTCCTCAGACGTACAGGTCGACCAATCTCAGACCCATTATCATCGGCCCACTACTCTAACCACCACCCTAAAACTCTCACCCGAACGACCTTAGCTCCAACACATACTAACCGCCACAAAACGTCCCCACCATCAACCCGAATACCCTCAGACCCACCACCCTCAAAACCACCATCCTCAGCCTCACAACCCGAAAACGCACCACCTTCAGCTCAATAGCCCCACACCGTTCAGCCCAACAACCCCCAGACCCACCATCCTTAGCCCCACAACCCTCAGACCCACCATCCTCAGCCCCACAACCCTCATACCCACCACCCTCTGTTCCATAGCCCCACAACCCTCAGACCACAGCACCACTAGCTTCAGCTCTAGCACCCTCAGTCCCACAACTCTCAGCCTGCCACCCTCAGCCCCAACACTCACAACCTTACCATCCTCCGATCTTCGCCCGACCACAGGTCATCAATAAACAAAAAACATTTAAAATATTTAAACCAACATAGTTAAAAATTTAAATAAAAAAAACAACATTATTTACTCAGTATTTCATGAGATTTGCGCCCCGAATACTCAAACCAAGGGTGATGAAATGGATTTCTAGGATTGCCGGCTTCAGAGTTTAATATTACGAGCAGGGCTGTTCCGGGTACTGACCTGAATACTGACCGGATATCCGGAAAGGACGAGTGTTAACTTAACCGGCAAATATCCGGACCCGGCAAATATCCGGACCCGGCAAATATCCGGACCCGGCAAAAAACGGAACGCGGTCCGGGATTAAAAAATGTGTAGAGCATGTGTAGAGCATGTGTAGAACATGTGTAGAGCTTGTGTAGAACATGCGTAGAACATGTGTAGAACATGTGTAGAACATGTGTAGAATAGTGTAGAGCATGTGTAGAACATATGTACATTTTTAAACTTAATTTTTTTTACATTTTGCCTGAGTTAAATAAATAATAATAGGATACACACTGGCGATTGGTTCTAAACTCAATGTAAGCCAAATAGAACTGCAAAGCTCTGAGGATAATGCAGTACTTGTTGCACATTTTGTATAGTAACTTGCTTTTCAAGATGCAGATCTTTGGTTATGACCATGGCACTTTCTATTTACAATTTATCTTTCATTTCACGTGCTTACTAGCTGATGGTACAGATTTGATTTAGCCACATTTTTAGAAGTATAATTTCTAAGTTCTGTTATAGAATTCAATAATAGTAATGTAATATAACAATCGTTTAAAAGAGAACCGATTGGCTGGATGATGGTATCACCATGATGGGGATATAAATATTTGTCACAATAATGTCCGTGTGTTGGTATCAGAACAATGACAACTGCTTCCAACCAGTGCCAACCAGTGCCAACCAGTGCCAAACAGTGCCAACCAGTGCCAACCAGCAACACTAACGCACATAGCGAAGCTCAGCTCCATGTTTGATTTTTGTTATATGCATGGGTCATCTGACTGTGTATGTGTGACTGTGTGTGTGTGTGTCCGTGTGTATTTGTGTGCGTTCGTGTGCGAGTGTATGTGGAGGGGGGGAAAGTCTCTTAGCCACTCTATCACATTGTTTCCTTTATCATTTTCCCTTTCAAAGAAATACCAACATTGGTGTGATGTAAGAGACCACTGTTAAGTTTCTGCAGTTCAATGAAGAAGAGAGAGTTTTACTCTTGCACATTTCAGCCTTTAAATTGACTAGTTGGGAAGAAAATCGGACAGAATCATTTTTATTCAGAAACAGATATCCACATTTCTTAATAATATATTGCCGCCAAGCGTCCCAACCGTCTGTATAGCGTTTAACACACAAACGAGATTAAGAATGTGGGACTGTGTCGAATGCTCACCCTTTGTACGCTGACTTCCCTTGTGTCCAAGTTACCGAGTATGGCGCTAGTAGGAAATGGTCACTTGGCTGAATGAAAAGATTCCAGGACCCAGGGTAGGAGATCGAAGCTGTTGATAAAACGAAAATCATCTTAACCAGCGTTTCCCAAAAGGTGGTCCGCGAGCCCCACGTTTGTGAGTCGTATAAAATGATTATAGTGAAATAAAAAGAAAATATATTCAACAAAACTGCCATCATTCCTTTGTCCAATATTGAAACTTGTCTACCGGTCCCTGGTGCAATATTGAAACTTGTCTACCGGTCCCTGGTGCAATATTGAAACATGCCCGCCGGTCCATCCAACTAAAACTTTGGGAAACACCGATCTTAAGCCACACGAGGATCAGATCTCGTTCGCCCCCAGTCTCATTCACAGTTCGAGAAGGATGCTGAGACGATAGCCTCCCCTCAGCCCAGAGTTGACACAGATTTCTCAATATACTGTGCCATCGATTCAAAACGCGTTTCTCGTCAAATGACGTCTCCAATGACGTGTTGACGTAACACACATTTTAACCTGTTCATTGCAAGAAATCAATTGCACACGAAATATCACGAACTATTTGATCGAGACGTCATTAGACACTAAGGCATTCTGAACGACATCACGAACTATTTGATCGAGACGTCATTAGACACTAAGGCATTCTGAACGACATCACGAACTATTTGATCGAGACGTCATTAGACACTAAGGCATTCTGAACGACATCACGAACTATTTGATTGAGACGTCATTAGACACTAAGGCATTCTGAACGACATCACGAACTATTTGATCGAGACGTCATTAGACACTAAGGCATTCTGACCAACATCAAGAACTATTTTATCGAGACGTCATTAGACACTAAGGCGTTCTAAACAACATTACGAACTATTTTTTTCAAGATCTCATTAGACACTAAGGCGTTCTAAACAACATTACGAACTATTTTTTTCAAGATCTCATTAGACACTAAGGCATTCTGAACTTTAAGATAACTCAAATCGATGAACTGTAGAAAGAACAGCGCGATGGAAAAAGTTAGAGCTAACATTCCTGTAATCACGGGCCATTCTTAGATATATATACAAACAGTTGTGTACCAAGTATTGGCCACGCTTTTCGACCTTTAGTAAGTCTTTCAACCAGGACAGCGGCATACAATCGGGATTTGTCCCCCACCCTTAAAATAAACCACAAGAAGTTTACCTACAAAAATATTCCTAAAATTTTGTGCGACTTATAATCAGGATGGACCTCACTCTGAACTATACTATAGGGGGACGATAAATTAGTAATAATCTAAAGCGCGGTTCGCTATGTTGTGCTTATAAAAAATTGTTTCTATTTATTATTACAACATTTTTATCCGTTTTCTTTGTAAATACATAGATTAATAATGGCTGATACTCGTCAAAGTGCCTGAAAAAGGAAGGATCTCTAATCCACAATTTTTGTACCGCCTGATTTTAGAAGTCATGAGACACATTTGTTTAAATATGCAATGTTAAATACTATAAGCAATGTTTTTTTAAATAAAATGTGTAGACAGTAGATTTTTCAAGTCTATTTTCTTATTTCCCCAGGCTGACATCATTGTCAACCTATCTTCATGATTTCACAATTGGTTTTATTGATTGGGATTTCAGTTGAGCTTTGTGTGGCTAGGGCAAGAATAGTGGCTAGGGCAACACTAGAAACAAGGACATAGTTTTAAATGTGGCAAATGTCCTCAATTTTCGGCCCGTATTGCCCCATTTCGTTGTTTTAATATTTTTAGCCGTTCCAGAGTTTTTTTTAAACTAGTGTGGTACTACCCGGGTCTTTCAAATTAAGTCAACGGAGCCATTTTCAAATTAGGTCAACGGAGCCATTTTCAAATTAGGTATGATCTTTTAACATTTTAAGAAAGTATAGCTTTTTATTTCTTTCTGGAACATGTGGAATAAGATGTTTAAGTGGATCACTACGGTGTGAGTGTACAATGGTCACAAATTGATTTTCACTGTCATTACCAGTGGAAAATTGACAACAATGAGATTTTCGAATAATATTTAGAGACTGTGGGCTGGAAAGAGATACCGAACCGATAAGCATAATTTGTTTGGCCTTTTTCCGTGCACAATTGGAGCATGTTTATATGCTTTCACCAACTGTGAACATTTGAAGAATTGACAAATATTTGTGTATGCATCCCCCCCCCCCCCGCCACAGGAAAAGGAGATGGATGGAGTAGTTCGCCCTTGGGGTCTTCCCCGGCGTCTATTTCATTCTTTGTTGTGAGGGGGCGGTATTTTCGGTCCTTTACCCTAGCTACAGCGGGGCGTCACTAACACGAGCTACAGAGGGGCGTCTCTAATCCGACCTAGAGAGGGGCGTCACTTACCCGAGCTAGAGAGGGGCGTCACTAAACCTAGCTACAGAGGGGCGGCACGAACCCTAGCTACGCACAACTGCTCCCCGGCAGTCCCATTATTAAACTCACCTGTTTTTATTGATGACGTCAAAATATCACAAGCCTCAACTATCCCTGGGTCACCTTAGTCCTGCATCAGCAGACGTCAGGGCGTCTATAATGGTAATCATTCATGATCTGACCAGTATCGCGGCCCGTAAATCATGTCTCTGAAACTCATTAACACAGCCGCTGTGGAGGTGGACAATTAGATTGAACCCTGGCACTGGCTTTGGTTTGCTTTGTCTGCTCACAGTTTACAAACCGACGTTTGGGGCTGGGAATTAGTCACAACAGGACACATTAAACCATGGCAACAATGAAGTCCTCCCTCGATTACATTGTGTCCACAGATACAACTCGTGAGGATAACAGCGATTTGGACTGGAACACTTTGACTATTAGAACCGTAGACACGGAGCACACATTAATGTGACCCCTTCTTCGGTGTGCAGGAAGGTGTTCAGTGTCTTACACTCCACTCAATGTTCAGTGTCTTACACCCCACTCAATGTTCAGTGTCTTACACTCCACTCAGTTTTCAGTGTCTTACACTCCACCCAGTGTTCAGTGTCTTACACTCCACTCAGTGTTCAGTGTCTTACACTCCACCCAGTGTTCAGTGTCTTACACTCCACCCAGTGTTCAGTGTCTTACACTCCACCCAGTGTTCAGTGTCTTACACTCCACCCAGTGTTCAGTGTCTTACACTCCACTCAGTGTTGGAGTGTCTTACACTCCACTCAGTGTTCAGTGTCTTACACTCCACCCAGTGTTAAGTGTCTTACACTCCACTCAATGTTCAGTGTCTTACACTCCACCCAGTGTTCAGTGTCTTACACTCCACCCAGTGTTCAACATTTTGTGACTGACCATATCATCAACTTTGATTATATCGGATTAAACTATTTGCACCAAGCAATCCTCTTGACTACTCTACCCTCAAATGTAATCATTATCGTGTACTATTAGGAACGGACCCATTCACAAAATGTAAAACTTTTATAGTTTAAAAAAAAAAATGTTATAAAATGAAATATTCATAAAAATTATTGGTCGAGAAATAAATTATGTAAACCGTGTGTTGCATTGTAGTTCATTTCGCTACATTCATCGATGATGATATAATAGAGTTGCCAGGAATCATATATTTATTTACACGTGTGAGGTACTCTTCACTATTTCTATCTATAAATAAAAATATTTTAAAAAGCCATTCCC
Source organism: Omphiscola glabra (assembly GCA_964017045.1). Lineage (NCBI taxonomy): Eukaryota > Metazoa > Mollusca > Gastropoda > Lymnaeidae > Omphiscola > Omphiscola glabra. The sequence continues at coordinate 5,816,667 of OZ024796.1, forward strand.
CCCCCCCCCCCACCCCGACAACGCCTCATGTTCGCTGCGCCCTGTCGTTAAATCCCAGCGTAAAAAACGGAACGGAAGCCCAACATAAAACATTCCATCTTAGAAACACAATTTTGTCACGGACACCTCTAGAGAAGGGCGGCCTGCCTGACTTAGCTCAGCCCGGCCACTGATGGCTCCGTCGATCTCTCGTAATGCTAGCCACGTCTCGCCGATGTTGAGTTGAATGTGGAAGCAGCCCTTACGAAATAACATTTTAACATTTTTTCTAAATGAGGTTCTTTTTATTTCATTTAAGTTTAAAAAAATGCACCGCCATCTGTGGAGCCCCAGCTGTGCACCACGGACTTTCATTCACGGAGAGCACGAAGTCCCCAAATTGCTGTTTGGAATATTGTTCCTCTTGCATTTATAAGCCGAATCCACAATTTTACGTAGCTGCCGTGTATTTTTTCGGGTTTGCTTTTAAAATTTTACTTCCACTCACTTCCGTTCCTCTCTTTTAGCTTTGTTTTTCTTTATTGTTTTCTCTGTTTTTAGGGTAGGATACATGTAAATATATTTAAAGTAAGGTAAATCATGAGAGATTGGTCCGCGTTTTTTACCATGGCGAACTTTTACGTGTTCGGACAACCAAGATGGCGGCCATGAAAAAATAAAATAACTCATGTTTTTGCTAAAATTACGAATAAAAAGTTTTTAAAAATGAAAAAATGATCTAAATCTATCCCTCACCCTAACCTGAACCCTAAATTCCTCCCTAACAGGGTTTTGACCCTCTCCCTAACAGGGTTTTGACCCTCTTCCTAACAGGGTTTTGACCCTCTCCTTAACAGGGTTTTGACCCTCTCCCTAACAGGGTTTTGACCCTCTCCCTAACAGGGTTTTGACCCTCTCCCTAACAGGGTTTGACCCTCTCCCTAACAGGGTTTTGACCCTCTCCCTAACAGGGTTTTGACCCTATCGGAACCAGCGTTTTGACACTCCCCTTAGCCTAACGTGGCGCTGGGTTTTGACCCTGAAAAGTAGGAACATTAAAAAAAAAACAAAGAAAAATGGCCAAAATTAATTATAAAATAAAGAAGTAATGAAAACCCAACTTAAATTTTCATGGAATACACTTTTACACACTTTATTTCAGGTTCCAACGAAAAGAATATCCTAAAATTAATGAAACACAGCGTGGTCACCCTCTACGATTATCTTAAAAAATGGCGGCGCTTGGCAGCGCTTATTAACATATTTAATAGGCCAACCAATGAAATTTTAAAAATTATAATTAATCAACCAATAAAAATTTACTACGGTCATATTAATGAAAATGTAACTCTATTTAAAAAAATATTAAAAAAAATAAGGGGAGTGAATCCACGCAAATGACCTCATGGCTCCATAACTCAGGATCAGCCTAAAGTAAATTTAATTTAAACTTATTTAAATGTTTGTTTGTTGTTGTTTTTTTTGTACTGAGAAAGACGTTTGCTGAAATGTTTGCATTTGTATTTTTTAAAATCATCGTTAAAGCTGAATAGATATTTAAGATATTGTTTTATTGACACAAATGGCTTGTGTCTGATTAATCTATTTTAACGCTTTATCGCAGTCCGACGCTCTTATAGTTAGTTCATTGCATCTACAGATTTCTTTTGTGTGCAAGAAATTATGCGGCAACATTTTTATAGTTATATTTAAACACTTATCAACAGACTGGACGCAAAGGGAATTCAACAGACAAGGGACTAAGTTCACACTATCACCAAAGTACAAGTTTCTAAGTTTATTTTTAGAATCGGTCTGTACCTTGGACTGCCGTCACTTTTTTTGAAGTCTTGGAGAACAGATCCAGTTTCTCTTCGTTTACGATTTGATATTGAACCTTGATAAAACAAAGGACAGAAAACATGATGTGAAATTAGTTTTACCAAATTAAACAGCAGAGCAAGTTATGTGGAATCTTGAAACAGAAAGCCAGGAGAATAAAAGAGAGCATTTTAAAATACCTTCTATTTCTTGTTATTTCTTCATTTGGTCCGGTCTGCTGAGGAAGGCTCTTGGCCGAACCGTTCTTTTTTCATTGTCTTGTATTTCTAGCTGAAGCTTCCGCATAACTTGTTTTACTTTCTCCTTCTCACAACTTGAACGCAATCATTCATTTCTTTTCTTCTCACCACACAATACTCTTTTTTTCTTGTTCGAAAGGATAAACCTAGAAATTTGATAAAACTAAACATTTAGTCTTAAAATTTTCCTAGCGTGACCAAATGTTCTTCTGCCCTTACTATTAAATTATTAAATATAATTGCTAAGATAAATAGGAGCAGAAAAACACAATATATATGTATTATCCCCCTCCCCCCAAGTTTTATATATTTAAACACATTACTGTGATCATCATTATTAAGAGACAGTTGTGTAATCCTTGTAATTTTTTGAGCCCCCATTAAAAAAGTCATAAAGATTTCAATTAATGCATTCAACGCAATGTTCATATTTTGTTTTTACTGGAAAAACAACAATAGTATAATAATCCATGAATTGGTTTTACTTTGTCTAAATCTCACGAACTTTCTGCATTGCAGGGATTTTGGCTATAACAACAGCTACGCTCGATTTGGAGCCTCAGTAACCAACTTACAACTACACTTAAGTAACTGCAAGAAGGAGACAGAATCGAACAGTAGCGAACAAGCCGTGATTCTGTTACTAAGGTACAAGAACTGAAGAGATCGTTTTTCTTATTTACTAGGCTAAGACCCAACAAGATGATGATCTTTATAGTAAGCTACATGAGCTTACAGGTGGTCTTTATTACTAAGCAACACGACCTGGAGAGATGATGGTACATGTTATTAATCAATTTCAGCTACCCACAAATTTTATCATGATTAAAAACAATAGCTTTTTGTCGTTGGTAAAGGTGGTCCGAGAACCATTCAGAATTCGGTGTCATCACGAACCATGGAATAGTTGATTTTGACAAATCGAATAAAAAAATTATATAATAAAAAATCGGACAAGATGACTTTTTAATTAACAGTTTGAATTATTCTGTACGTAATAAGCAGTCACAAATCTCTGGGCCTAATGACCCACAAAGATTCATGTTGACGCCCACACCCCCTTGCATCTGAGTACTCCATGATTCATGTTGGCGCCCACACCCCCTTGCATCTGAGTACTCCATGATTCATGTTGACGCCCACACCCCCTTTCATCTGAGTACTCAATGATTCATGTTGACGCCCACACCCCCTTGCATCTGAGTACTCCATGATTTATGTTGGCGCCCACACCCCCTTGCATCTGAGTACTCCATGATTCATGTTGACGCCCACACCCCCTTGCATCTGAGTACTCCATGAACTGGGTTTGATGCGCCATGTCAATCAACGTTCAGTCTGACAGAACACAAGTGTGCGATACCAGTGGGCGATGCCAGTGCGCGATACAAGTGAAATATGACTGAGAACAATTCCACACTAATCAAGCCACCAAGGTGAGTACATCACATAAGATACGATTATTTCAGTTTTACCGATGAAATCGTGTTCGGAACATATCTATTTTCATCATATCAAATACAACAATAAATAACAAATAAAACGACAATCCTCTACAATAAAAATAGAACATTAACAACACACATGTAAGTAAATATTCTGCTTAAGATAACACATCTTAACCTAAGACAATGTTATCGAATGACATTTTGTAGAACATTTTCAACAGCAAAAAACCATCTATGGAATGTCTTAAAAACTTGCTTCCAATAAGAAAATAAGAACTTTTAAAAAGTGATTATTTGATTATACGGCTGTGCCGTTTTGAAAAGATATAATTTTATTTAGAATAGAAACTAATCAATAATACAATGAGTACACCCATGAGTACACCCATGAGTACACCCATGAGTACACCAATGAGTACACCCATGAGTACACCCATGAGTACACCAATGAGTACACCAATGAGTACACCAATGAGTACACCAATGAGTACACCCATGAGTACACCAATGAGTACACCCATGAGTACACCAATGAGTACACCAATGAGTACACCAATGAGTACACCAATGAGTACACCCATGAGTACACCAATGAGTACACCCATGAGTACACCAATGAGTACACCCATGAGTACACCAATGAGTACACCCATGAGTACACCAATGAGTACACCCATGAGTACACCAATGAGTACACCCATGAGTACCCCAATGAGTACACCCATGAGTACACCAATGAGTACACCCATGAGCACATCAATGCGTACATCCTTACATCAGAGAGGTGAAAAAAACCAAAGAAAACTGTCACCAGATATTATCCTCGTTAATTAAAATGTAGAAAAGTATTACAAACTGTTGTAATAGATTTCAGTTTGGGCTGTCGCACGTCCGACCGATTATGTTTTGAAAAACCCCTAGACAAAACAAGACCAAAGAATCAAATTACCGCTATCTTACCGTGTGATAGTCTTGTCTCATCCTACGAGTTTTCAATTTAAGAGAATCTTTCTCACAAGGTAACAACCAAAGATTGTCAGATATATAAGAGTAATTGAATTTTAAAGATTTTGACTTCAATTTTAAAATAAATTATAATTTACTTAAAGCCGACAGCTTTACATTTTTACTAATAGATCTTTCATTGTGTATGGATCAAAGCAGCTGTCACAACTTAACAGTCGTATGGCACGTATAACATTAAATAATATTTTGGAAACACTTGTTTCAACCTTCGTTGTCTCATGCGGCCAGTGATTTCAGTTTATGTCAATGTTATTGTATAAATACTGGAATTAATCAAATACTCTCCTAATACTGCTGGAACAAAACTTTTCTAACGTGAACCTCTCTCGTTAAACACAAGAAAAACAAGAAAAATAAGTGTTCCCCAAACTTATATGAGTGCCTAAAATGTAATAAGAAGTTCAGTACACGGGATGTTTTTGACTATGCCCAGCAATGCAACGTCTGCAAAACTACGTTTCCAAACCAACGCAGTCTCAGCAGACATACACGCAATCCGCTTCCCGTTACCACAGGTACTACTTCACTTAATTTCTGTCTTCCCGTCCAAGAGTACAACATTAAGAAGTCCAGACCAGCAGTCCAAACACTGTCATGCGCTATACTGGCCTGCCGAGCTTAATACATCCAGCAAGTACTCAAGATGCTGCCAAGACTGGAAAGTAGCTTTACCACCTTTTCGGGAGCCACCTGTGTATTTACAACAACTTCTTACCCAGAAAACTTCAGAATCAAAAATTATCATGAACACAGTCCAGAATACCACTATTCTCTAGCGTTTGCTTCCATGGGGGCACATATAACTCAACCTCCTGGCCAGGGAAAATACTGTTTTAAAATACACGGGGAAAATTTATCACAAAACCTCTCCACTTTACACTAACACGTCTACCTCTCCAGGATATGGACAGTTACTGGACAACCCTTAGTTGAGTAAAAAATTCAATTCACATATTAATGTCGAAGTATGTTCATCTATGAAGATGGCTGACACGCAAAATTTACGAATACCGAAATTGTTCCTAAATCGGGAAAATGATGAATATTTACTGATATAAATCTTCAAATTAAATGCGGGAAGCTATGGTAAGAATACGGGAGTAAACCCAAACTGTAAAATCCGGAGATGGAGTCCCGAAGTCGATCTGACGCCGATAACAATGTCATTTCGTCAACTCCTGTGACGCAGCCAGTGCCAAGCTGTATTGACAATTGTCATTCCCTTGGATCCACTGGTTGAATGGAGAGTGGGGATCTGCTGCATTGGGCAACAGCTGGTCTCCATAAATCACTTCACCAGGAGCAGAGTTTTTTTTTATAAGTCAAAGAAAGTAAATAGAAGGAAGACTCAACCACTTCGATTTGCAACATGGAATGTAAGGACGATGTGTCTTGGCTTTGAAACCGACCTTCAAGAGGTTTGACAACGCAAGGAAAACTGCTGTAATTGACAAGGAGCTCGTCAGACTAAACATTGATATTGCCTGCCTTCAAGAGACCCGACTAGCGGATAGTGGTACCATAAAGGAAGCCAGCTACACATTCTATTGGCAAGGAAAACCCGCAGATGAACCTAGGCGGCATGGTGTTGAATTTGCCGTAAAAAACACATTATTGGCCTGTATTGAACCTCCTACATTGGGATCGGAGAGGATTCTGCGACTGCGTATGTCATCATCTGCAGGCAAGGCCAACGTATTCAGTGTGTATGCTCCAACTCTTTATTCGACTCCAGGTGAGAAAGATCAGTTCTATAAGGCTCTGGACCAAGAATTATCATGTGTTCCCAAAACCGAAGCATTGTACATTTTGGGCGACGTTAATGCTAGGGTAGGAGCTGATCAGGAAGCCTGGCCTTCATATCTTGGTTATCACGGATTAGGAAGGATTAATGATAACGGACAACGTCTGTTGGAGTTGTGCTGCTCCCATGGTCTCTGTGTTACCAACACCTTCTTCAAATGTAAACAAATCCAAAAAGTGTCAGGGCGACACCCACGTTCCCGCCACTGGCACCAGCTAGACCTCGTCATCATTAGGCGCGTTGAGCTAGCCAGTGTACTTCACACACGCAGTTACCACAGTGCCGACTGTGACACGGACCATTCTCTTGTAGCAAGCAAGATACGACTAATGCCAAAAAAATTGCATAATGCTAAAAATAAGTGTCGTCCACGAATTAACATCCACTGCTCCAACAATCCAGAAAAAATTCAGCAATTCTCAAAAGTGTTTCAGGATACCCTTGCTAAAGTCACTATTGACTCTAAGTGGACTCATTTACGAGATGCTATGTACGATTCAGCCATGTCCGCCTACAGTAAAATGGAGCATAAAAATAATGACTGGTACTAGGCGCATTTGAATGTGATGGAACCCGTAACCGAGATGAAGAGAAGAGCCCTACTTGCCTATAGGCTCTCCGAAATGCAAAAAAAATATCCCATCAGACTGCCCGTCATTGTGCCAACACTTACTGGCTGGAAATTTGCAACTGCATCCAATCAGCTTCTGGCAACGGGGATGCAAAAAACATGTACGAAGACATCAAGAGGGCATTAGGTCCACACACTTCAAAAATAGCACCGCTCAAGTCCAAGACTGGTCAAATTATTCAGAACCCTAAGGAACAACTCAGTCGTTGGGTTGAACATTATCTTGAGCTATACTCAACAGTGAATGTAGTCACTGAGACCGCTCTGAATAACATTCCAGCCTTGACAATAATGGAAGAACTAGATGAAGAGCCAAAAATGCAAGAGCTCGAAAAAGCAATAGATTACCTTGCTGTTGGGAAGGCACCAGGGATTGACGGCATTCCCCCGGAAGTCCTCAAAAAATGGAAACACAATACTAATTCAGCCCTTACATGAGCTCCTATGTCTGTGTTGGGAAAAAGGTCATATTCCCCAGGACATGAGAGACGCTAACATTGTACAAAAATAAAGGGGACCGAAGTGATTGTAATAACTACCGAGGAATTTCTCTCCTTGGTTTAGTTGGAAAGACCTTTGCCAGTGTTGCCTTAAAACGATTGCAGAGTCTGGCTAACGGTATCTATCCAGAGTCCCAGTGTGGCTTCCGGAGTGGGCGCTCAACTATAGACATGATATTCTCGTTACGCCAAATGCAGGAGAAGTGTCGTGAACAGCATATGCCTCTTTATATCGCTTTCATTGATCTGACAAAGGCATTCGACTTGGTAAGTCGGAATGGCCTGTTCAGTATCTTACAAAGAATAGGTTGTCCCCCACGACTGCTCACAATCATACAATCATTTCACAAAAACATGCACAGAACAGTCACATTTAATGGCGCTGTCTCTGAGGCATTCTCAGTCAGCAGCGGAGTAAAACAGGGTTGTGTACTGGCACCAACTCTCTTTTCCATTTTCTTCTCGGTGCTTCTTCAATTTGCTTTCATGGACTGTGAAGATTAAGTGTACATACATACCAGATCTGATGGTAGGCTGTTCAATATCGCTAGCCTTCGTGCAAAGACCAAAGTAAAAAGGGTACTAATTCATGAACTACTGTTCGCTGACGATGCCGCATTAACATCTCACACAGAACAAGGTCTTCAGCGGCTAGTTAATCGTCTATCACACGCTTGTAAAGAGTTTGGATTGTTAATTAGTCTACAGAAAACTCATGTCATGATGCAAGAAGCGCCGTCCCCTCCAATTATAACTATTGAGGGCCATAATCTGTCGGTTGTTGAGCATTTCACATACCTTGGATCCAATATTTCTAGTTCTCTCTCCATTGATGAAGAGATTAACATCAGGCATGCGTGCTTAGTACGCTCCTATATGGCGGTGAAGTGTGGACCACATATACCAGTCTCGAGCGGAAACTCAACAGCTTCCATCAACGATGTCTGCGTCGCATTCTACGCATCCGATGGCAGGACAAGGTGACTAACACAGAGGTCTTGGAACGTTCCAAAATGTGTAGCATATTCTCCGTTCTTAGCAAGAAGCGCCTTCGCTAGTTAGGCCATGTAAGGAGAATGGAGGAAGGCCGTATACCAAAGATGCTGTTGTATGGAGAGTTGGCAGAAGGGACAAGACTTATTGGACGGCCTCGCCTGAGATATATGGACGTTTGCAAAAAGAGCATGAAGGAAGCGAACATTGAAGTCAACAAATGGGAGATCATTGCCGAACAACGTTCCAGTTGGCGAACGGCAGTGTACGAAGGAGTGAAAAAGGCAGAAGATGCGCGGAACGAAGCCCGTGCAACAAAAAGAACAGCACGGAAGACCAAAATTAACCAGGAATCATCATTCTCCTGCGTGAAATGCAGTCGAGATTGTCACTCCAGGATTGGCCTAGTGAGCCACTCGTCGAGATGTAGGACTACAATATAGCTACTCCATCGTCTCGTGAAGACGGAAGGATGCCATACATGTTCATCTATAAAGTCCATTAAATATCTCTACAAATATGCTCATAAAAGACACAATGCAGCTTCCGTTATCTTACAGCAAGGACATCCAAACAGTGACTTAGTTCATGATGAAATAACGAATTTCATGCATGGAAGATATGTTAGCACCCCAGAAGCTATGTGGCGTCGTAGTGAGTATGTCAGACAAATCTCACATAATTATATGTTACTTTCCCATCTGACCGAACAACAACCTATCCTGTTTCGTGAAGGTCTCGGAGAAGAAGCCTGAAATAAAGAAGCAACGAGTAAAACCATACTAACCGCATAACAGCATGATTTCATGCTAACCGCATGGTGTCATGTTAACCGCATGGTTTCATTCTAACCTTATGGTTTCATGCTAACCGCATGGTTTCATGCCAATCGCATGGTTTCATGCTAACCGCATGGTTTCATTCTAACCGCATGGTTTCATTCTAACCGCATGGTTTCATTCTAACCGCATGGTTTCATTCTAACCGCATGGTTTCATTCTAACCACATGGTTTCATTCTAAACTCATGGTTTCATTCTAACCGCAGTGTTTTATGCTAACCACATAGTTTGAGCTGGATAAGATGGATACTCTCGATTCCAAAACTAGCGTGTGGACGCTATGACTCCGAACAAGTAAAGCTATAGGTAGAATGCCACTTGTCTCTATGCAATGAACGCTACTACTTACACACCCTCTAAACACTGTTTCCAGGAGCAACTACTTTCCAGGATCTTATAACCATAAATGGAAGCATAAGCAGCTCATTTAAACCAGCATGTCGAGATTTGGCATGACACACTCTTTATGAAGATACACAAACTAAGATGCCCGTACATTTGAGACAACTCTTCGCTATCATTTGTGCATTTGGGGAGCCTGTCAATGTCCCGGACCTGTGGCAAAAGCAGACTAAATATTCCAATGACATTGCCCTGACGTACGCTCTCTGGGAAATAAATGAAATTCCTTAAGAGCTATGATATGAATCTTCAACAATTTAATTTTACAGTCACCGAATTCATCTCACCTCATTCTCCAACCTGTGTTGACATTTTGAAGGAACAAAAAAATAGCTGTAGATTACACACAACAACCCAACGACGACCAGCGGTTAGTCTTCCAGCAGTACTGCAGGCAAAGTACTGTTCATTCAAAGATATGTTTCTTTCTCGACGGCGCAGCGGGAACAGGCAAGACCTTCGTATAAAAAAAAAAAACCATTCATATAGTGAGGGGTAGAGGACAAGTGGCAATAGCGGTTGCTTCAACTGGGATCGCATCAATGTTACTACGTTGCGGGCGTACTGCACATTCCGTGTTCAAAATAACTCTTCAAATAAAACCAAAATCAACCAGAAACTGTCAAGCCCAACACCAAGGATGCCAATAAAATACTTGAAGCGAAAATGATCATCTGGGATGAAGCGCCAGTGACACATTGTTAAGCATTTCGAGCTGTTGACAGACTGATGCGAGATCTTGCTCAGGAAAATGCACCTTTCGGTAATAAAACCATTCTTCTAGATGGCGATTTCCTTCAAATACTGCCAGTTATTATCCGCGATTCTCGAGCCCTCATCGTTGCCTCTTGCATCAACAAGCAGATATTGTGGACCGAAATGAAAGTGAATATCAATTTGTTGTTCAATGGCTTCTTCAAGTTGGGGCAGGGAAAGGTGGAGATAAGGCAGAACTACCTCCTCAATGTTTACCACTACAACAAGTCCTGGTGGCTCAACGTTTTGGTGATATTAATTTCTCGACTGTGACTTATAAACAACTAAGTTCTTGATCTTATGCAGGGTGATGAAGTGACTTTCAAGATTGTAGATACAGTGTTTAGTGATGATCCTAATGATCAACTCACGTACCCACAAGTTTTTACACATTATCTCACCTACTGGCATGCCTCCACATACCCTTTACCTGAAGGTTGGCGCCGTAGTTACGTTCTTCTGCGATATTAAAAAGGTTTTTGCAATGGAACAAGATTCATCGTTACCCGAAGTCGTACAAATATTATTGAGTGCGAACTGATACATTTTCCGACAATCTGAAACTTTCTTCATTCCTAGAATCTCTCTTCTTCCTTCCGACAACAATCTCCCTTTTAAATTTAAACGCACACAATTCCGACTCAGACTCGCCTTCTCCATGACTATCAACTGGTCCCAAGGACAAACGTTTGAAAAGATGTGCGTTCATCTACAGCAACCAGACTTTAGCCACGGTCAGTTGTACGTGGCTTTTTCTAGAGTTAGATCTTTCGACTCATCATCTGTAGTCTCCAGCAAAACATTTATTCACAACTGCGTCTTTCAGGAATAAAATATATAAAAAAGATTTCCTAAACTTGAATTCATAGACAGGACAAAAGATTTTGACATTTCATCTTAGGGTCTTCATAAAAAAAGACAAAAATAAATATAAAAAATATCAGATCACAGTAAAAAAAAACTTTAGAGGTTTCCTTTGCCGGAATGCAGTCCATCAATTATTGTCTTATTGGCCGGAATCAACTTGTCACTTATATTTTATGTATCTCTAAGATATTTTGGACCGTTAAGATGCTAGACCTTATTTTTCAAAGTGGCAATATATATATTCTTTCATTTCCTATAATTTTGGTTTTGAAAAATCCTACTTACGTTTTTAACTGTGCTCTGTTTTTTGTCGTATTTTCATTTGTCCTGTTTGCCAAGGAAGGCTTTTAGCCGAAACGTTCACATCTTATTTTCCTCTCTGTTGATTCAAGTTTCTTGAAAGCAGTCCATCATTTATTATTCGACTTTGTGTATGCCACCAGAACAAATAATTAAAAAATATGTGCCCATTGTACGAATATTATTATTATCATTATTGGTAGTTTTCTATAGCGTAGTACCCCAGCCCAGGGCTGGGCTCACCACGCTGTACATAAAATTTAACAAACATAATCATGAACTTAAAAGTTAACTTACACTAATTAAAAAAAACAAAACAAATGTGTACTCGCCCAACCATTCCATAACAATTTAAATGTGAAGCCATGGACAGCACTCAACAGCATCGTTAAACAGTCAGAGGGGGAATCAGTCCGGATAGTAGAGTTTAAAGCGATGTGTTTTGAGTGCAGTTTTGAAGGCTGTGATGGTTGATATATTTCTGAAAATGTGCCTATTGTACGAATATGTGCCTATTGTAAGAAAATGTGCCTATTGTAAGAATATGCATATATTGTAAGAAAATGTGCCTATTGTAAGCATATGTGCCCATTTTACGAATATGTGTCCATTGTAAGAATAAAACATCTGTTTCTTTCAGGAGCCCCACTGCCCCTGAACTGTGGATACCGTACGTATTGATTGGGGTCAGCTGTGTGGCGTTCCTGGCCGTCCATTTCTGGTGCTATCATAAGAGGAACAGGGAGCGGTAGGTGATGACAGAGGACATAGATCAAGATAGCATTCTTAGAAAAGTGGGCAAAATGGGCAATAATTAAATATAAAAGAATTCAGGGGCGTATCCTATTTTAGGAAGGTTAGGAGATGAAAACGTTTTTGGCCCTTTTTTAAAATAGGAAATATGTCATGATATTGATTTATTAATGTTTATTAAAGTACTTTTGCGCGCATACAAACACAAAGACAAACCCACTCACCCACACACACTTATATGTGTATAATATGTTTCAAAAGCAACAGTACTGAAACTACCGCATCTTGTCAGTTCCAATTTTGTTGCAGTAAATAGTTCCGGAGCTTTGTCAATTCCACTTTTAGGAAGTATGGGTTTTGTAATTCGAAATGCGCACAATCCACACAGGCGCTGAAAGGACCAGGGTTATTGCGCCAATCGTGTGAAGCAGTGTCATTGGTGCAATCACGTGACTGAGTGAAGTCTTTTCTTTGTGGATCACCAGTGCATGAGTTTCTGTGCATAGTTGATGCGTAACATTTGTGGGGTCAGAAATGTGTGGAGACGGGTAGTGTAAATGTGTGGAGACGTTGTGTTGATACGTTGTGTGTAAATGTGTGGAGACGTTGTGTTGATACGTTGTGTGTAAATGTTTTATTTTTTTTTTTAAATGACTTAAACACTCGGCGTCAAGCAGGAGTCATGGGTCTGGTAATGACGCAATGCTTCTTTTTTTTTTTAGACACATGCCGAAATACTAACTCTCTCAAACAAAAGGCAAAACAATTTAGAACAAAGACCGCTTTCCAGGTTATGGTGTAATGGACCGGGACTCGGGCACAATTCATGTTTTACCAAAAAATAAACAAGTTTCTCATTTCGTTTGTCTTTTAAAAACAGAATTATTTTGTTTAATCACAATTAGGGTGCTTTTTCCGGGATCCCGGAATCCCGTACAATTTTTAGTAATCAAAGGGCTTCCCTGGAAATCTTCCCTTTTCGGGAAATCCCGGGTCCACAAATTGAGAATTTCTGTTATGTGACAGAATGTCACAAATTGTCACTATAAGCCAGAACCTGTAAGATATAGTTTACTGCTCTGAAGGGCCCAAAATTTTAACAACTTTTTAAAGATGGAAACAAAGTTACTAGCAACTGCCCCCCCCTCATCTCACCAAACCCCCCTCCCCCCCCCCCCACCCACAGCTAGTGAGACATGGCTTGACAAAACCTTTAAAATATCAACCATCTCTCAAGCTTTTACATAAAAACTGAAGAAACAAATAATGTCCCTTTATTTGTGATTTTTGTCTGTTTCCAATTTCCCAGTTATTTACGCAAGCGAGACGAGAAGAGAGTCAAGTCGGGACTGATAGAGAGAAGGAGGATAACAACATTGATGGTGGCCAGGTACCAGTCACAGTTAGGTTAGACTTTGTTTTCATATGCCACGTTGGGAGTTTTACTTTAATTAGAAAACATTCACAAATTAATTTAAAGATTACATATATAATCTTAAGTTGTAGACTGGGTTGAGGATTAAATATAAAAGGTCGATTCTTAATATCCGAGGTTCAGATAACAGAAATACTCCCTAACTTTCTCTTTCTCAAATATGTTTGTGTTGATTCTTTATTATTTGGAAATCAATATTTTTACGAACCAAAACTAAATTTTTGGCGCTGACTATGGATTATGGAATGTATATGATTATTGAACATATATTATATTCAGAGGAATGCTATTCAAACAAATGCACTGTATATTTGTGTAATTCTTGATTTTTTGGACAAAGATCTTTGTTAGGAGTGCAACGCTTTTTGTTAGTTTTATTAATCCTAGGCATGAGACAAACCTGTGTCAAAAAACCTGTGTCAAACAAACATGTGTCAAACAAACCTGTGTCAAACCAACCTGTGTCAAACAAATCTATGTCAAACAAACCTTTGTCAAACAAATCTGTGTCAAACAAATCTGTGTCAAACAAACCTATGTCAAACAAACCTGTGTCAAACAAACCTGTGTCAAACAAACCTGTGTCAAACAAACCTGTGTCAAACAAACCTGTATCAGACAAACCTGTTTCAGACAAACCTGTGTCTAACAAACCTGTGTCAAACAAACCTGTGTCAAACAAACCTGTGTCAAAAAAACCTGTGTCAAACAAACCTGTGTCAAAAAACCTGTGTCAAACAAACCTGTGTCAAACAAACCTGTGTCAAAAAAACCTGTGTCAAACAAACCTGTGTCAAACAAACCTGTGTCAAGCAAACCTGTGTCAAACAAACATGTGTCAAACAAACCTGCGCCAATATTATGCCTGACAATCAATGCAAGTTGTTTTAAATTATGTTCATACTTTAGGGCAAACTTTAGAGACAACTTTAGAAAGAATACTCAAATTTTAAAGGCAATACTTAAATGATCTTTAGAGGAAATACTCAAATGAACTTTTAGAGGCAATAACCAAATGAACTTGTAGATGAAATACTCAAATGAACCTGTAAATGCAATAACCAAATGTAATTTTAGAGGCAATATCCAAATGAACGTTTAGAGGCAATAATCAAATGAACTTTTAGAGGCAGTACCCAAATGGGCCTTGTTGGTCCTGCTCCCAGAGGTTGTTGTCAACCCAGGCGAAGACTTAAAACTTATCTTCAATGATTGAAACAGACTCAAGAAATATCTGCACATTGTGTATCAACACATCGAACATGCTTTGTAAGAGCATTGCTACATATCAGGGTTGATAGAACTGTTGCTATCTCAACGATATTCTCTTGCTCAGCATGCTGCTCATGTGCTGGTGCCGCATATTTCAAATAAGATGGTTGATAAGCTGATCGTTGGAAGTGCAATGGCTCTGGTAATCGTCCTTTAGAGTCTTTCCCTAAACTGAAAGATCCACGTAAGGGGCTCCAGACATTGCTTTTAATTGATTAAATCAACTAGCATTTCACGTATCATCACACAACGACATGTAAATTAGATTTTCAAAGCTTGTCAAAATAAGCCAGACATAAATATAATTAACAGTTTTTAAAATTAAAAGTTATATTGATTAAAAAAAGAAAAGAAAAGAAAAGCCAAAGAAAAACCCTACAGTCTCCCTGGATATTTAATTGTCATGTCAATTATTAGTTATAAGATTATATGAGAATGCATAATCCAAATAATATTGATACAAATAAATGATTTAAAAAAAAAAATTACACTGCGCATTCAATTTCAGCACATAAATAAATCCATATTTTGACTAAGACATCATTTTACAATTAAACCAATATAAACACAAGACATCCAAAGTATTCCTCTAGCGTAGACATCATTCATCATATACCATAAGTGTACCTACATTAGTAATTAGGGGCATTAATGACTCAATTTCTGATCATTTAGATTTGGGAACCGCTGGTAAATTCTGATAGACTGTTGAACAAAAGAATGTTGATGTCTTTCAGTACGAAACTTTAAAGGAAATAATTCGCCCTGATCGGGCTGATCTAAGTATATGTGATGACGAGAGTGATGACGAGAGTGATGACGAGAGTGATGACGAGAGTGATGACGAGAGTGATGACGAGAGTGAGATGTATATTAGAAATTATTTTTGCTTTAACAACAGCAAATTTCATCAAATAGTTATTCGAACAGTTCAACTAATTCTTTAAATAGTTCTTCTAATAGTTCTTCAAATAGTTCTTTAAATAGTTCTTGAAATAGTTCTTGAAATAGTTCTTCAACTAATTCTTTAAATAGTTCTTTAAATAGTTCTTCAAATAGTTCTTGAAATAGTTCTTGAAATAGTTCTTCAACTAATTCTTTAAATAGTTCTTTAAATAGTTCTTCAAACAGTTCTTTAAATAATTCATCAAATAGTTCTTCAAATAATTCTTTAAAAAGTTCTTGAAATAGTTCTTGAAATAGTTCTTGAACTAGTTCATCAAAAAGTTCATTAAATAGTTCATCAAATAGTTCATCAAATAGCTCATCAAATAGTTCATCAAATAGTTCATCAAATAGTTCACCAAATAGTTCATCAAATAGTTCATCAAATAGTTCCTAAAATAGTTCATCAAATAGTTCATCAAGTGAAGGATGTTTCGTTTCATGTTTAGTGTTCTGTCATCTTTGAGACATTCAACTGAACAAAATGTTCATGGCACCAACTGATGACGCTTGTATCTAAGTTGCGGTATAACCCCCCCCCCCTTTTTTTTTCAGATATAAAAACAACGATGTTATAACTTAGGGTTACGTTCAGTACATAGCTGTTACTCTTCACAGTTAGCTCTCAGTCGTGCAGCACTCAATGTTTTATTTAAATATTTGTCTTCATCGGGCCCCAGTTCACTCTGGACAAGCTCAGCTAGCATGTCTTAAATGACTTACTGTTTGCGTAGCTTTCCATATCTGTAAAATACATTAGGTGGGTTAGCAAGGGGGAGAGGGGTGGTCGTGGGACAGGCCTTAATGTTAAAATAGGGACGGCATAAAATAACGTTTTTTAAAATATATTTAATATGAAAATAATATGTTAAAATAGACAATTCATTTTTTCTCCAATTATAACAGGCATCGGTCGCAATGAAGCTGCAGTAGAACTTGTCAATCAGAACAGATATTACAGTTCAGAGGCTGGATTTGACGTGAACAAGACAGACAACCCACATAAACTCCTGCTAGGAGCCATCGATTCCAAGTCATTTCCCTTGCCAATCGGTGCCCTAGCGGCGACTGTGGCGAGGACAAAACCGGCGCCAAAATCCCTATCAAATTCTCACAGCTGGCCGCTGGTCTCATCTCGAAGATCAATAGCCAGCAACGCCCATGTCAACTGCCTCCACGGCAGTGACCCACATAACGCGACGCAGGTCGATATTACCACCAGTCGCCAACACAAGATCGCCGCGAAGGAGGCTCAACCCGAGGAAGACCACTCGCCCGTTTGGCAAGATTCGTCGCGGCCCGGCTCGCCAATCCACCGACCCCCGAAAAGTAGTCATCCCATCTCCAACAACACCAGCCACTACCAGTACCGGCATTACCCGACCTACATGGCAAAACCGCCCCCATACTCCCACCCCAACGTGTTCTACACGAGCCTCAACTCCCAGTTCACGTCCCCGTCACCACTGTTCTTCAAGTTGAAGCAGAAGAAGCGACGCTACGACGGCATGCCTGTGGACGACATGAACGACTGCTACAAGGTCCCTGACCACCACGTCATCCACGATCGAGGGGAGGTCAGCAGTCCGTTCTACGATGACAACGATGACTTTTCCCAACCTTACATCATGGCGGACCCCAATGACGATGGGTTCGGTTACGGGAGCCGGGGGCACAACCACTACTGCCATACCATTCTTGACGCCTCGGGTTTCGCCGTGTCCGAGGATGAGGCCTATCCGTTCAATGACGAGAACAGGTATGACGGTTTGAGCAACGGCTTTGTGGGTAAAAACCTTGACCAGAGCCATCAATGCCTAGATGGTGAGTCCTACCAGTCTTTCCTTGACCAGCGCGCTGACCATTTACGTAATAAAGTCCCTTTAAAGGATAATCCGGTCAAACACAATTTGACCCATCGCGCGACAGGAAACACATATCTCAGTCCAGACTCGTGTAAGCCCGAAGCGTCAAGATCGAAACTGAATTCGTATGATAGTTCCAACAGTTGCCATCATTCAAATGTGTACTGCGAGGGCAGGCGAGGAGAATACGACAGCGTTGTAGATAGACCTGGCAGTGCCATACTCCACAAGCCACCGCTGAGGGTACAAACATTCAAGGGAAGTGTCATGAATATGATAAAATCAAAGTCTCCTTCGCCCAAACGAGGCTTAGGCTCCATAAACAGAATTAACGTTATAGAGACCAGCTCGAATCCTGAAACTCAATTAAGACAGACAAATCTTATTTACACAAATGCTACACACGTCCATAAATCAATTCTGGGTAGTCAACTCCAGGCGGACTGCTGCGCCAAATGTTCAAACTCGTCGTTCTCTGTGACACCGTGCGAAGGAGTGCAGGGCCTCGAGCTCAGAGGCAAACACAAATGTCCTGAACACAAATGTCCTGAACCCAAAGGTCATGAACCCAAAGGTCATGTTACGTCAAACAATATTGGCTCGCCCAGCAAGAACCTCGATGGCGCCTTAACATATTTACCAGTGACGGTGCCCTGCGTTTCGCCGTGTCGTGCGGCTGTGCCTCCTACAACCAGAACACCAGCCCCGCCAGTTCCAGTAGTAAACCGAGCACCGGACAATACTGCACGAAGTGGCCTCTCGCCTAAATCTCTCCGAAGTGATACCTCACACAGTTCACTCCTGGGAGGAGATTCACCTAATTCAACCCGGGGTGTGGCTTCCCTTTATCTGAACAGGGTCGGAGATTCCCCCAAGTCTCCCCGGGCTGTGCCATCAGCCAACTCACTCCGTGATGGTGAATCACCAATGTCGCCATTGAGTGGAGACTATCTTCACTCGCCTCTCCAAACCCCGACGTTGAGGGGTCTCGATCCCACGCTGGTGTTTCAGCACAATAAGCGGAAACAGTCAGTAAAATCTGACTAGATGAGACTAGATATTTGTAAATAAGACAACTGTGTGTTTGAAGTGGGAAAAAATGTGCAAAAGAAAATAGTAAATTTAGTGTTAAAAAAAGAAAAAGAACGCAGGAACAAGTAAGACCAAATATGAGGTCACGTCAATAGGTCCCAATTAAACAGGGTATATATAGGTGCATGATTAACCGTTAAAGTCACGAGACGTTATCTAGGCTGTATGAACGAGACGTGAGTCTAGCCATCCGTTGTGTGATGCGCTTTGAGAAATACCCCCCCCCCCCCCCCCCCCCCCCGTTACACCTTAAAAGACAGCTGCTCAAAATAAACTTTGACGGACTCAAAATGGTGTTGTAATTGATCCACATTGTCTACATTTGTTTTACTTTGTTAAAATTTTACATATATATATATATATATATATATATATATTTACATACCGTATTTTCTGGCGTATAAAACCACCATCTACTTTTCCTGTTAAATATAAGGTTTGGGCTATACTCACCGTATAAAACTACTCGTCATCCAATGCAAACCAAATAAAAATTTAAAAAACATCACATTTGATTTCAATATGGTAATTTTAATTCAAATGCTTATGACACGCAGGTACTTAGTAGGAAAACTGTCACTTATAAAGATAAGTATGTTTGTCATCAAACATGTCAACATAAAACAGAGCGAGCGGATTAAACTTTTCCTAATTGACTCTAAATCTGAAAGGAAGGATAAGACAATAAACCTAAAGGGAGCTGTCATGCTGTTTGTGTTCTAAGCTGTCAACCAAACTTGAACTAAGGGGCGCCTGTCCCTTAAGTTTCAGCACGCCGTATGCCAGCTTATAAGACGACACCAGGCGTATAAGACGACCCCAGGCATATAAGACGACCCCTAACCTTTGAAAATATTTTAATGGATTAAAAAGTCGTATTATACGCCGGAAAAAATGGTATATATAATTTGTTGGATTATACAGTTTAATATGTCATATAAGTCAGGAATATATTCGTCATCTGCTTATTTCTATTTGTGCTATGTGTAAAGCCCTTAAACCATTGTGACCAGTGTATGTGCTAACAGAAAAGACAGCACCATCAAAGTGTGAACAGCTCGTGTCATTGATGTTGTGTGTCGAACTTGTTATGTTATGTTTATTTATAGTATCTGGGGCAGGTGTGTTTGTCGCACTGGGGGGTTTCCCCTGTGGCTGCCATGTTTGTGACGGATCATATGGCGACGGCCAAGCGCTAGCCGACTTCCGTTTGCTGCTTTCGCTTTTGATAACGTCATTAGGGCGTCTCTGTGACGTGGATAAATTTGAAACCCACGTGGTCAGTCAATTAGTCATTGGTAATGGGTAAAAATACTCGCGTTAAGAACGATAGCAGGGGAGAGAACAAGATACATATTAAGAGTTACAATATGAATGTGAAATGGAGTGAAATAAAGGAAAGCTGAAAGTTAAAAGAGGAAAAGAAAGATGATAAGAGAAAAAGAGAGTGAGAGCTTGAGAAAGAGAGTGTGATCGAGAGAGAGAGAGAGAGAGAGAGAGAGAGAGAGAGAGAGAGAGAGAGAGAGAGGGCGGAAAGAGCGAGAGAGATGAAAGACGAGCGAGAGAGTTTGAGAAAGATCGAGAGAGATTGAGAAACGGAAATTTGGCCTAATGTATCATTCTTGCTATGATTGGCATACTGTGTATGTAATTTATATCAAAGTAACTTTCCCAAAGTAATTAATTAATTTTTAATGTCGCTACAGCTGATATTTTTGGTGACGTGATATATTTGCTGACAACAAGTTACATTAAATAAAATGTATATATGTCGTCAACAGATGGGTTTCTTATTGTATGTGTTCGTAATTAACACTTTTATCCTACAGAAAAAATGAAAAAGACACTTTCAGAAGTTTTAACAAAACATTTGACTTATTTCTTGCAAACGATGAGATTTTCTTAACAAAACATTTGAATTATTTCTTGCAAACGATGAGATTTTCTTAACAAAACATTTGAATTATTTCTTGCAAACGATGAGAGTCTCTTAACAAAACATTTGACTTATTTCTTGCAAACGATGAGATTTTCTTAAAAAAACATTTGAATTATTTCTTGCTAACGATGAGAGTCTCTTAACAAAACATTTGACTTATTTCTTGCAAACGATGAGATTTTCCTAAACAAAACATTTGAATTATTTCTTGCAAACGATGAGATTTTCTTAACAAAACATTTGACTTATTTCTTGCAAACGATGAGATTTTCTTAACAAAACATTTGAATTATTTCTTGCAAACGATGAGAGTCTCTTAACAAAACATTTGAATTATTTCTTGCAAACGATGAGAGTCTCTTAACAAAACATTTGACTTATTTCTTGCAAACGATGAGATTTTCTTAACAAAACATTTGAATTATTTCTTGCAAACGATGAGAGTCTCTTAACAAAACATTTGACTTATTTCTTGCAAACGATGAGATTTTCTTAACAAACATTTGACTTATTTCTTGCAAACGATGAGATTTTCTTAACAAAACATTTGAATTATTTCTTGCAAACGATGAGAGTCTCTTAACAAAACATTTGAATTATTTCTTGCAAACGATGAGAGTCTCTTAACAAAACATTTGACTTATTTCTTGCAAACGCTGAAATTCTTTGTTGTAAATATTTGACATCTAAAAAAATTATGTCTGACACAAAATGTCTAAATACATGGTGTTATGTGAATATGCCATGATACCGGTTAGAGTCTAAAACAACATCAAAATTCTTTAAGTCCTCGGTGATAGGAAAGATACGCGAATGACTTCCCATGTGAAGAAAACACAAAGAGACAAAGAGGCAAATAGACAAAGAGACAAATAGACAAAGAGACAAATAGACAAAGAGACAAAGAGGCAAATAGACAAAGAGGCAAAGAGACAAAGAGACAAAGATACAAAGAGGCAAAGCGACAAAGAGACAAATAGACAAAGAGGCAAAGAGACAAAGAGGGAAATAGACAAAGAGGCAAATAGACAAAGAGACAAATAGACAAAGAGGCAAATAGACAAAGAGACAAAGAGACAAATAGGCAAAGAGACAAAGAGGCAAAGAGACAAAGAGGCAAAGAGACAAAGAGGCAAAGAGACAAAGAGACAAAGAGGCAAATAGACAAAGAGGCAAATAGACAAAGAGGCAAATAGACAAAGAGGCAAATAGACAAAGAGACACAGAGACAAAGAGGCAAATATGTGCAGGAAATTCAGTGAAAAGTCTTATCATACACCTTCCAGTTCCACTTTCCTTGCTCGTTTCCTAAACATTCTTTTAAGTCCATTTCTTCCCTTTGCTATTCATGCCGTACTTTAAAAGTTGTCATTAGCTTTAAATGGCCCAGGTGAATGTCTAGAGGTGTGATAATTTTTTTTCAAATCAGCCAATCTCTTCACTAATGTCAAAAAGAAATGGCAGTAAAAAAATAAATGAATACCCATCACTATTTTGTTATATTGTCTCACAGCAGAAGCGATTAGACGGCAAAAATACATAAATATATGTATATGACCTTTGACAGAAGTCGAACATACAAGGAGGGAGCTAACGATGTTCGAGCAATCTCCCCGACCTGCGATCTAATAAACATTTCTTTTAAAGAATAATCTTACATTGTCAATCAATACATTGTCAATCAAATACATTGTCAATCAATACATTGTCAATCAATAACTTATTGACTTCAAATTTCGGGGAAATTAGCTAGACTCAATGATTTATCTGCGTTATGCCTTTCGTCAGTGCCCTGTCCCAGAAACCCTGCGCCTGTAGTCCTGTCCATCGAGTCCTGTCCCTTCAGCGCTGTCAATGCAGTCTTGTAACTGTAGCTCCATTCCTGTTATCCTGTCCATGTAGCCCTGTCCCTGTGGTCATGCCCCGTAGCCTGTTCTTGTAGCCCTGTCCCAGTAGCCATGTCCCTGTTGCCATATTTGATTGATTGGATACTTCTATAGCGCTGGTATCCATGCTAATTTAGCATGCTCACTGCGCTCTGGTGTCATCAAATCTATTAAACAAATAAGTCTTTAAATTTTTTCTAAATCATTTTCTGTCCTTGTCAGTACTCCTCAAAGATGGAGGTAAAATATTCCATAACTTTTGCGCTACCGCTTCAAAAGAGCGCTTTCCGTACGACTTTTTTCTGTGTTCATCCACACTGGGAATTTTCAATAAGGACTGAGTTGAGGACCGCAGGTTCTTTAATGTTATATGTTTATAAAGCAGTTCTTTCAGATATTCTGGTGCAGAGCCTTCTAATCAGCTATACGCCAAGGACAGACTCTTGTGGTCTATGCGCTTACTAATAGGAACCCAATGGAGAGCTCGTAGAACTGGGGTAATGTGGTCTGATCTCTTTTTCCGCGACACAATGCGTGCTGCAAAATTTTGCACCCGCTGGAGTCTCAGAATTTGATTCTGGGGCAAACCCCACAAACAACTGTTACAATAATCTAATCTTGACTGGATTAGAGTTACTGCTACAGCATTTGCTGTTCTCTTATGTAGTTGAAGACGCAGCTGACCCAGGGCGCGTAGATGACAGAAGCATGCTCTGACCACAGAACTGATATGTGGAATCATACTGAGTCTACTATCAATAAAGAAACCAAGGTCTCGGACATTGGAGGACAACGGTATCTCTGATTCCCCAACTTTTATTGATGTGAAAGCAACTTTCCGAAGAACCACAAACAATTGCCTCAGTCTTGTCATCATTTAATTTTAGTCTGTTTGATGACATCCATTCTTTTACAGCAAGACAGCAGTCCTCGACAGCCCGAACAGCAGCAGCACACTCCAAGGATTAGGGCGGAAACACTTGTACAGTTCTGTGTCATCAGCAAATATTTTGCGTGAAATACCATGACGTTCAATAATTTTGCCCAGCTGGCTAGTGTATATGGAGAACAGAATGGCTATATCCCTATAGCCTTGCTCCAGGTGCTTCAACTCTGTTGCTCTGTCTCAGCTTCTCTGCCTAAGCTTCTGTCTCGGCTTTTCTGTCTCAGCTTCTCTGTCTCAGTTTCTCTGTCTCGGGTGCTCTGTCTCAGGTTTTCTCTCTCAGTTTTGTCTCATGTGCTATGTGTCTGGTTCTCTGTTTTAGGTTCTCTGTGTCTGGTTCTCTGTGTCTGGTTCTTTGTGTCTGGTTCTATGTGTCTGGTTCTCTGTCTCAGATGTTCAGTCTGAGCATCTCTTTCTCAGGTGCTCTGTCTCAGGGGATTTCTCTCAGGTGCTCTGTCTCAGCTACTCTGTCTCAGGTACTTTATCAAAAGGGCACAGTATCAGTTATTCTGTCTCATGCACTGCAAATGCCTCTAAGAATTCTACAATATTTTTGAAATAATGAAAAGGAAACACGTTTGAAATATATTTTTTTTCTGCCTGCCGACGAAGACTCTTAGCAGTAACATTCAACTTTTATTGTCCTGTCTTTCTTTTCAAACTTACACATACCTTGTTATCTTATTTCCTTCACACATATATTAGGCGCGCACCTTTGTTAACTTTTCTTTAACAAAACAATAAACTCTTCAGCACTACACTTCCTGTTACTAATGAACACACACAGACATCAACAAAAGCAGTCACTAGCAAGATCAGTATTTTTAGGGGGGCTGATAGAACCTGAGGAAAGAGAGTCCATACAAGAGTTAGCTTGCCCCCCATCGCCAAAACAATATCTATAGCTCTAACTACAAGACACAACCATTCTGGCTTAACGCTGCCGTACCTTGTCCTAGAATTAACATCTTAAGCAGAAGAACATGGAAGAGGAAGAAGAAATTACCTTTGAGACAACTGAGACGGCGGCCACGGAGCTGGTAGGACGCGTCATCTCGGAAGCAAAAACTATTGTCTCCAATGAAGAAGAAGATGGAAATGAAGGTAAAGCCGGTAATATACTCTCTATAACATTACTTCTTCTTCTATGTTTTGAGGGCCCACGATCAATGAATTGATTATTATGGCTCCTATGTTTCAGAAGGGTTCGCGATGTTAATGTGTGTGGTTTTCAAGGGGATATATCACTGGTTGCAAGACAGGAGGCAATAGCCGGAAATGTGTCAAGTGTAGTCGCCTCAACTGTTGCTTTATAGTCCCGTTAACTTCGATCCAATTTTTCAAACTTTTATTTTAAATTTCTTTTTGTTATTGTTGCTCAACTAGAAACACCATTGCGTGCTGTGAACTTGATGGACGAAGCAGCAATCAAAAGAAATTGTCAAGGCATTTTCTTGTCACAAGTTGTTATTTATCATGACATCAGTATTGTCACGGATCAGCAGGATATTGAAGACGAATATTATGACCCAAAATAGGGCCCAGCCCGGGGCAGTTTTTTTTATACCGGGTTCGGGTATTTAGAGCAAATAACCAGTGGGTACAAGTGTTACAAAAACGTTAACTGATCATTTCTTTGATTTATAGGGACATTTACCCAATATGCCTACAGACAGTCCTACACCCTACCTGTCGGCCTTTAAACAGTAGGCCTATAGATAGTCCTACACCCTACCAGTCGGCCTTTAAACAGTAGTCCTATAGACAGTCCTACACCCTACCTGCCGGCCTTTAAACAATAGTCCTAAAGACGGTCCGACAGACAATCCTACAGAAAGTCCTACACCATACCGTGCCTCTTTGTTGATTAATATAATAGTTGCCCCGCAAAAATTCGACCTTCTTACCTAAGACGCTCGATGCTTGACAGCTTTTTCCCCCACTCGGTACTATTAATATAGAACATATTGAGTAGGGTGAGATGCCGTTGTCAAATGGAAGCAGCCACACCACAAGAGAAACAAATTCAAGAGATAATGCACAATGTTGCGTTCCGCAGTCATTTTTATGTGTAAAATATTTATGATAACATTATCTATTAACTGAGTAGCCGAGTGGCTTATCATAACATTATCTATTAACTGAGTAGCCGAGTGGCTTATCATAACATTATCTATTAACCGAGTAGCCGAGTGGCTTATCATAACATTATCTATTAACTGAGTAGCCGAGTGGCTTATCATAACATTATCTATTAACTGAGTAGCCGAGTGGCTTATCATAACATTATCTATTAACTGAGTAGCCGAGTGGCTTATCATAACATTATCTATTAACTGAGTAGCCGAGTGGCTTATCATAACATTATCTATTCACAAAGCAGTTCGCTGGCTATCTTTAGAAGGTAGGAAGTTTGTGTGTTCTGATTTGTGAACGTTGAACACATATCATATCGGTCATGTAAAAAAAGTTACAATCTCGGATGCAAAGTCGAAAAGAATAATTGTTTAAGTCACCTAATAGGCATCCCGCCCCTCCTTCAAGACACTTTCAAATTATAAAAATGCATTCTGTTGACTTAGCCTGTTTCAGTTCGTACTTTTTGAAATAGTTTTATTTGAATTATATTTTAGGGGTGGGGTTGGGCGGGGGTAAACGTTTTTACAAAATTGCGCTCATCAATATTTCGTAGAATAAAGTTATTAAATAAAAATAAACATTGTTATAGGCTTAAAGCTGAGATAAAAAATGTATCTTGTTACAGTGTCTGAGATAAAAAATGTATCTTGTTACAGTGTCACGCCAAGAACTGCAACCGGATTCAGATGCAAGGAACGTCGAGTCGCCTGAGGAAGAGTATGACCAGCAGGCTGGGGATGAGGTAGAAGACTTCTTTGAGGAGCCCGTGACGGACGCGTCGAGCGTGGCCGCTGCACGTGTGATCCCGGAGACGCGCGAGCTCCCGCCCACGCGGCGAAACGTGACCAAGGAAGTGAAGTTGAAGAAATTTAAAATTTTGGAAAAAGGTTTGTATCGTATTATTACGCTGTTTCTGATAGGGTTTTTGAATTTAAAAAAAAAATAAATGTATATTAAATAAATAAACAAATATATATATATACCAGCAATATATAATATATATATATTATATATATATATATATATATATATATATTATATATTGCTGGTATATTCGTGAGTATGCGTTAGACAGATTTAGACATATGATTTACATTTTAAACATTAGTATATGTCTGAACTGTAGCAAAACTGCACTAAAATAAAATAAAGTCAAAATATAACTTAAGAATTTGGTGGAAAGGAATTGAATCTCGTCATAACGAAAATTTGTAAATAGCTATAATACTTAATGTTGCAGTATGTAACAGGATAAGATTATAGAAGATTGGACAGGTTAGTGGAGGACTTGTGGTGGTTGAGACCTGGTCATTTTGGGACAGTGTAGAGTTGAAGGCTGGGTTAATGGAGTTGTGGTGTTTGAGATCTAGCCACATTGGGACAGTGTAGAGTTGAAGGCTGGGTTAATGGAAGAGTCGTGGTGTTTGAGACCTGGTCATTTTGGGACAGTGTAGAGTTGAAGGCTAGGTTAGTGGAGGATTTGTGGTGGTTCAGACCTGGCCATATTGGGACAGTGTAGAGTTGAAGGCTAGGTTAGTGGAGGACTTGTGGTGGTTAAGACCCGGCCATATTGGGACAGTGTAGAGTTGAAGGCTATGTTAGTGGAGGACTTGTGGTGGTTAAGACCCGGCCATATTGGGACAGTGTAGAGTTGAAGGCTAGGTTAGTGGAGGACTTGTGGTGGTTAAGACCCGGCCATATTGGGACAGTGTGGAGGTTGAAGGCTAGGTTAGTGGAGGACTTGTGGTGGTTCAGACCTGGCCATATAGCGAAGGGTAAAACCGAAAGTTTAAATGCCAAGGTGATATATGAACATTGAATCTTTAACGGTGTTTTAACTTGTAGGTAGTATCAATATATTAGGAAATATTTACCAACTTAAAAAAAAGCGACACGTTGATAAACAAAGCGACACGTTGATAAACAAAGCGACACGTTGATATATCTCAATTTAAAGATAAACTTAATCCCATTCTGAAAGCCAAAGTGTTCATCTACTATACGTTTTATAGTGAATGACCAACGGATTTTATCTGACTGTATTAAGTGTTGCTAAGCATATCCTTTAAATCAGCGTCGCCAAATCTTTTAAGTTAGTCTGACTGGTGATCACGTTTTGAAATCGATTCCGCGGTGTGTCCGTGGACCACCATTTGAGAAACACTGCTTTAAACGACCCATCGAGTTTCATTTATGTTCTTGATTATTATCCCTGATTATTTAATCACCAGAGCACGACAAGCCGCCGAAGAGAGAGCCCTTTGAAGGACCTCGAAGATTTAAGAAGCCCAACACGGACAACCCTAATGGTCCTTTTCACGCCAGGTCGTGGAATGAGTTCAAGATATCAGAGAAACTTCGGGTAACATTCCAATTGGTTTCTTTAACAAAAGTAAAGTTTTACACGCAGGCTTTGCTAAAATAATCTAATGAGAACGGATGGTTTGAAAGATGAAGCCCTAACCGTAATGCCAAACTAATTCTTAGTGCCACAGACGACTTTTGTGCTAATTCGGAAATCACCATGTCAGTGTGTTGCACTGGACGCCTAAATCATATATATATATATATATAAATACAAAACGCCATCTACTTTAAGGATATTTTAGATAATCAAATACTCCCACCGATACTTGTGGGAAGGTGTCACGTGACAGCTGTTTATGATGTTTTATAACATTGATATGATATCACAAGAGCTCCGTCTCACGAACCGATTTTTGAATATTCTTTTCATTACGCTTTGGTGATATTGCTAGAACTGCAAGCCTGAATGTGATCACAGTAGTGGAGACAACCCACTATTCTGCTGGTTGTGTCTAAACAGTCCCATACTCCGGAGTCATTTATCAGGATACAAATTCAAATCCAGGGACACTAAAAGTAAAGAGCTTCAAATCTAGCTCAAGGCAAGGGACTGAGACTTCAACTCTAGCTCAAAGGCAAGGTACTGAGATTTCAACTCTAGCTCAAGGCATTGTACTGAGATTTCAACTCTACCTCAAGGCATTGTACTGAGATTTCAACTCTAGCTCAAGGCTTTGTACTGGGATTTCAACTCTACCTTAAGGAATTGTACTGAGATTTCAAATCTTTCTTAAGGCATTGTACTGAGATTTCAACTCTACCTCAAGGCATTATGCCTTGACTGCTCAGTAAAGCTGTCACTTGATTAAATAATATTTTCTCAATTACATGTTCAATTTCTTCTAAGGCTGCTATATAATTTGTGTGCACATTTTGATAATTTTGTACAGTTATATTATATTTTTTTACAGTTATAAAAAATTTTGTACAGCTATATAACTTCTTGTAGAGTTATATAATTTGTTGTATAGTTCTTTAATTTTCTTGTACAGTTCTATAATTTCTTTTACATATATGTTATTTATTGTACAGTTCTATATGCATGCACATTTCTATGTACAGTAATATAATTCTTGTATACTTGTATAATTTCTTGTATAGTTCCATATTTATTTTAAATTTATATAACGTCTTGTAAAGTTCTATTATTTTTTGTACAGACCCAAGCGCCAATCCGACACGAGTACTTTGGATACATCTTCTCTGCCCAGTCACAAAGTAGGTATCTGTCAGAAAGTAGGTATCTGTCAGAAAGTAGGTATCTGTCAAAAGTAGCTCTCTGTCGCAAAATAGGTATCTCTCACAAGTAGATATCTGTCACAAAATAGCTCTATGTCACAATATAGGTATCTGTCACAAAGAAACGAAGATCAAGGTCTATAGCGCAGCAGTCTCTCGACATTGCTCTACGGATGTGAAACGTGGACAGTCTACCAGCGTCACGCCAAAAAACTGAACCATTTTCATACAACCAGCCTCAGCAAACTCCTTGGCATCAGGTGGCAAGACAAAGTTCCTGACACAGAGGTTCTTGCTAGAGCGAACATACCTAGTATCTTCACCACCCTGATGCGGTATCAACTCTGTTGGATGGGAAACGTTGCCCGTATGGAAGACCACCGGCTCCCTAAACAAATATTCTATGGTGAACGCACGACCGGCAAGCGCTCCCAAAGAGGTAAAAAAAAACGTTACAAAGACTCACTGAAAGTGGCACTAAAGGCTTTTAGCATCGACCCCACTAAATGGGAGCAGACAGCTCAGGACAGAGTCAGGTGGCGATCAGTGGTCAAGATAGGGGCTAAATCTTATTAGAGGCAGTAGGATAACCGCCATTGAGACACGCAGGCAAGCTCGAAAGAACATTATTAAATCAGCGACTGCAGCAACTATCTCATGCCCGCAGTGCCAAAGATTATTCCGAGCACGTATAGGATTGGCAAGCCACCTACGAACCCACCGTAACCCTCTCCCCTGGATCGTCCTAGTCGATTTGACGGACGAACAACAACAACAGGCACCTGTCGCACAGTAGCTATCTGTCACAGAGTAGCTATCTGTCACAGAGTAGCTATCTGTCGCACAGTAGCTATCTGTCACAGAGTAGCTATCTGTCACAGAGTAGCTATCTGTCGCACAGTAGCTATCTGTCACAGAGTAGCTATCTGTCACAGAGTAGCTATCTGTCACACAGTAGCTATCTGTCACAGAGTAGCTATCTGTCACAGAGTAGCTATCTGTCACACAGTAGCTATCTGTCACAGAGTAGCTATCTGTCACAGAGTAGCTATCTGTCACACAGTAGCTATCTGTCACAGAGTAGCTATCTGTCACAGAGTAGCTATCTGTCACACAGTAGCTATCTGTCACAGAGTAGCTATCTGTCACAGAGTAGCTATATGCCACAAAGTAGTTATCTATCAATGCTACAAATGATCTCTATGTGCAGCAGTTCTTCTCAAACTTTTGTGTTCTACGCTCGAAGTGTTATTCTAAAGCGGGTAAATCCAACCCCAACTGTCTCATTGACAGTGTCAGAGCTGAATGAAAAAAAAAGGAGCTCTCCATTCAAGTGTCAATAAAATTGTCTTTCTATTTCATGGACACCTAGATCTCCATTCAAGTGTCAATAATATTGTCTTTCTATTTCATGGACACCTAGATCTCCATGCAGGTCTCAATAACATTGTATTCTATTTCATGGACACCTAGCGCTCAATTCAGGTGTCAATAATATTGTTTTTCTATTTCATGGACACCTAGATCTCTATTCAGGTGTCAATAATATTGTCTTTCTATTTCATGGACACCTAGCTTTCCATGCAGGTGTCAGTAATATTATCTTTCTTTTTCCAGCACATCTTTAGACCTAGAGAGTCAACGTATTACGTTAAAATGTACATAAACTAACTGTAGCTCATAATCTTTAAATTGGGACTCACTAACGTAAAGGTTTAATATAGATAGTTTAAGAAATTGTTACATAGGCTAAGGTTATCGCACTAACATCCTGTCATGGAGAATGTATTCACAATTATAGTTTTTCACCAATTTTTTTGTAGCAAAAAAAAAAGAAAAAGAAACCTAAGGAAAAAAAAAAAGGGGGGGGGGGCGGGGTCTCAATAAATTGCGCTTTCAAAAAGTAACAAAAAGAAGTGATTTGATTCTTGCAATTCTAATAAGATAAATCATTGCGTCATTTCAACAGGGCCTCCTTTATTCTACCGCCAATACATGCTACCAGTGTACAACCAACCTCAACCCAGGCAGCACATCAGCATCACTGGCAGCGTGTAAGTAGTGTTGACTGTATAAACCTAGGCAGCACATCAGCATCATTGGCAGCGTGTAAGTAGTGTTAACTGTATAAACCTAGGCAGCACATCAGCATCACTGGCAGCGTGTAAGTAGTGTTAACTGTATAAACCTAGGCAGCACATCAGCATCATTGGCAGCGTGTAAGTAGTGCTGACTGTATAAACCTAGGCAGCACATCAGCATCATTGGCAGCGTGTAAGTAGTGTTGACTGTATAAACCTAGGCAGCACATCAGCATCATTGGCAGCGTGTAAGTAGTGTTAACTGTATAAACCTAGGCAGCACATCAGCATCACTGGCAGCGTGTAAGTTGTGTTAACTGTATAAACCTAGGCAGCACATCAGCATCATTGGCAGCGTGTAAGTAGTGCTGACTGTATAAACCTAGGCAGCACATCAGCATCATTGGCAGCGTGTAAGTTGTGTTAACTGTATAAACCTAGGCAGCACATCAGCATCATTGGCAGCGTGTAAGTAGTGTTGACTGTATAAAACGTTACGATGACTTGCCAAACTGTTAAGTTTTTCCGACAGTTGGACGAGTGTCACACTGCCACCTGGGACCGGCGCCGGTTCTGTTAAACATGACACCTTCAATATGTCATAAAATATGACTTAATCCGCGATCTGCCACTTCAGTTTGGGTTCCTTTTCAACCATCTCATACTGGCCGTTTTGTTTGTTTAAGGCTGATGTTAAAAAAAAAAGCTTCAAAACAATTCTTAGAGATATAGTTAACTTTACTGTGTCGTATGCTAGAGATATAGTTAACTTTACTGTGTCGTATGCTAGAGATATAGTTAACTTTACTGTGTCGTCTGCTAGAGATATAGTTAACTTTACTGTGTCGTCTGCTAGAGATATAGTTAACTTTACTGTGTCGTCTGCTAGAGATATAGTTAACTTTACTGTGTCGTCTGCTAGAGATATAGTTAACTTTACTGTGTCGTCTGCTAGAGATATAGTTAACTTTACTGTGTCGTCTGCTAGAGATATAGTTAACTTTACTGTGTCGTCTGCAAGGTGTTTCATGCGATAATAAGCACACTCGTGTATTTTTGTAGAGCTTAGACGATTACTGACTCGGACACCCGGGGAAGGCCGAATATTAGCACACCCGCCCCATACCCGGTCCCGGGAAAATAAATGGCACCGGGTCCGGGTGTTTAAAAATTAGTTCTCCTCTCATTTCTACAATGTGTTCCAATGGAGAGAAATGAAAAGTATATGCTTAGAACCAGCACATAGTTTTTACATAATTTTGGTACATTTGACCTCAATTGAATTTTTAAAAATTAGAAAACTGACTAGATATTGATGTAAATGTAAGCTAATTTAAATTAAATGTTACCTAAATGAAACCAATGTAAGCTAAATGAAACAAAATGTAGACAAAATGAAACTACATGTAAACTAAATTAAATTAATTTTATTTAAATGAAACTAAATTTAATTTAAAAGAAATTATATGTAAGCTAAATAAAACTAAATATAAACTAAATGAAACTAAATGTAAACAAAAGGAAACTAAAGGTACGATACATGAAAATAAATGTAAACTTAATGAAACTAAATGTAAACTAAATATAAACTAAATGAAACTAAATATAAGATAAATCCAACTGCAAAGCTCTGGAAACAATAAAGTACTTTGCTGTGAATGTTGTGCATGTGAGTGCCGTGGCAAGATGCGTGTCTTTGGTTATGACATGGCACTTGCTATCTACAGTTAATTTCACTTCACACGCTGTCTGGCTAATGATACTGAGTAGCCAAAGTTTATGTGTGTTTGTCTCTGTGTGTGTGTGGGGGGGGGTGTTTGTGTGTGTGTGTTTGTTTGATAGAAGCTATTAAAGCCATGTTTTTAACACTCATTGAATACGTGAAGCAAACCTAGAATCGTACCGCCATGATGATGATATACAAATGTCCTGGGCTTGACTTACAGAGCCGCTTATAATGCAGCTAACCACCAACTCCTATCCCGTATTTCTGCTTCCTTTCATTATCAATCGTAACCACGGTAACAAAGCCTCTTATTCTAGCTTTCTTTTCGGTCGGGACTTATGCCCATTCTTTTTCTTTTCTTTCCCTTTTTAGGGAAGATACATTTATATGCACCTTGTAAATGTAATGTATACTTGTATGAATGTATTTTTTGCTGTTGTATTGATGAGGGCATTTTCCGAAACTTTTGCATTTGCACTCTGTGTAATTATAATTAAAGCTTAACCTATATTGTTCTATTTACACGCTTGTTTGGTGTCTCATTAATCTACTGGAAATTTTTATCGCAGTCGACCACTCTTCTTATAATGAGTTAATTAGAAGATATGCCCAACGATTTATAAAGGTATATTTAAATGAAAAAGGATTTCTCTCATTTAAGTATAGCTTTCTATTCTATCGGTTAAAGATACATTTAAGTATAGCTTTCCATTCTATCGGTTAATGATACATTTAAGTATAGCTTTCCATTCTATCGGTTAATGATACATTTAAGTACAGCTTTCCATTCTATCGGTTAATGATACATTTAAGTATAGCTTTCCATTCTATCGGTTAATGATACATTTAAGTACAGCTTTCCATTCTATCGGTTAATGATACATTTAAGTACAGCTTCCATTCTATCGGTTAATGATACATTTAAGTATAGCTTTCCATTCTATCGGTTAATGATACATTTAAAAATAGTTTTCTATGCCATTAGGCAATGATACATTAATAGCTTTCCATACCATTAGGCAATGATACATTGATAGCTTTCCATACCATTAGGCAATGATACATTGATAGCTTTCCATACCATTAGGCAATGATACATTGATAGCTTTCCATACCATTAGGCAATGATACATTGATAGCTTTCCATACCATTAGGCAATGATACATTGATAGCTTTCCATACCATTAGGCAATGATACATTGATAGCTTTCCACTCTATCAGGTAAGGATTAGTAATCATTGTTTTACCCTAGACGTAACAATTGAAGCACGTAACATTTAGAATAGTAGTCCTATAATTAAGCTAATAGCGTTATTTATTTAAAATTAATAGTGTATCGTCCAGCTATTGTCTAGCTGTTGTCCAGCTATTGTCCAACTGTTGTCCAGCTATTGCCCAACTATTGTCTAGCTATTGTCCAACTGTTGTCCAGCTATTGTCCAACTGTGGTCCAGCTATTGTCCAACTGTTGTCCAGCTATTGTCCCGCTCATTCCAGCTATTTTTCAGCTATTGCCCAGCTATTATCCAGCTAAGTTCCAACTATTGTTCAGCTATTTAAATATTTTTTAAATCTGCTTCCAACAGCATCCCTACAAGAAAGCTTCAGCAAAGTGGTGCTTTGTTAAACTACATGACGCCTCTGAGCGCGGTGAAAATTCGCTGGAAGTCCAACCGTTTGAGCACCCTCTACAAATTAGAAGATGTCTACGCTTATCTAACAACGTAAGCCGTGAACTTTGCCCTCTTCGTTAAGACTATTTTATTTTTTAAATATACGCAGTGGCACATTCTGGTTGTGTTGCCCATGCGGTAATCTCATCATGTCACTCCCTGCGGTAATCTCATCATGTCACCCCTGCAGTAGTCTCATCATGTCACCACCTGCGGTAATCTCATCATGTCACCCCTGCGGTAATCTCATCATTTCACCCCTGCAGTAATCTCATCATGTCATCCTCTGTGGTAACCTCATCATGTCACCCCCTGCGGTAATCTCATCATGTCACCCCTGCAGTAATCTCATCATGTCATCCTCTGCGGTAATCTCATCATGTCACCCCCTGCGGTAATCTCATCATGTCACCCCTGCAGTAATCTCATCATGTCATCCTTTGCGGTAATCTCATCATGTCACCCCTGCAGTAATCTCATCATGTCACCCCCTGTTATAATTTCATCACGTCATCCTCTGCGGTAATCTCATCATGTCATCCTCTGCGGTAATCTCATCATGTCATCCTCTGCGGTAATCTCATCATGTCACCCCCTGTTGTAATCTCATCACGTCATCCTCTGCGGTAATCTCATCATGTCATCCTCTGCGGTAATCTCATCATGTCACCCCCTGTGGTAATCTCATCATGTAATCCTCTGCGGTAATCTCATCATGTCACACCTGTGGTAATCTCATCATATCATGTCACCTCTGCGGTAATCTCATCCTGTCACCCCCTGCAGTAGTCTCATCATGTCACCCCCTGCAGTAATCTCATCATGTCATCCCCTGCAGTAATCTCATCATGTCACCCCCTGCGGTAATCTCATCATGTCACCCCTGCAGTAATCTCATCATGTCACCCCCTGTGGTAATCTCATCACGTGCTCTATAACTAAGGGTCTGACTAGAGATCTGTCAAATTTTTTTTTTTTTATTTCGAGCACCCCCCCCCCCCGGGAGGGTGTCAGTCAATGCGGTTGACGCCCCAGCATCTCGTAGTGATACCACTGGATTTAACATGAAAGTATTTAACAATGAAACCATTCGGAAAACGAACTGATCACACCTGAAACAACTACACCCCCCAAAAAAAAAAAACCCTCAATTTAAAGAGAACAAAAACAGTTTCTGATCTATTTGTTCAGGTTTGGGCCCATAGATGGTGTTTACACCCTCTCGGTCAACTCTGCTGTGGTCATCTTCACGGACATTGAAGCAGCGAGGGAGGCAGTCATGTGCCCATGCCTTGGGTATCCCTGGGATCGCCTGATCGCCACATGGCTCGAGCCGCGGATGTACAACTACGGTTTCTACTGCAAATATCTGGCCATTGAAGCCCCACGGCTGCGGTTCAGAGTCGATGACACGTGATCATCTGTCAATCTATGGGTTTGTGTACAAAGAAATAGGAACAATACAAAACTATTTACATCAAGAAAACAATAAAATTTGAATATAACTACTCAGAAACTTAAAAAAAAAATAATTGTTTGATTTATTTTATTGTTTATACAAATGGAAAAAATATTAAATTAAACAAATTCAGAATTTGTTAAAAGAAATCATTTCAAATGTTTCTTAAAAGAAGTTAATCCCATCTCTGATAATGAAATACTTGTCACAAATATATAACACACCAGTTTTTAACAATACACGTGTTTAAACTTACTACACATCTTCACCATCCATGTTCTTCGCATCTCAAATGTTGATCAAATCTTTACCATCCATGTTCTTTGCATCTCAAATGTTGATACAATCTTCACCATCCATGTTCTTTGCATCTCAAATAAGGATCAAATCTTCACCATTAACATTCTTCGCATCTCAAATGTTGATCAAATCTTCACCATTAACGTTCTTTGCATCTCAAATGTTGATCAAATCTTTACCATCCATGTTCTTCGCATCTTAAATGTTGATCAAATAACTACATTCCATGTTCTTCGCATCTCAAATGTTAATCAAATCTTCACCATCCATGTTCTTCGCAACTCAAATGTTGATCAAATCTTCACCATCCATGTTCTTCGCATCTGAAATGTTGATCAAATCTTCACCATCCACGTTCTTCGCATCTCAAATGTTGATTAAATCTTCACCATCCATGTTCTTCGCATCTCAAATGTTGATTAAATCTTCACCATCCATGTTCTTCGCAACTCAAATGTTGATCAAATCTTCCCCATCCACGTTCTTCGCATCTTAAATGTTGATCAAATCTTCACCATCCATGTTCTTCGCATCTCAAATGTTGATTAAATCTTCACCATCCATGTTCTTCGCATCTCAAATTTTGATTAAATCTTCACCATCCATGTTATTTGCATCTTAAATGTTGATCAAATCTTCACCATCCATGTTCTTTGCATCTTAAATGTTGATCAAATCTTCACCATCCATGTTCTTCGCATCTCAAATGTTGATTAAATCTTCACCATACATGTTCTTCGCATCTCAAATGTTGCTTAAATCTTCACCATCTATGTTCTTTGCATCTTAAATGTTGATCAAATCTTTACCATCCATGTTCTTCGCATCTCAAATGTTGATTAAATCTTCACCATCCATGTTCTTCGCAACTCAAATGTTGATCAAATCTTCACCATCCATGTTCTTCGCATCTTAAATGTTGATCAAATCTTCACCATCCACGTTCTTCGCATCTCAAATGTTGATTAAATCTTCACCATCCATGTTCTTCGCATCTCAAATGTTGATTAAATCTTCACCATCCATGTTATTTGCATCTTAAATGTTGATCAAATCTTCACCATCCATGTTCTTTGCATCTTAAATGTTGATCAAATCTTCACCATCCATGTTCTTCGCATCTCAAATGTTGATTAAATCTTCACCATACATGTTCTTCGCATCTCAAATGTTGCTTAAATCTTCACCATCTATGTTCTTTGCATCTTAAATGTTGATCAAATCTTCACCATCCATGTTCTTCGCATCTCAAATGTTGATCAAATCTTCACCATTAATGTTCTTCGCATCTCAAAAGCTGATCAAATCTTTACCATCCATGTTCTTCGCATTCGAATTTTGTTTTCAAATATTCCTCTAAATGGCGTTAATTATCATGATTCGTGCATGTGATGTTAAAACAAAGTATCTATTTATGTCTGGTCTGTGCTGATACATCCATCTCATTCCACCTGTTGTGCTTTCTTGGACACATTCAGTAGAGGTACGTCTCCGTGTTGTACATGCTGTTCCACTCTATTGCCCTGTGCTTCTAGGTTGTTAAAATAACGAAAGGGACAGTAAAAGACATTATGTATCTGACTAGGACTTTTAGGATCTGAATATGATAGGATCTATACTTGAAGTTTACACGAAAGGAGATGGAGGAAAGAGCTGTAAAGTGATGGGAATATGAGTGTCAACATTTTCCAATAAGTCATTGTTTTATTGGTTATGTCAGACTGAATCCTACATGTACATATTAGTATAATTTCAGAGTTTTACTCACAAACATATCTAATTTGTATAGTGTAAAAAGAACACCAAATTTAAATTTAAAAAAAAACAAAAAAAAACCAACCACAAGCTAACGAACAAGTTTCAAAGGGGCACAACTTCATTTATTTAAATGAATAAAACTGACCAAAAATAATTAATTGAAAATGCGTGAGATGATGTCGTAGCCGTGATATCTAGAGTCAAACGTGTTGACGAGTGAGTAGATATGTCAGGATCTCCAGCTCTCGCCTCGGTTGAGGAGCAACCGAATCTCCCCATGAAAAACAGTGATTGAATGGAAATATGGAAATAACAATATGCAAAAGATCCGTAACAACGAGACACCTTCACAAACAGAGAACATTTAGAAGCTGACAACTGGATAGAAGGCGCATTGAACATAAAAAAGAAAACAGATTCTGCTTATGCTGATTAACGGAATTCACTACATTGCATGATTCAACGTTCTCTCGCCTATCTGAAGATACAGACGGGTGGAACCAACGTCGCTATGATCCATGAATGCCCCACGTAGCCTGGGAGCCGTTGGACTGGTAGGTCACGCTGACCCATCACGAGGCACTCTTGTCACTCTTCTTGCAGCAGATACAGAAGACTGCCACGAATGAACCCAGGATGGTAGTGAAGAGGCCGCCGTACGAGATGTACATCTTGATCTTCTTGTTGACCTCGTCCACAACGATCACTTTGATGGAGGCAATTCTTTGGTTCTTGCACCAACAGCTGAAACAAGAGCGAGGGAATGTGTTGAATTAACTCTTTAAACTTTGATGAAAATATCAATATTTTTTATCTTTATTTTGCATCAGAAATTCTATATTGCTGTAATCTGCCCCTTCCTTGATTGTAATATTCTGTTCAAAGATGAATACAATGTTGGGTCCACGACCGATGGCATAATACATCAACAGCTCTGACCATACTGATATTATTTATTTAATGCCTTTTAGTCCCACCCCTAGCCATCCAAAATAATTTATGAAATCTGGTGCTATTTAAATAGTAAAATCAAAGTTTACATATATATATTATATATATATATATACATTATTATCCTAAAAATGACATCTCTCTGGTTTAAAATTAAATCTGTTAATCTCTGGGGCACTTGTAAGTTGATGGACTATATTAAATTTTATGTTGGAGCTGTTCGTAATTCTTTAGTGAATTGGGTTGATCGTGGAAATAGCTGAGCATAAATTATGAAATTAAAATATTTTTCATTATCATCATCAGGTCCCGTAGTCCTTCGACCGTTGGGGCGCCACAGATGACATGTACACTATTCTTCTCCATTCCTCTCGGTCTTCTGCCCTGCGCATAGCATCGCCTAGTTTTAATCCCGTCCATTCTTTGATATTATCTTCCCATCTTTTTCTTTGTCTTCCTCTTCTTCTTCCCCCTCTATTTTTATGTTCTTGTAAAAAGCGTAACGATGTTAGGCAGTATAATGATCTTGATCTTAAATGAAAATAGAAGGCATTTTTAATGTAGTTTGTACAACAAATAAACGGTTGGAAACATTTGGCTTCAGTGAATACATCTCCCCACTGAGAAATAAAAACAAATGCTGCAAGATATATAGGTGCTATGATGAGACTTTTCATTAATTCCTTTTCCAAAAGGGATTATTAATGTCTCACACATCAAAGAGATTCATAGTTTTTTTCTATGACTGCCGATAGTGTTATTATATCAGGTTAACATAATTTTACCTTAAATCCCGCGGCAAGACGGTACTCTGATTAATCAAATAATACTATGTTCTGTACCAAGAGAGCAACTATGTTCTGTACCAAGAGATCAACTATGTTCTGTACCAAGAGATCAACTATGTTCTGTAACAAGAGAGCAACTATGTTCTGTACCAAGAGAGCAACTATGTTCTGTACCAGGTGAGACAATATGTTCTGTACCAAGAGAGTAAATATGATTTGTGCCAAGAGAGTAACTACGTTCTGTACCAAGAGAGAACTTTGTTATGAACCAAAAGAGCAACTATGTTCTGTACCAGGTGAGACACTATGATCTGTACCTGGTGAGACAATATGTTCTGTACCAGGTGAGACACTATGTTCTGTACCAGGTGAGACACTATGTTCTGTACCAACAGAGACACTATCTTCTGTACCAATGGAAAAACTATGTTATATACCAAATATGATTTGTGCCAAGAGAGTAACTACGTTCTGTACCAAGAGAGAACTTTGTTATGAACCAAAAGAGCAACTATGTTCTGTACCAGGTGAGACACTATGATCTGTACCAGGTGAGACAATATGTTCTGTACCAGGTGAGACACTATGTTCTGTACCAGGTGAGACACTATGTTCTGTACCAGGTGAGACACTATGTTCTATACAAAACAGAACCACTATGTACAAGAGTAGCAGGTTTGATCGACATGTAGTTGTACAAAAACCTAAAGTAGTTTGGGGACACGCAAACGAGATCTATTAGAAAGACCAGGAAGTTATGTGGTTTAGGAAATACATAGATGAAAATGGAGGTGAATTGACAGAGGAAGAATGAAACCAATATGAACAATTACTAGAAAGTCCTTCTCATTGAATCCTTGGAGCAACAGTAAGAGAGGTAGAGCACGAAGCATACTGAGAAGGGATCTTATTATTATTATCATTAGTAGTAGTAGTTTTATATAGCGCGGTATCCCAGCCTAGGGTTGGGCTCACCACCCTGTACATACAATTTGACTAACATAATCATGAACTTAAAAATTAACATACATTAATTAAATAAAACAAAACAAATGTTTATTCGCTCCGCCCATTCCATAACTATTTAAATGTCAAGCAATAGATGGTACACAGCAGCATCCTTTATAGGTCAGAGTGGGGAATCAGTCAGGATAGTAGAGTTTAAAGAGATGTGTTTTGAGTGCAGTTTTGAAGACTGTGACGGTTGGTATATTGCGGATGTGTAGTGGATGAGAATTCCATTGTTCGGGGACACAGAAACAGAAATATCGTTCACCGTATGTTATTGTGCAAGTCTTGGGGACAGAAAGAATACGCTCGCCTGTGGTTGAGCGAAGCTGTCGAAGGGGTGAACAGACAGAGAGAAGTTCGGTTAGATATGAAGGGCATGGATTCGAGAAAAAGTTGTGGCAGAGAAAAGAGAGTTTGTAGTTAATCCATGTACAGGGAGACAATGAAAAGTGAATGAAGTAGTGGTGTGACCTGATCAAGTTTGTTTGCTTTTAAAACTAGCATAGCAGCTGAGTTTTGAGCCTTTTGAGAGTGAGAGAAACGGCAACATGTAAAATTTGTGGGATGGATAGCTCTGAATACAGGTCAAGTATAACAAAAATTGTATGGACTTCGCACTATTCACTAAGTGCAAGTAAAGCAGAGATGAAGAAGAGGACGATAGCACACCAACAATATGCGTCTTGAACGGAAGTAAAACCAGAAATAAGACGCCATTGATCGGAAAGTCACAACACATGAATCGATGACGTAAACAGGAGAACAAGTCGAGTTACTCTGAAGAAAAAACAAAACCAACAACACATAACACGTCTAGCTAGCAACCGAACCCGCTTTCAATGACGACGGAGGCAACGCGGGAACGAGACTCATTCTGGATGACGCAGAGCTTGACAACACACGGGCATAAAAGCAACGCCTGCAATGTTCAATACAGAGATCTGTCGTTTCCGTCCATTCTTGCGGTCCGACGACTGACGAGCTCCGTTCCATTTTGACATCTCTGGTCCGGATTTCTCAGAAATTCTTTCAATTCAACTCAATTTTTCTTAAAGTAACGCAACAAAGGTTTGTTTTAGGTCAAAACACAAAGTGCCATCAACATGAGAGAGGTCATCAACATTCATCTAGGCCAGGGCGGCGTACAGATTGGAAACGCTTGCTGGGAGCTTTTCTGTCTGGAGCACGGCATACAGCCAGACGGACAAATGCCTTCAGACAAAACGATAGGCGGTGGGGATGATTCGTTCAACACTTTTTTCAGCGAAACAGGCGCGGGGAAACACGTACCACGAGTTGTGATGCTGGATCTCGAGCCAACGGTCATTGACGAGGTTAGAACAGGGACTTACAGACAGCTTTTTCACCCTGAGCAGCTCATATCAGGTAAGTCTGAGTTGGAAGTTTTGATTGTACCTAGAACAGGGACGCCTAGGCAGCTTTTCCACCCTGAGCAGTTTATTTCAGGTGAGGTGGACTTTAATTTGTGTGCCTGTGTTTATATAGTTTACACCGGACTTACGTTGTGCTAAAGATCGTAAGTTCATTTGTATGCCGTTTCGTCTCCTCCCCGCCATCTGGCTTAAGTACAAATCAAAATACGCAATGGCATTTCCTTGTAAGACACACCTAAAGAATGTTGCCCCACCTGTACTAACGAGGTAAGCGAAACACGCATTCAAGAATCTGTATCTTAAAACGATGATGCTTCATTTTCGTGTCAACTGGTACGGGGTTCTCATGTTGTCACGTTTTTTTGGGAGCTAGTCAGAGACATGTCTCATGTATCGAAGGATACATGACGTAACCCGAATGGTTGGTACAGTTGGTTATTGTAAATATTGACGCCCCACCCCCTCCAAAATATATGTATATGTTTTTAGAGTATTTAATTTTTTTTTAAATTGTATAATTCGTTTAGTTAAAAATAAACCTGATTAAAGGTTCATTAAAACAAAAAAGAATTAAAGACTTGTTATGAAATAAAAAAATTAAATACATTTCTAAAAGTTAAACATTTTTGTATACATTCAAGTCAGATATAATAAAATGCTTCTCTTTCACATCTTAATTCTAATATATTTCATTCTCCAATACTTTCAGCTAAAGAAGACGCAGCAAATAATTATGCACGCGGTCACTACACAGTTGGCAAAGAAGTCGTCGATCTCGTGCTGGACAGGATACGGAAACTGGCGGACATGTGCACAGGCCTACAGGGTTTCTTCGTCTATCACAGTTTCGGCGGGGGCACGGGCTCCGGCTTCACCTCACTCCTCATGGAGCGACTCTCCGTTGATTACGGCAAGAAATCGAAACTGGAATTCGCCATTTACCCAGCGCCACAGATCAGCACCGCCATCGTGGAGCCGTACAACTCTATACTGGTGACCCACACCACTCTTGAGCACTCGGACTGCGCATTCATCTTCGACAACGAGGCGATGTACGACGTCTGCCGACGAAATCTAGACATCGAGCGTCCGACGTACACCAACTTAAATCGCATACTCGCGCAGGCGGTCTCGTCGATAACGGCTCCTTTACGATTCGACGGGGCTCTGAACGTCGACCTGGTAGAATTTCAGACTAACTTGGTGCCTTACCCTCGCATTCACTTCCCGGCAATTATTCACTCGCCCCTCGTCTCGGCTGAAAAGGCGTACCACGAGCAGCTGACGGTCGCGGAGATTACCAATGCGTGTTTCGAGCCGGCCAATCAGCTCGTCAAGTGTGACCCACGTCACGGGAAGTACATGTCGTGCTGCTTGCTGTACCGTGGGGACGTGGTGCCCAAGGACGTGAATGCTGCCATTGCGACGATCAAGACGAAGCGAACGATACAGTTTGTGGACTGGTGCCCCACGGGCTTCAAAGTGGGCATCAACTACCAGCCACCGACAGTGGTGCCTGGGGGCGACCTCGCGAAGGTTCAGCGGGCCGTTTGCATGTTGGCGAGCACGACCGCCATCGCCGAGGCCTTTGCCAGACTCGACCACAAATTCGACCTCCTGTACGCGAAACGAGCATTCGTTCATTGGTGAGTACAATTATCAAAATCAGTACTTGTAAGACAGCTACTGTTGGGGAACGCTATGTTAATTGCTTTACTTTAGCATGCTTTTATTTATGTCTGAGGCCATATGGGTGTATGTTATGTTATGCTAATTCATTACTTTAGCAGGTTTATATCTATGTTACTGTGAGTACCCGATGTAATGTCGTACATCAAAATGTTATGTGCACCAAACAAAATTGTACAGGGTTAGAAAAATAGTGTTATGAAAATGGTGCACG
Organism: Omphiscola glabra; assembly: GCA_964017045.1. Taxonomy (NCBI): domain Eukaryota; kingdom Metazoa; phylum Mollusca; class Gastropoda; family Lymnaeidae; genus Omphiscola; species Omphiscola glabra. The sequence goes on from OZ024796.1 coordinate 5,861,216, forward strand.
AATTCTTTTTCTTTAAAATTTTGATTTTGTGTTAAAAAGGGACTAAATCTTGTTTGTAATTTTAGCACTTAGGTGACATTAGGTAGTATTTAAATCATATACTTTACTCATTTCCGCCCCACAGGTATGTCGGAGAGGGAATGGAAGAAGGTGAATTTGGCGAGGCGAGAGAAGATCTAGCAGCTCTAGAAAAAGATTACGAGGAGGTCGGGCTGGACTCGGTTGCCGGAGAGGAAGAAGGAGGAGAGGAAGAGTTTTAAGCGAGTTCCTCTGTTGTCCTCTCCTAAACGGAACGTTTCATTACGTCGGGATTGCTAGACTGAGCGGCGGAAAGAATTTCATTCGCTGGCTACACGCCTGGCATTTCTTGGGGGCTGTTTGGAGAGCTCGACTATATGAACATCGTCACAGACTGTTAGTTTAACATGTTTATTAGCGTGTATGCAACGTAACGTGTATTTAGCGTATATGTCATGTAACGTCTATGTAGCATGTGTGTAGCGTAGCGTTGACGTAGCATGTGTGCGACGTAACTTATATGTAAATTAACGTATATGAAGCGTGTCTGTAACGTTAATATAGCGTGTTTATAACGTTGCGTGTATGTAACGTCAATATAGCGTGTTTATAACGTAGCGTGTATGTAACGTTAAGTGTATGAAACGTGGGTGCCGTTGTCGATGTGATCAAAAATCAAAATATGATAACTGTAGAGCCGTGTTTCCTAAGGTGTGGTACGCGTACCCCGGGGGGCATGGGAGGAGTTTGGAAAAAAAGGGGGGGGGGAGGGTTACGCGCTGCAAAGGAATTTTTTTTTTTGTTATTGAGCTATATATGCAATTTTATTTCTTAACGAGGGATACTCTGTGTTAAGAAAATTACAGACATGGGTACAGAGATGTTGAAAGTTTGGGAAACACTGCTGTAGAGGCACAATAGAAATCAGAACATTGACGATAACGATGTGAAAAAAGTATGAATTATTAAAAATATTTGATAGTTTTCATGCAAGTATGCACAAAACTATCTTTTGCTTAGTTATAATGGCGCATTTAAATGTTAAATCTCGTATAATAAATACTTTGCTATTTCTTGTTCTATCTTAATTTGTCCTGTCTGCCGAGGAATTCTCTTTTATTCTTTTATTGTCCTGTCTTTCTATTTCAAGCTTCCACATATCTTGTTACATTGTCTTATCGTATAATAGCTCTAAGGAATGCATTACGTAGTTTTGGTAAATAGCGAATGCCTTCCTTTTAAAGATTGACATTTTTTGAAACAATTTACTAGATTCCACATTATAATTAGATTTTATTATCTAGGAATACTTTTTGGCTGTGGGGACTGACATGACGCCGCATAGTTATATTAATATATCATGCGAAGCGTAATCTTTATTTGTTAAAATCACTTCACAATTTGTTATAACATTTTCTACATTTGTTCTCTTCAGACCAGCCATAAACAGCCAGGATGATCAAAAAACCTCACGAATTACAGGGGATATTCAGGGACACGTTAACAGACATTATTTAGGCTATTAGAGATAGAGTCATTGAGAGAATCACCTATAGACGAGCATCGTGTGTGTGGCCTTTTAACTGTGTACATCTGAACACTGGGATGAGCGAGGAGATGAACACTACCGAATTTCATGTCCAGTGGAACGCAATGTTACAGAAATAACTTTCTAATATAAAAAATATACATATCACTAATATCAGTTATACCAAGATGTTTCCCATTATGAGCGGAATGTGGATGTGGTATTTAAGCTTTCACAATATAATACACAGAAGAACACATTTTAAGAGACAAATAAATCGATCATATCAACCAATAAACTCATTTGTCTTTTTTAAATAATTAAATTAAACATGTTAAATCCAGTCTCAGCCCCCACCCAATATATGGCATCCTTCCGCCTTTGCGAGACGATGGAGTAGCTATGTAATCTTCAACAAATGGCTCATTAGACCGATCCTGCATGGCATTCTGGCTGAATTTCTCGCATGAGAATCTTGACTTTTGGTTAGAATTGGCCTTCCGCATTGTTCTTTCTTTGTTGCAAGGGCTTCGTTTCGTGAGGTTCTGCATTTTGACTTCTTCATACCCTGCTGTTCGCCAGCTGGAAAGTTGTTCCGCAACGATCTCTCATTCGTTGATTTTTATGTTGGCCTCCCTCATGCTCCTTTTTCAAACGTCCATAAATCGCAGCCGTGGCCGTACAAAAAGTCTTGTCCCTTCTGCCAATTCTCCATACAGCATCTTGTTTGTTTGGTATACGAACTTTCTCCATTCTCCGTACATTGCCTAACCAGCCGAGGTTCCTCTTGCTAAGAGCGGAAAATATTCTACACATGTTTGCACATTCCAAGACCTCTGTGTTAGACCCCTTGTCCTGCCACCGAATGCTAAACTCACATCTTTGTTGGAAGTTGTTTTCGATCATGACTGATATATGGGGTTGGGGTCCACACTTAACCGCCATATAGGGGCGTACGAAGTACTCATGCCTGACAGACTTAGTTTTGTAATATCACTGTCAGAGATTAGTCCGCATCCGCTTGTTAAGTTTAGCTGCTTTTGTGATCCCATGACACCCTCTTCGTCAACTGAGAAGAGATCTAGAAATATAAGATCCAAGGTATATGAAACGCTCAACAACCGACAGATTATGGGCCTCACTAGATATGATAGGAGGGGAGGTGTTGTATTTGTTTTCTATAATGACTATAATTAACTTTTATTTGCGAGCCGCTGAAGACATTTCGTCTGCGATGTTAGTATTTGAAGGGCACATTTTCGGCCACCCTGTTCGAGAACCCAGTTGGCGATCTAATTGTAGGAATGTAGGGGAAGAAACATAGATAGCATTATATCAATATGGAAATGTAGTGACGAGAGGCACAGAGTAAAAGAGAAAGGGTTAAGGATAGAACAAAAGAAAGTATCGTCGAGGCAGGGCCAGTACCAGGGTTTCCAGAAAATATGAACTTGAAAGAGCAACAACTAAAAGACCGGGAATTACATAAACATTGGGATAAATGATAAAGCAACAACTAATAGTATTAACATTAATTTAATAGCGTGGAGCATACAAGGCAGAGACTCATCACGTTTCAAATTAGAAATGGGTTCCTGTTTAGGGTATTTACCAACAAGACTGATAATAAAGTTAACAGAAAATTAGTTGTGCCGTTAAAATGCTGGCCGATAATATTAAAAACTGCTCATGAGTCACCTTTAGCTGGACACATGTCCATCAGGAGGACACACGTATCGATTCGGAATTTTTTAGGCTGAACATGAACAAAGAAATCGCCAACTATGTTAAAACATGTCCCATATGCCAGAAAGCTCGACCTCCTGGTAGTTTTAATATAGAGTTAGGACAGATGAAAGTCATTGGGGTAACTTTCCAAAAAGTGACAATAGATATTGTTGGACTCTTACACCAAGATACTAAGATGCAACGTTGTATCTTAGTATCTTTGTGTAAGAGCTGTAAGATCTTCATATCCTTGTGTTCATCTAGCCATGACTAAAGATGTATACTTTGATAGACTATATCCCCTACCTCATCTCATGGTCAGTGTAAATGTAAACAATGACAACCAATACCGATACACCAACCGGTTAATAATGTTTATTCTTAACAATTAACTATCGTGGATGTATATATTAATGAAGTCGTTCCAGTTAAACACACTCATCAACACAGTATTGTACAACAGCCATCAATGCACAACGATATATAGAGTCTATGCTGTTCACGACACTTCTCTGCAGTTGGCGTAACGAGAATATCATGGGTAGATGCGGTTACTAAACCAATCTATGACGCCAAAAAACTTGTTTGTCAAACTAATTATAATTATAAAAGTGTTGGACTTCTATAAAGCTTTAAAATAGATTAAATAGACACGAACAATATGTGTCAATATAACAAGATATATTAAGCTTTAATAATAAGTATACGTAAGTAAACGTTTCGGCACATGCCTTCATCAGTACAACGCTTAATATATATTGTTATATTGACACAGATTGTTTGTTAAATGAGGTGGGGCCCGGGAGTTGGAACTTCTTTATTATAAAGTTGGCGAAAGTAACAAATTCTACGTATCACCGTTACATTATTCATCTTACATCATACAACAAAGGTATTTGATGATAAAAAAAACAAAACTGGAGAATTTGTACACGTTTTATTTGATGGAATTAGTGTACACAAATAACACTGTATAGTCGCCTACTAGTGGCGAGCATGTACGGCTCATTTGTTTCATTTGAACATTATTTACTATTACAGTTTGATTAGTTGCAAGTCACATAAATACATCACCTAGTCATGGTACAGCTTGGTCCAAACTTGATTGAAGCCGTTTCTTGATGTCGTAGTGTCTAATTCGTTTGAACATATCGATGTTTTGGTTTGCATTTTATAATGAGGGAAATAACCGATCATAAAATTGTGAATTGAGATCAATACGCTAAAGGTTAATGACTAAAAGTTATAGGCTAAAATTTCAAGTCTGGTTCGTCACTTAGTGGAGCAACGGATGTTTGAACATAGATTATGGAATATGTCGCAAAATGACAAATTCTCCTGCTTATTGAATTATAGAATGGGCTGGTCATCCGAAACAGACTAACTAAAAGTGAAATCATTGACTTCAAGAAACTTAATCTTTTAACATTGACAACGTTATGATCTAGAAATGTCAATGCCGCGAGGCGCGATTTGAATGGTAAGTAACATTAAGACGTCAAGGACTTGTTGATGTGATTAGACCTCTTCGAAACCCTCCTCGGCTTCTTCTGCCACCGAATCCAAAGCAACTTCATCATAATCTTTTTCTAGGGCAGCCAGATCCTCGCGTGCTTCCGTGAATTCACCTTCCTCCATTCCCTCACCTACATACCTGCGTAGAAAAAATGGTAAAATAAGTGGCCAGATGAAAAAAAAGAGAGGGGAGACAGAAGGAAGAGGTTACCATGAAATACCTAACTAAATCTACATTAAAATGTATAGTTAATTCTTTCTTTTTCATGTTTCTCAATCATAAACTGTATATATGTTACGGCCAAAGCCCGAAATCGGCCAAAGTGGGAACTGGCCGACCAAAGCGGGAAGTGGCCAATATCACATCACATTGACCAGCCAATGTCCGATCTTTTCTAGATTTCGGGATTTGGCCAGCCAGTTTGCGAAATGGCATGAGGCGATCGGCCAAAGTCGGAAGAAAAAGGTAATGAAAGATTTTGGGTGCTTGTATACTGTAATGATAATCATATTATATTGATTATTAATGATACTCAATTGCCAAAAAGTCAAATTAGTTTATTACAGTACATGACCAATCTCTATCATCACTTGTTACGACAAGATGAACGTTTATGACATTTCGAATTACATAGCAGTTTGTTATTTTTACATTTGCAGCGATTTGTTGAGCACTTGGTAGTACAATTGCATCGAGTGTAGCCTTGACCGTCGGTCAGTGATTGTGAAGACGCGGTGGTTCGTAGTGATTTTTCTTCTGTGTCCACGGATGCCAATGTGAGCAGTTTCTCTGCAAGGACGCTTCGTGGATCACCGCGACCTCTGTCAACATCTGGTATACGGATGTGTACATTATCTCCATCTTTCGCCGGCGGGAATTTTGCATCTGAATTTTTTAGCATCTTTGCACCTTGAGTTTGCAAACTAGCATGAGCTGCCGACAGCCGAATATTGGTCAGGGATTTCCCGCCAGTTCGCGAACTGGTCGGCCAAAGTAGCATATACACCGGCCATTTCCAGTACATCGGACATTGGCCAAACACCTCGGCCAAAGTGCGAAATGGCCGGCCAATTCGGGAACTGGCCGAACTTCGGGCTTTGGCGGTAACATATACACGCATATTTGTAAAAATATTATTTTATATATTGACAGAAAAACGCTCACTACATTTTTTATAAAGTGTAGCAATTTTTCAAATAAAAACTTGATTAATATCTTTCTTCAAAACGAAACCTGTTGATATTGTAATAATTCTAAGTTTCATTGAAACTTTAGTTCATTTTAAAATGGTAATTTTGATTACAACTTACCAATGGACAAATGCTCGCTTGGCATACAGAAGATCAAACTTATGATCAAGTCTGGCCCAGGCCTCTGCGACCGCAGTCGTGTTGGCCATCATGCAAACTGACCTCTGAACTTTGGCTAGATCGCCACCGGGCACAACCGTCGGAGGCTGGTAGTTGATGCCCACCTTAAAACCGGTGGGGCACCACTCCACAAACTGAATGGTCCGCTTTGTCTTGATCGTGGCGATGGCCGCATTCACGTCCTTGGGCACCACATCGCCACGGTACAGCAGGCAGCACGACATGTACTTCCCATGGCGGGGATCGCATTTCACCATCTGGTTGGCCGGCTCAAAGCACGCGTTGGTGATGTCAGCAACACTGATGGCCTCGTGGTAGGCTTTCTCCGCGGACACAATAGGGGCACAGATCAAGAGGGGGAAATGGATTCGGGGATAAGGCACCAAATTTGTCTGAAACTCCATGAGATCCACGTTCACGGCGCCATCAAATCGAAGCGAGGCCGTCAGAGAAGAAACCGCCTGTCCCAGAAGACGATTCAGATTGGTATAGGTGGGACGCTCGATGTCCAGGTTCCGGCGGCATATATCGTAGAGTGCCTCGTTGTCGACTAGGAAGGCGCAGTCGGAGTGTTCAAGTGTCGTGTGGGTGACCAGCAGGGAGTTGTAAGGCTCTACCACAGCGGTGCAGATCTGCGGAGCCGGGTAGACACAGAACTCGAGTTTCGTCTTCTTCCCGTAATCGATGGAGAGGCGCTCCATGAGGAGTGACGTGAACCCCGAGCCGGTGCCCCCACCAAAGCTGTGGTACACAAAGAAGCCCTGGAGGCCGGTGCACTGATCTGCCATTTTTCGAATTCTGTCCAAGACAAGATCAACGACCTCTTTGCCAATAGTGTAGTGGCCGCGGGCATAGTTGTTGGCAGCGTCTTCTTTTCCTAGAAAACGAAATGAAGTTGATATACAATGGTGTAAGTTGTGAGTGATTAAACACTACCCTTTTTCGAAGTAAAACTTAAAACAGCATATTTTTTATAGTTTGTAATTTAAGTATACAATTTTTAAAATGAGTGCTGGGTGTCGAGCGGTCTCTACTGACTCAATCCAAAATAGCTGGTGGTCTGGAGTTCAATCCAAAGCCAAGACAAGCAAAAACACCCCAAGCACCCCGGATGGATTGAAGCGTTTGCCTTGGACAGTAACTCATCTAAGAGAAGGCAAACTCTGAAAAAAAGAGCCAGAATGATCAATAAATTGATCGTGGGCCCTCAAATATAGGAAAGAGAGAGAGATAAGCTGCACTAATATCTACAAATAAAAAAAAAATAACAGTAAAAATTCCCCATTTTAGTGAGAAAACAAATATTACAACTATTTAAATAAAACTCTTGCCAATGACCGTTAGGAGGTTGTACCTCAACTAAAACGTAGATGACCGCTATGAGGTTGTAACTCAACTAAAACGTAGATGACCGTTAGGAGGTTGTACCTCAACTAAAACGTAGATGACCGTTAGGAGGTTGTACCTTAACCAAAACGTAGATGACCGTTAGGAGGTTGTACCTCAACTAAAACGTAGACATTGAATGACTGAGCCATTTCAGCAACGTACATTAAAAACAAAACAAAGTATCCCTTGCACTTCAACAATCTCTAATTTCAAACATACTTGTTATTCCTAACTGCTAAAACCTTTTTTTTTTAGAAATAAATAATGTCTACCCGGCAATGCATACATACATTAAAAGCGGAAGAACACTATCGCTACAGCAGTCGTAGTCGTAGGCGTGGTCGTTGTCGTGGTCTTGATCGTGGTCGTCGTCGTATTCGTGGTCGTCATTGTAATCGTGGTCAAAGTTTTTGATTTCATACATTAAAAAAATTGCGATTACTGCCAGGGTGTAACTGTTATCTCTTGGCGGGAACCTTTTTCTGTTGAGTCCTAATGTGACCTCATTGGTTGTTTAGTTCTAAAAGAAACTAAAATGATCTGGACTTGTTATCCTCAAGTTGAAATCAAATTTTGTCGGACGGCAGCCATTTTACACACGTAACGTATTGATAATGAATAGTTCAATTGATAACCTAATGATATTTTGTCCAACTTAACCAAGTCATAAGGGGAAACGTTCTTATATTAACTTAGAAGTACCCACCTGATATCAACTGCTCAGGATGAAACAGCTGTCTGTATGTGCCCGTTCTAACCTCGTCAATAACAGTAGGCTCCAGGTCCAAAAAGAGGGCCCGTGGGACGTGCTTGCCCGCCCCAGTCTCCGAGAAGAAGGTGTTGAACGAATCGTCCCCACCACCTATCGTCTTGTCCGACGGGATCAGTCCATCCGGCTGTATTCCATGCTCCAGACAGAAGAGCTCCCAGCAGGCGTTTCCTATCTGGCACCCGCACTGACCGATGTGAATGTTGATCACTTCCCTCATTGTATAATGCTGTTCAAATACTTTCCTTGAGTGAATAAACTATCCCGCTAACTTACTTACTGGTTCTTTATATGCTTCTTACCTATCCTGTTTCATGCGACTGATGGAAAACTAGACCAAGATGGAGTTTTGGTTGAAGATGTTAGACTATATGCAACACTTCCCTATACTAAACCCTGTGTTCTCCCAGCTACACAAACAAATACTTTGATGCCAACGCAACGAATGTTGACGTCATTTTGACGACTTTGCGAACAAGTTACCCAAGTTCTGTTAGAGAGTATTTCAATACAATTTGATGCATTTCATTGTTTACAAATAGTTAAGTTCTTATCCGACCTGAAATCTTTTAATTGCATATTCGGAGATTTGACATACATGGACACAGCCAAAACTTATGACAAAGCCATAAATATAATCAATCTTATAACAACCAAAGTTCAGAAGCACTTGTCCCAATGGTTATATTCTGTCTGACAACATGTCTCTAGATAAACATATATCTCACATTTGTCGCTCTGCATACACTGCTATCAGTCAAATCAGCTCCACCCGCCACTACCTCACAGTTAGTGCAACAAAAACCTTAGTCTGTGCTCTTGTTCTCTCTCGTCTTGACTACTGCAACTCTCTTCTGTCAGGCTCACCAAAACACTTCTTAGAAAGATTACAAAAGGTTCAAAACTCAGCTGCTAGGCTAGTTTTAAAGGCAAAAAAACGTGATCACGTCACACCACTACTTCATTCACTGCATTGGCTCCCTGTACAAGCACGGATTGATTATAAACTCTCTGTTCTGTGCCACAACTTTTTCTCGAATTCCTGCCCTTCCTATCTAACCGAAATTCTCTCTGTCTATTCACCCCTTCGACAGCTTCGCTCCTCCGCAGACGAGCGTTTTCTTTCTGTCCCTAAGACTCGCACAAAAACGTACGGTGAAAGATCTTTCTCTTACTGTGCCCCCAAACAATGGAATTCTCTTCCACTACACATCAGAAATATATCAACCATCACAGCCTTCAAAACTGCACTCAAAACACACCTCTTTAAACTTTACTATCCTGACTGATCCCCCCTCTGAAAGTTAAACGATGCTGCGGAGTGACGTCCATGGCTTCACATGTAAATTGATATGGAATGGTTGGTTTTTAATTTATATTTTTTAAGTTCATTTTAATTTGTATGTACAGCGTGGTGAGCCCAGCCCTAGGCTGGGGTACCATGCTATAGAAAACTACCATAATAATAATAATAATAATAACACAAGCAATAATAAAGATTCTTAACGTTATTAAATCCTTATATCTCCATAATATTGGTATATAAAGAAATACATTTTTACTTGTTGCTGAGTTCTTTGCGCCCTTCACTATTTGTGGAGACAAAAATGGGATGATGTAAGCTTTATTGTTGTTGAGCTATTTAAGACAAAATTGAACGATGTCATTAATTTAAATGTACTTATTAAACATATTGCTCCCCCCTCTCTCTCTCTCTCTCTCTCTCTCTCTCAAATGATAATTTACCTAAACAAACTTGTTTTCAATTTTTTTGGCTAAATAAACAAAAAGAAATGTATCTAGTAATAAACACATTTTTCTAGAGATAAAGAACCTTATCTAGCGATCAAAAAATTTATTTTGCGATCAAGAAATGTATCTTGCGATCAAGAAATTACTCGATAACCGATAATACTGGTCAACAAAACATTTGCAACTGAAAATAATGCAAATGGGTTAAATGTATTTTAACTCACTGATTTCCAAAAATGACGTCAGAATCTGGCCAAAAAATCTAGATTTTCAGTTGTGAGTAAATTCAAAGAATATATAAAGAGTATTAATATAAATATAAAATATAAACTTAAAAAATGATGTATATTTCTGTACCGATGTGGACAATCTTTTGCTGAAATGAATTTGCGAATGCGTTCCTACTCAGTGTCGACTGTTAACAGTCTCAAGCAGAGCGAGCTTGACGGCTGTATTGTTGCACAATGGTACCGAAACATCGTATGTTTTCACAATGGACTCACGATGTATGCCTCAAAGAAGCATACAAATCGAATAAATATAATTTTTAAAGTTATCAACTGCTCGGAACACAGCTGGAACATATGTGGGGACCTAAATGAACTAGAGCTGGGGTACACAAACCATTCGGTGCTTTTTGCCCGTGGAACAGTTGTGATGACAGCAACCATTACAAAGTGAAACAGAAATAGTGGCCTCCCAGATCTGAGCAAGTGGTAGTCGGCACACGATAGAGCTCATCAAGAAACAGTGGCCACCCAGATCTTAGCAAGTGTTGGTCGGCACACGAGAGAGCTCATCAAGAAACAGTGGCCACCCAGATCTGAGCAAGTGTTGGTCGGCACACGAGAGAGCTCATCAAGAAACAGTGGCCACCCAGATCTGAGCAAGTGTTGGTCGGCACACGAGAGAGCTCATCAAGAAACAGTGGCCTCCCAGATCTGAGCGAGTGTTGGTCGGCACACGAGAGAGCTCACCAAGACGTATTCCATTTGGAAACAAGTTATCAAGGCCACTGCAATTCAAACACGAGGTGTGATTATACTGGTCAACATTGTTTTTGTTACTGACTTAAAAAGGCCCTAATCTATAGTATCTTGGTATGCTGAACACGAATATATCCGCGAATATTTTAATTGATATTTCATAGAGTTTATTTTCTATGTTTCACCGTGTACGTGTATCCAGCAGGACTTTAACAACATCCCAAATAAACCTAGAATAACCCGTAGCTGCATATTCTCTTGACTCATCTGATAAGAACAAGGGTGATCCGATGTGTTCTTCCCGGGTTTCATCAACATGCAATGATCCAGAATAACACAGGAACTAAATGATTTTTGTTTGTTATTTTGGACTTATACAAGAACAATGCAGAGTTGTTAGGATCCAAACTTCAACAATGGAATCTTCTACAAGAAGATGTTAAAATTACTTTATATCGCAAGCACCACCAGCAGTTGATGCCTTTCTTTAAAAAGGAAACTAATCCGCTCTTCTCTTCTAATATTGATGGCCTCATGAATGCCTTATAATTACTCATGAGCCACAAGAATGAAGATTATTTGTAGACTCTTCGAAAATGAGTTATAAGGCTGTGCTTTGTACAATGGAAACTGTATTTCATCTTTTCTAGTAGCGAATGCTGTCCACATTAAAGGTAGCTTAAAGCAGTTACTAAATTCTATTGAGTCTAACAAGTAGAGCTTGCACGTCTGTGGTGATTTGAATGGAACTGCAGCAGCGATATAGAAATACATGTGTATCTGATGTGAGTGGGATAGCCAAGCAAAGAAACTGCACTTCGCATGGAAGGAATGGACTCGGAGACAAAATGTAGCTATTGAAGAGAAGAATTTCCAGCAAATGAAAGGTTCACAAAATCCTGCTACCATCCCTTCACATCAACCTAGGTTTGATAAAGAACTTTGTGAAAGCCATTGACCAGACTTCGCCAGCTTTCCTCAGCGAAGCAACTATTAAAGAGAGAGTTTCTGTGGGACGTCAGATCCGAGAGCTCTTCAAATATGACCGGCTCAACAACCTGCTGCAGGGTGATGCGAAACAAACAAGGGATCCTTTCCACACATTTTTTGGAATGTTATTGCAGAAAACTACAATGAACTAGAAGAAGACATGCAGATGTGGTATCAGAAACCTTGCGGCAGAATGTCTCTAGAGATCCACTTCCTTCATTCCCATCTGGCGTACTTCCCAGACCACTTTGGTATGGTTGGTGATGAACATGGCGAACGTTTTCATACAGATATCGCAACAATGGAAATAAAGATACCAATGAAAATTGTCCACTAAAATGGTGGCTGACTACTGCTGGACATTCCCCAGAGATGCTCCCGAACAAATGTACAAACCACGCGTAGAAATCTAAGACGTAGTAAATGACTTAATTTTTTACATGTATTAACGTTAGACCTTTTACCATTGGCATGCATTTTGCTATGTAAACATTGAGGTATTGCAGATTACACAAAAAAACTGCAACAAATTTTGTCATTAGACTTTCATTTTCCTGTTGAGCAAATAAACGTTGTTAAGAAATGACTATTGTTTTATTTCAGCAACATAACTTTTGTAAAAAAAAAAAGTTGAGTGTTACCACTGGTTTCAGCAGAAAGTTACAGCGGCCATTCACAAGCGCAGAAGAAAATACCTACAAAAATATTGCACTTATGCTTGAGATACAATTGTGAAATATTTGATTGCATCTGAATAACATATATGGAGTATTATTATATTAATGTAGTAGACGTAGATACATAATTGTAAAAAAACAAAAAACTATAGGGTCTGTACTAGGGTAGGAATATTGTGTTAAAAGACAGTTTATATCTTATTAACACCCGGGCCTCGTTCGGGTATTTTGAGACAATACCCAGTGGGTCCGTATCAAGGGTCCGGGTGTTATAAAAATAAGAGTTATCCTCTCATTTTCTATGCGTTCCAACCAATTGGGAGAAGTGATAAGTGCATGTATCGAACCATTAGACATCACGACTATATAAAATAATCAGACCCCAGTTCAACTTTAGAGTATAAGCGACGCCCTTATATGTGGCGACCTACATCCAGAATTATGGGCTAAAGAGGTTGTTTGTAAACCGAAAGCTCTGGTGCTGTAATTTTAATCGGAGGTAGAGGGAAGCAGACATAATGGTTAAGCATGGTGGTTAGTTGTGTTAGGGTGCGCCCGAGATATTTTTAGACAAAGTCACACACCTGGTTATATTAGCTTTGTGTGGAGTTTGCCAACTTTTAAGTTTAGGAGTATAATTTTTAAAGATCTACAACAGATTAACATCATTTGAATTCAGAGTTTCCTTCTCTTAGATGAGTTGCCGTCCAGGGTTAGCGAGTCCCATCCACCCGGGGTGCTGGTGGTGTTCTTGCTTGACTGGGGATTGAACTCCAGACCATCAACTTGAGATTTGCTCAGTTTAGACCCCTCGGCCACACAGCACCATATATATAGGTGTGTATCATGATGTGTTAGTGTTAAAATATGACGTATATTTGTTACAAATATTATGTGTAAGTCGGGTTATATACATAATATGATAGAGACATAATGTGGAGGTCATACAGACATGATGTAGATGTTTTACATACATGATGAGGAGATAATACAGGCATACTGTAGATGTGTTAGAGACAAGATGTGGAGGTCTTACAGACATGATGTAGATGTGTTAGAGACAAGATGTGGAGTTCTTACAGACATGAGTTGTAGTCCTCTGTGTTTAATCCTCAGGGCATCAAATTAGTGTTGACTGTTTGTACAGCAGAGGTCGTGAAATATTAGCTTACTTGTACACAGCAGTGTCGCTGAGGAGGAGCTGTTTGATGTGTAGCTTATTTAGCGAGTCCACCAACACCCTTCCCTTGGTCTGATGTTTGATGCTACCTGGATCAATCTGGCGCTCTCCTCTGGCCCAATGGATCAGTTTAACGTCAAGCTCTCTGAAAACACAACAGTGTGAATTGTTAAGAACGTACTATAGAATCTCCCTACGACATTTGGTATTTTTTTACAAGCAGCGGCTTTAGCGATACCACATATATCTTACAATCTGAGTGGATATCCAGGTGGATAATATCATAACAATGATATTAATCCAACTTTGACATTTATTTCTCATGTGTAAATAGTACTGTGTAAATAAAGTATATACTGATGCAACCATATGGAATCTGCCTCATACTTTCATACCAGTAATTATCGTAATATTCAGAAAACACTAAGCGAAGACTACACCACTGGATATATACATACATGAATTATAGGTAACGGAAAAAGTAGTGTTCAACAATAATAGTCAAAACGTTAAACCATGTTTTTCGGAGTCGAACCCGATTTGGGGCTGACTGGCCGAACCGCACTCAGGTTGCTAAAGTGCCGCATGCGGCTCGCGAGCCGTGATTTCCTGACCACTTTACTAGCACATCTGTAACCGCGCTTCACTACGTTTGTGGGGGAGGGTGTTGTGGCGAAAAGTACGTTGTCTAGGAGATTAGGTCCCTTCTGTAGCCACAGAATATCGTTTCAGAGTCTACAACTCCGTTTCTTAAGCTTGTGGAAAGCTGGTACTTGTACATTTTCCTGACTCCTATAAAGCCGATAGTTTAAAAGGAAAAAACCACGCAACGTCGTTTAAGAGTCATCGAATATGTTTATTACTTGTTGAAAATATAAGTGTTCAAACACAGCACCTTCTATTGAATAGTCATGTGAAGTGACTAACAAATCCAAGGCATACACAAAACAGCATCATAAAGTTATACGAAGTCCTCACTCCAAAACACTCTGTCGAATCCACACGCAATAATAAATCGTTCTCTCTCTAATAATAATCTGTCTCTCCTTTTATACCATTATTGAAAGTATTGCCCATGCACTCGTGATAACAAGAAAAATGTTCACATTCATTCACCACTCTAATGTTTTCACAACTCACAACAAACACTTTCTCCCCTGGGTCCCCCCCCCCTTGCCAAGACGGTCATACTCGTGGAAAAATATAGCCAATACCACGAGCACTCTCTTTCCGCCCCCCCAAACATACACACAAAAAGTAACCACACAATCTGACCGTGACACCCCCCTCCTCACGAGTGACATTAGGTGAAACCCAATGTTGCGAGTTTATATAAAATAACAACGGTCAGGTCGTGTGCATGTTCTGCGTATATGACATCAATACTAGCATATAAAGATCAAATAGATATGTACAAATGAATCAGTAATAACAAAAAATGTAATATGAGACATTTTTGTCACCATTTCTAAATTGAAAGTAAATGGTAAGAACATGGCAATACATAATAGAATTATGACAATTATAATGAAACACATATAGTAAAAGGTAAATTAATCACGATCGGTATCATCTCATTGTTATTCAAAATCAAATGGAGTATTTATGTTAATACATTGTTACAAATATTTAAATGTTTACAGTACTTCGAAACATTGTTTATTAATTGAAATGTGAAGAAGAGAAAAAAAAATGTCAACATTTGGGCGTGTGGACAGCCATGATTTGTCCAGCCTGCAAATTAAATTTATGATGGCGGGATATACCGCTTGTCAGACGGTAGCCTGAAAGCGTGCAAATTTTTTTCCCAGCTCACAACTCTCACATGTTTCAACAAACTCTTCACATTGTCCATATACAAAAGTAACATGAATATCATTTTAAACAAACAATCTTCACCTCCCAACTCATGGAAAACCCTCACCTCCACAACAAAATCAAATTCTTCAACAACACAATTTTTCTTCCTGACCCCCACATGACAATTTATTAACAATGGTATCAAAAACAAAAATATTTCTTTCCCTTAACCTCACCTCAGGGACAATGCTCACCTCCTCAACATAACCGTGATCAAGGCCAACTCCTTTTTCCTGAACACAATTGTCACACTCAAAGCTGGACTCACGGTTCTCAAGTCTTGAGTAACCTGTGTCACCCACACTACAAATTTCCCCGATTGGGCTATGGCCTTCATAACTCCACGTGAATTCATTGGAAATGAATTCAACCTTGTTGAATCTACGTCCCCGTCTCGGGACTGAACTTGACAAATTCACGACTTCTACTTCGTGACACCCGTAATTTGTCCAGGTCCTCACCCCCTCATTTGACACACAATTATCATGGTTCAATAGTAGCAAACATTTTACATTAACAGGCATATCTTGAATATCATTAAAAGTAAAATATTGTATATCATCACATTTCTTATCTAGCACGTCTTCAATATTAATGTCTGACAACTCAGTCATTGCGAAGTTCAACTCTGGAGCAGTTGAAACCTGCTCTCTCCCCTCCTCCTCAACACATAACTCGCCTGAGTTTGACTCAGGGGTTTTTGTGAACTTTATACTAAGTTCACCTTGACGCCATGTAATGGTCGTTATACTGGTCAATGTTACGGTCTCCACTTCTTGGATACCGAAGCTTGACTCAGTTATACTCATGACACCTCGCTTGCGTGGAAGCGGTAGGTTGTTCATGCATTCAACACCCGTGGTGTGTTATCTAAATCATCACAGTTATTCATGACACCTCGCTTGCTTGGAAGCGGTAGGTTGTTCATGCATTCAACACCCGTGTGTGTGTTATCTAAATTATCTAAAGTGCTGGGTACACAATAAATCTTAGGCAATCTCTCAACATCCATATGTGGAGAATCAATACTTGGTTCAACCCCAGTGGGTGTGTTATCTATATCATCAAAAATAGTTGGTGCACAATAGACCTCAGGTACTTTATCAACATCCATATGTGGAGAATCAATAATACTTGGTTCAACCCCCGTGGGTGTGTTATCTATATCATCAAAAATAGTTGGTGCACAATAGACCTCAGGCACTTTATCAACATCCATATGTGGAGATTCATTAACCATAAATTCACAATCAATAATAGTTTCAACCTTGCCAGGTGAAAACTCAGTAACAATGTGTTCGTGATGAATTTTACAATCAACATCATCACGGGAAGCATCAATAATATTTGATTTATAATCAATATTTGCATCAAATTCCCCATGTGACCCAACAATAGCATTAGTTTCCCTATCAGCATTTTTATCAAAATGACCACATGAAGCATCACTAACACTAGGTTCATTAGGAATATTATCAAAGTCACAATACAAAGCCTCAAAAATACTGGGTTCTAAATCAAAACTAGCATCAAATTCACAATTAGTGTCATCAATAACAGTAGTCTTATCAAAATTACCATCTAAAGTATCCGTAACACTTGGTTCATAATCATCAAAATCACCCTGGTAAATATCACTATAACTAAATTCATAATCACTATTATTATCAAAATCATAACCTGAACCATGAATTATACTCTGTTCACTCTTTTTGTCAGGGCGATAGCCATCTTGTACCTTCTCTAACCCATCATCACTATCAAAAGTATTCAGCTTATCTGTGTCTTCAAAATATTCGTCACTTATACTAAACTGAAAAAATTCCAGTTCATCATTTTTCTTTATATTCCTATTGACCTCTTTTATAGTTGGATCTATAGTTTCCCAAGCCTTCTTCTTGTAATTCCATCTAAATTGATTTATTTCCGTTTCCCTTTCTGCCCCGTAATCATAATCTTCTTCTTCTGACCAGTCACTATAATCACTGTCGCTAATTACCCCACTAATCCAATTTTCCCCTCCCCACTCACTACAGTCACTGTCATAATACTCCTGATCACTATTTTCTTTTGCCAAAATGTATCCCCTTAAATTTGCATCTAAGTATCTCTCTATTTCTAATGATGTTCTCTCATCTTCACACCATGTTTGGAATTCTCTATCTTCTTTTTCTTTTCCTCTATGGGTGTGCCTTTTTGCTATCTTACTTTCTGCCCTTGGCCCCTCGTTCGACAAATACGACGTTATGTCTACTCCCACCTTGAAAATATGTTTACCCTGTTTATCCCCTTCTAAAGCCTTATCTATTGAAAATTGTCCCCTTTCAGAATCAGCTTGTATCCTAGCTTTGAGCTCAGCCAATTCCCTCTCCTGTTTTTCGAGTCTTATTTTTCTTTCTTTCTCATACGCACGAATGTCTCGTTCCTCTTCTTTTTTCCTCTCCATGTCTCGCCTATGTTCCTCTTCTGCTTTTTCCCGTTCCTCTTCTGCTTTTTCCCGTTCCTCTTCTGCTTTTTCCCGTTCCTCTTCTGCTTTTTCCCGTTCCTCTTCTGCTTTTTCCCGTTCCTCTTCTGCTTTTTCCAGTTCCTCTTCTGCTTTTTCTTGTGCTCGCTTATGCTCAGCTTCTGCTAATTCTAATTTTTCTAATTTCTTAACTGCATATTCCATGATCTCTTTCCCTTCTAACCCTAACTCTATTGCCTGCTGTCTAAGTTCGTCTATCGATTTCATTTTAACGGTTTCACTCCCCCCCCCCCCCCCCAGTTATATCTATTTGATTATAAGGTATTAAAAAATGTATACTATCCAACAATAATTTTGCAACCCCAAAAAAAAAACAGTTTACAGAAATCTCCTCAATTCAAAAGAGCTTAGCATAATTTAACAATATATCAATAAATATAAATGAACTTAATTACCCGGACTTGTACGTAGGTGGCTTGCTTCTTGCAACATCAATTAGTAGTGGTGGTGTGCAGTAGCAGTCACACAAGGACAGCGGTTACTGGAACATCAAGTACTGGAACAGCGGTTACTGGAACAGCAAGTACTGGCACAGCGGGTAATGGAACAGCGGGTACTGGAACCATCAAGAACAGGAACGGCAGGAAAAGGCAACATCAGGAACATCGGTAGCAACTGGATACATGGTCGGCGGGTACAGGATCAGAGTAAAGCAGCGGCTGGTGACAGGATCAACGGAACAGCAGCGGCAGCGATGTACCGGACAGCAAAATTGACATTATTGAAAACAATTGTCATTCAAACATTGTAACTTATGAATCTCTGGTATCACTGGCTTTGGATTGGCCCCACTGTGAGCGATGGTAGGCTTGGATGGTTCGGACGGGCTGGCTTCGACGGGCCAATTCTTGACAATTCTCATGTTATCTTGGTTAGAACGGCTGGGTTCGACGGGCATTCACTGCGGACGAAGATAGGCTTAAATGAACCTTCAATAGTGACAGGTCTCATGTAAATCTTTGTGCTGTCTGTCTTTAGGTATTTCACAATTTCCCAGAGACTGATCTCCGCAACACGGCTAGCTTTACCAGGCCACCACTGTGGCGAAAAGACACATTGGCTTGGCTGGTTCGGACGGGCTGGCTTCGACGGGCTGGCTTCGACAGGAATTCACTATGAGCGATAGTAGGCCTGGATGGTTCGGTCGGCTAGCGTTAACGGGCCTGTGGGTGATGGTAGGATTCAGCTCGCTTTGGTCGGGCTCCCATTGTGTCTGATGGTGGGCTTGGATGGTTCGGACGGGCTGGCTTCGACGGGAATTCACTGTGGGCGATGGTATTAGGTAATATGGCTTTGGCGGGCCTTCATTGTGGCGATGGTAGGATTTGATTATTAGGGTTGAGACGGCTTCGACGGGCTGGCTTCGACGGGCTGGCTTCGACGGGCCCCCACTGTGGCGAAAAGTACGTTGTCTAGGAGATTAGGTCCCTTCTGTAGCCACAGAATATCGTTTCAGAGTCTACAACTCCGTTTCTTAAGCTTGTGGAAAGCTGGTACTTGTACATTTTCCCGACTCCTATAAAGCCGATAGTTTAAAAGGAAAAAACCACGCAACGTCGTTTAAGAGTCATCGAATATGTTTATTACTTGTTGAAAATATAAGTGTTCAAACACAGCACCTTCTATTGAATAGTCATGTGAAGTGACTAACAAATCCAAGGCATACACAAAACAGCATCATAAAGTTATACGAAGTCCTCACTCCAAAACACTCTGTCGAATCCACACGCAATAATAAATCGTTCTCTCTCTAATAATAATCTGTCTCTCCTTTTATACCATTATTGAAAGTATTGCCCATGCACTCGTGATAACAAGAAAAATGTTCACATTCATTCACCACTCTAATGTTTTCACAACTCACAACAAACACTTTCTCCCCTGGGTCCCCCCCCCCCCCCTTGCCAAGACGGTCATACTCGTGGAAAAATATAGCCAATACCACGAGCACTCTCTTTCCGCCCCCCCAAACATACACACAAAAAGTAACCACACAATCTGACCGTGACAGGTGTGGGGGGCGATTTGTACAAAGTTACAAAATATATGCCACCCATATAGTTGAAACAGACTTGCAGATTTATATTTATATATCTGAATGATGCATTGCATTAAAATATTTATAAGTCTGAAAAAAACATTGTATTCATATATTTATATAGTAAAAACAAGATGTCTGACTCGCAAATTTATGTGTGTACAGAAATTGATGAAAAAAAACTGGAAAGTGTTGAATCAATATCTATATAAATATATACAATTAATTCGGGAAGCTAGGGTTGGACGAAAGCCAAACTGAAAAAACTCGGAGATTTAGTCCCGAAGTCGACCTGACGCTGATATCAATGTTAGTTTGGAAACTCCTGCCTCGCAGATAATGTCAAGTTGTATGGACAGTTGTCATTCTATTGAAGCCACGGGCTGCGTGGAGCGTGGGAATCTGCTGCATTAGGCAACAACTGGTCTTCATAAAACACCACATAGACTAAGGAGCTGCACTGTTGACGACACGCCATGAGGAGCAGAATTTTGTTTCGGTAAGGCAAGGAAAGTAAATAGAAGGAAGACTCCAGCATGGGACGTAAGAGCACTGTTCCAACTGGTGAACAGCTTCGAATGAAGCAGTCAGACAGGTAGTAGTGAACCAGTCAGACAGGTAGTAGTGAACAAGTCAGACAGGTAGTAGTGAACTAGTCAGACAGGTAGTAGTGAACCAGTCAGACAGGTAGTAGTGAACCAGTCAGACAGGTAGTAGTGAACCAGTCAGACAGGTAGTAGTGAACCAGTCAGACAGGTAGTAGTGAACCAGTCAGATAGGTAGTAGTGAACCAGTCAGACAGGTAGTAGTGAACTAGTCAGATAGGTAGTAGTGAACAAGTCAGACAGGTAGTAGTGAACCAGTCAGATAGGTAGTAGTGAACCAGTCAGATAGGTAGTAGTGAACCAGTCAGATAGGTAGTAGTGAACCAGTCAGATAGGTAGTAGTGAACCAGTCAGATAGGTAGTAGTGAACCAGTCAGATAGGTAGTAGTGAACCAGTCAGATAGGTAGTAGTGAACCAGTCAGATAGGTAGTAGTGAACCAGTCAGATAGGTAGTAGTGAACCAGTCAGATAGGTAGTAGTGAACAAGTCAGACAGGTAGTAGTGAACAAGTCAGACAGGTAGTAGTGAACAAGTCAGACAGGTAGTAGTGAACAAGTCAGACAGGTAGTAGTGAACTAGTCAGACAGGTAGTAGTGAACAAGTCAGACAGGTAGTAGTGAACTAGTCAGACAGGTAGTAGTGAACAAGTCAGACAGGTAGTAGTGAACAAGTCAGACAGGTAGTAGTGAACTAGTCAGACAGGTAGTAGTGAACCAGTCAGACAGGTAGTAGTGAACTAGTCAGACAGGTAGTAGTGAACTAGTCAGACAGGTAGTAGTGAACAAGTCAGACAGGTAGTAGTGAACCAGTCAGACAGGTAGTAGTGAACTAGTCAGACAGGTAGTAGTGAACTAGTCAGACAGGTAGTAGTGAACAAGTCAGACAGGTAGTAGTGAACCAGTCAGACAGGTAGTAGTGAACCAGTCAGACAGGTAGTAGTGAACCAGTCAGACAGGTAGTAGTGAACTAGTCAGACAGGTAGTAGTGAACCAGTCAGACAGGTAGTAGTGAACCAGTCAGACAGGTAGTAGTGAACCAGTCAGACAGGTAGTAGTGAACCAGTCAGACAGGTAGTAGTGAACCAGTCAGACAGGTAGTAGTGAACCAGTCAGACAGGTAGTAGTGAATCAGTCAGATAGGTAGTAGTGAACCAGTCAGACAGGTAGTAGTGAATCAGCCAGACAGGTAGCAGTGAAGCAGCCAGACAGGTAGCAGTGAAGCGGTCAGACAGGTAGTAGTGAAGCAGCCAGACAGGTAGTAGTGAAGCAGCCAGACAGGTAGTAGTGAATCAGCCAGACAGGTAGTAGTGAAGCAGCCAGACAGGTAGTAGTGAAGCGGTCAGACAGGTAGTAGTGAATCAGCCAGACAGGTAGTAGTGAAGCAGCCAGACAGGTAGTAGTGAAGCAGCCAGACAGGTAGTAGTGAAGCAGTCAGACAATTAGTAGAAGCACGAAACTAAGCCCTTGCAACAAGACGAACTCCACGGGAGGCCGAATTTAATCATGAGTCAAGATTCTCCCACGAGAAGTGCAGCCGAGACTCCCAATCCAGGGTCGGAGTCGTAAGCCATTTGAAGTGTCAATAGCTACTCCATTGTCTCTCAAAGACGTAAGGATGATATATCCATTGTATCTAAGTCTTAATCCTGGTGCTAAACCAAAACAACATTGTTCTGCTTCTTACTGCAATTTCGGGGTGCATGGAACTTTTGGCTTTTAAAGAAATATTATCTACTTTATCTTCTTAGTTTTGAAATAGTTTTTTCTCTTTCAATTATCTTTGTAAACACTTCCATTTACTAGTATGGCCGACCAAATTCAGGGGGAAAAAAGACTTTGGCACTGCAAATTTAATAGCAATCTGAATTTACTACAGTAGTAGTAATCACTCAACCCTTTAAACAAAGTTTTTCTTATAATATTTAAATATTGAACACATGGAACACATGGAACATATGGAACACATGGAACACATGGAACACATGGAACACATTGAACACATGGAACACATGGAACACATGGAACACATGGAACACATAAATATTGTATTCATCTTCCCCTTGAAAAACCGACAAAATAATTTTTGGGGTTGGGGAGGGGGTGGGGCTTAAAATAAGTTGTATAATCATCGGCAAGTTTCAGCTCGATAGGATGGCGCGAGGTGGGTCAATTAGCTACCTGAAAATTTTGCCACAAACACATGAACAAAAGCGAAGTTTCTATAAAAGGATTTATAATGATTTATAATAAAAGATTTAAGTGTCTCACCCTGGACAGTGGAGGACCAGATGCGAGTCTTGAGGCTCGTACAACACTTTTCTCTTGACCAGTGGAGGGAGGGCAGGTTTGCTGTTAATTGGGTGGAACCCTGGCTCAATAACCTCAATCACTTTACCAGTGTCGTCTGTAACTGTGGGGAGATAATCCATGTCCAATTATTTAAAGCCCCCTAGGTATTAGTCTACCATTTGTATTATATTCTTTAAAAGAGCTTCAATCAATCTTCCGCTAAAAAATAAAGTGTATTGCAGATTGCCAAATTTATTTGTGGAAGGATTATTGCGCAGGTAATATGTACCTTCGTAGGCTACCATTTGTAAAAGTTTTTATTTTTAATGATAAAAAAAGTTACGCCACGAAGGACTGACGTAGGGGATGGCAAGAGTAGTAGCACTAAATGCTATGACGTAATAACCAGCTTTTGCTTCTAACCGATTCTTAAACTTTCAATAAAACACAATTCACTAACTGGGTAACCATCAATTCATAACTATAAGAGAGTGAAAAAGAAGAACTAGTCCAATCAGAGGTGGATCCAGCCCTAAAGATGGGTGGGTGAGGATGGGTCTAATCAAGGGAACAAATAATGTGACTATTAATAAAAAAATTAATTAAAAAAATATATAGAAATAATTTTGCCCGCCGCCCCCAAAATTTCCACTGACTGCCGCCCCCCCCCCTTCCGTCCTCATTTTACAATACAGGCTTCTAAAAATACTTACTTTCTAAAGGGGGTGGGTCAGTTGGACACTTCTCATTGCACTCCAAGACCATTGTCTCACTGTACCTCAAGGATATCTCAGGGATCTGTCGGAGATGGCGAGGTAGAGCTGTTGAGTGGCAAGGCACGCCCTCCTTATAGAACATCATCATCCCATAATCCCGGGGGAATATAGGCACGTCAGCATAGATCTTCTAGAGAGTACACAATTAAACAGATGCTATATAGGCAGATCGCGATATATCTTCTTGAGAGTAGATAATTAAACCTATGTTATATAGACAGGTCAGCATAGATCTTCTAGAGAGTACACAATTAAACAGATGCTATATAGGCAGATCGCGATATATCTTCTTGAGAGTAGATAATTAAACCTATGTTATATAGGCAGGTCAGCATAGAAGTTCTAGAGAGTAAATACTTAAACTGATGCTATATAGGCAGGTCGGGATACATGTTCTGGAGAGTGCACAATTAAACCTATGTTATATAGGCAGGTCAGCATAGAAGTTCTAGAGAGTAAATAATTAAACTGATGCTATATAGGCAGGTCGGGATACATGTTCTGGAGAGTGCACAATTAAACCTATGTTATATAGGCAGGTCAGCATAGATCTTCTAGAGAAGTGGTTCTCAACGTTCCTAAAGCCGAGACCCTTTAATGCAGTTCCTCATGTTGTGTTGACCCGAAACCATACAATTATTTTCGAAGCTGCTTTATAAATATGTGTTTTCCCCATGGTCTTAGGCGACCTCCGTGTAAGGGTCATTAGACAACCCAGGTTGAGAACCGCTATTCTAGATACTGCACAGCGAGTAGTGTTGAGACCCGCTGGTCCTCACTTGTGTGAGACCCGCTGGCTCACACAACCTACCGGTCACTTGTCAGTCGCTTGTCACGTGATCTACTCAATTAGGCCAGTACTGATGATAATAATGACTCATAGTCAGAAACAATGGAAGTTCCCGGTCAACCAGAAAAATGGTCAGCGTGTGACCAAGCTTGTGACCTAGGGTCAGCTGGTGAACCATTGGTTGACCAGGCGAAAAATTAGCATATAATATATTAATCATATGTATGACCCAGAGGTCACCGTTAACTGGACTTAGGTCAGCGTTAGTTCGATCCGAGTATATATAGAGTTGTAAGTCAGTTAGTCGCTCTCTCTCGTCCCTGTAATTACGGTAGTGTAATTGACAGACAAGTCTGAGCCTGGCTTATGACTATTTGCTTTTTGGAATGTGTCCAATCAAGTGTCGTAGGGTTGGTAACATTATTATCGTTGTTAGTTTCACATGTTGTAATGTTAGCATCTTGTTAGAGGATATGTTAGGATTATAGTTAGTTATCAAGTCATTGTTAGAATACTACGTTATATGTATGATTAGTAATATTGTGATAAGACTGTAATTCTTAGTTGTAGCTTATGTTGTATCTATTATTCTCTTTACAGCCAGTTAGCAGTTAGTAGTTAGTTAGTACAGTTGAAGTAGTTAGTTTAGTAAGTTAATACAGTTAGTACGTTAGCTCAGTTCAGTCAGTTGAATGAGATTAGGCTCAGGGCTATAGAAGCATATGCCATAGCAGAGCTCAGTAGACTAGAACTCAGTACTGTATAAGACGTCAGCGGTTAACAGTTTAACCCTGACGCAGTAATTGCACAAGGAAGATAATAACGAGCGAGTAACGCACTAGAGAGATAAGGTCAGCAGACGACCCAAACAGAAGTGTTGTAGAGGTAGCAGAGCGTGGCGAGCAGTTCCTCCCCACCCCCTGCACAGCTGAGTGACCAGTGGCTTTGTTGTGTGCTGTAAGAGTCTGGCAGTGTGTATAGCAGACGAGGGAACAGGCAAGCCGAGACGAACGTTCCACCGAACGTCCAGCATCATAACCTTGTATTAGTAAAGCATTATATTTGTATCGATATTAAGTATTACTATTTGTATGTTTCTATATGTATTTAGTATTTTAAATAATTAAAATAATTATTTGTGGCTGAACCACTGGTGTTTTTTAGTAATAGTAACGTTATTGTTGTAACTGTTGATTGTAGTAATCATTCCCTAGACAGAGTCATAGTAATACTAATCAACGTAGCGCTAGGGACCTTTATCTATATATATATCCCCTGTTCTGAAAGTAATTATTCGTGGTTCGACATTTTGGGGACCAGAAATATATAGATAAGAATAGAATTTTCGACAAGTAGACATGCTCACTTAACGACCCGTCAATAGAGATCTTCTCCTGACTAGTCAAATGAACCCATCATTAGATGTGAACATCAATGTAGATCAGCGGTTCTCAACCTGTGGGGCGCGACCCTTTCCATGTGGTCGCCTAAGACCATCTGAAAACACATATACTCTACAGTTATGAAGTAGAAACAAAAATAATTTTGTGGCTTGGGGTCGCCACAACATGAGGAACTGTATTAAAGGGTCACGGCATTAGGAAGGTTGAGAACCACTGATTTAGATCCATACAAATCTATCGAGTGCACTATCAAACTTCCTCGGCACGTCAGCAAACAACTTTTGTTAAGTTAATGTTCATGTAAAACAGTGGTTCTCAACCTTCCTAATGCCGCGACCCTGTAATACAGTTTCTTAAGATGTGGCCACCCCCAACCAGCAAATTATTTTCGTTGCTACTTCATAACTGTAGAGTATATGTGTTTTCCGAAGGTCTTGGGCGACCCCTGTGAAAGGGTCGTATGACCCCCCTAAATGGGGTTGCGACCTGCATGTTGAGAACCGCTGATGTAAAACATTCAGTGTTCACCTGTTTTTAATATTTGATCCCCACTCTAGATAGGACTCATGTCTTCACTATTGCAATGTTAAAATTGACTAGAGGACTCTCTCCTCGTTAGCTGCATTCAGCCTAGAAACCGGGTGGTTTTGTTGGGCAAGATGGGACGTTTTTTTGGTGTTTTGTTGTTTTGTTGTTGTAATAATACAGAGGTCGGCGACCTATGGAGAACGTGAACAGGGAAGACACGCACTGCGGGTTTCAAAGGCACGCTCAAGTTGAATTATATTTTTTTTTAGACATGATTATTGATTAAGAAATACTTCTTGGTTGGTGTGGTCCCTACTTTGACAGTGCATTGTCCAACACGAGTTCTCTGCCCAGGCCTGTCGCACGTGTTACAATCAGACCACGTGGCCCACATTGTGAACACGTGCAGGTTCCTGTTGATGAGGTACGTATCTTCTTGTGGAACATCTTGGCCAGGTTTAATCTAGAAATAAAGAAGAGCAAGAAGCATCTTGACTTGAAATAGCTTCAAAGTATTTGGCGGCAAACGTACTAAGGCAACATTTCAACAGTTAGTGATCCATGGATACAAACATCAGCTAACAAAAATACAGGTACTCATCCATGGATACAAACAGCAGTTAACATAAAACAGGTACTGATTTATGGATACAAACGTCAGCTAACATAAAAATTCACATTTGTTCATCTAAGCTTGCTTATATGCTTGTATATATTATCAATTGGTGATGCCGACATGAACAAAAGAATAAAATTGGAGCTTAATATTTTTGTTTGCATTCTTCGAAGATGCTTAGGGAATCTATAAATAAGATTTTGTTACATTGGTAGATAAAACTATTAACAGGTATTGAAGCAATATATTTTGCACTATCAACTTATACAACCATGATTGTAGGAAGTATAAGAGAGTTTTTTAGAAACAAAGGCCTAACTCACGTGCTTCCTGTGGTCAGTTAGGAACACGTCCAGCTGGTAGACAGCAGCATAGTCCCGGTCATCCACACAGAAATACTGTCCTAATGGGGCAACGCATAACATTGACATAGAGAATGGAACACATGTGCTGTGTTAGCGGAATGGTCATGGTAATCTCGTACAGCAGGCCTGCACAACTCAAAATGTAAGGCGGGCCGTAATACTTTATGAAAAACTTGTGCGGGCTAAAGGAACATAGGACAGGGGGAAAGCTATTAAGAAAATTAGAAAAAAAAATATATATTTTGTTACTTCGCGAGCCGCAAAGTGGGTTCTGGTGGGCCGCATGCGGCACGCGGGCCGTATGTTGTGCAGGCCTGCTGTACAGTGTAATTATTGACATAATACTCATAGACTTCATGAGCAAGGTAATCATGCAATTGATAATCATTGACTTGGTAATCGTGGACATAGTAATCATGGACATGGTAATTATGGACATGGTAATCATGGACAAGGTATTTATGGATATGGTATTCATGGTCATGGTATAATAATCATGGACATGGTATAATAATCATGGACATGGTATAATAATCATGGACATGGTATAATAATCATGGACATGGTATAATAATCATTGACATGGTATAATAATCATGGACATGGTATAATACTCATGGACATGGTATAATAATCATGGACATGGTATAATAATCATGGACATGGTATAATAATCATGGACATGGTATAATAATCATGGACATGGTATAATACTCATGGACATGGTATAATAATCATGGACATGGTATTCCTCTACTGTTTACAAGAAGTACGTGTTTTTGGTTGCTACAAATTGTCATTGTTTTGGTACCTGTACATTTGTATCTATACTACAAAACTGAAATTTCTTATTCATTTGAGCTGCAAAAACTCGATAACGTTAAGGTGTGTGGTTAATGAACAGTTATAAAATAAAGTACAAAATATTGAGGGGATCAATGACTACAGTGACATGATCTGAGAGAGAGGTCAGGGCATCTTAAAATTTTATATTTTTAAAAAGAGTGGGAGGGGGTGTACAATTTTTCCTTGCAGTAAAAGTAAAAGACACATTGAAAAGTAAATATAAGTTCTTTCCCTTGATACCCCGTTCATACCTCCTATCTTCCTTGTACGACCCATCTCCCTTGTACCACCTAAATCCCTTGTACTTCCTATCGCCCTTGTATCTCCTATCTCCATTGTTCCTCCTATCTGCCTGGTACCCTTATCTTCCTCGTACCTCTAATATCCCTTGCACCTCCTATCTGCCTTGTACCCTCTATCTGCCTTGTACCCCCTATCTGCCTTGTACCCCTATCTGCCTTGTACCCCCTATCTGCCTTGTACCCCCTATCTGCCTTGTACCCCTTATCTGCCTTGTACCCCCTATCTGCCTTGTACCCCCTATATGCCTTGTACCCCCTATCTGCCTTGTACCCCCTATCTGCCTTGAACCTCCTATCTGCCTTGAACCTCCTATCTGCCTTGTACCTCCTATCTGCCTTGTACCTCCTATCTGCCTTGTACCTTCTATCTGCCTTGTACCTCCGATCTGCCTTGTACCCCCTATCCGCCTATACCTCCTATCTGCTTTTTACCTCCTATCTTCCTGGTACCTCCTATCTGCCTTGTACCTCCTATCTGCCTTATACCTCCTATCTGCCTTGTACCTCCTACCTGCCTTATACCTCCTATCTGCCTTGTACCTCCCATCAGTGTTCGTTAGTACCTGCCAAGTGGATTGTTTCTGGCTCACCTGCGTCACTGACGTCCACACTGTTGATGGTGAGCGAGTTCTCCAGCTTGACCTCGTGTCTCTCACCGGGAACGATGACCTCTAGTGCCGTGTCCTCGTGTTTTAACACCTGCCAGACTGCCCCCTGTGACGTCTGCGCGACGTCTGGTCGGTAACTGGATGGGCGAAGATCGAAATTTAATGGTAACATGTGCGGAAAGGCTGAGTGTGTGATTGGATCGTAAGGTTCAACTAAAAAAATTACTTTGTGTTAATAAATTTTACCAAATGATTTTCCATGGGGAGATTGAGTTAAGCAAGAAGAGGTTACTTTTTGATTGAGGACAGGCAAACATCTTATGAGTTTATTAAGCCAGTTTTGTTCTGATCCCTTGCAAAAGTAAAATATTAACGTAAACGTTTTTGTAAAGCAAATATTCACCGCCGGCATCTTGGAAAAAAGTGGCCGCTTAAAAATATCCAAAGGATATAAGGTGGATACAGAAGCTATGTCATCCATTATCTTGAAAAAAAATAACAACAGCAGCTCCGTTGGAACAAGAGGCTAAAACTGTTTAGAATGGCAACGTTCACTCAGGGAATTAAACACCACAAAGTTAAGCTGACGACGCAGTGTTTCACCTAACGCTGTTAAGAATCTATCAACCCAGGGTTTCACCTAACGCTGTTAAGAATCTATCAACCCAGTGTTTCACCTAACGCTGTTAAGAATCTATCAACCCAGGGTTTCACCTAACGCTGTTAAGAATCTATCAACCCAGTGTTTCACCTAACGCTGTTAAGAATCTATCAACCCAGTGTTTCGCCTAACGCTGTTAAGAATCTATCAACCCAGTGTTTCACCTAACGCCTAGCTCCATAACCAGTTTCGGAAGGAGCAACTAATACTCAAGGACATACAAGTCTGAAAACATTAGGTTTAAACGAATGTCCAATCATTTGCATCCTAACCTCATTATCTGTAAAAAAGCGCAAACATGAATGATATGGCCACATGACCAGAAAACAAGGGCTCGTCAAAGAAATCTTGCAGGGCACTACTAGAGAAGGAAGAAGAAGAGGAAGAGAGAGAAAAAGATGGGAAGATAACATCAAAGAATGGACGGGATTACAACTACGCGATGCTATGCATAGGGCAGGAGACCGAGAGGAATGGAGAAGAATAGTGTACATGTCATCTGTGGCGCCCCAATGGTCGAATGATTACGGGACCTGATGATGATACTCATTATCAATAGCGATGTATTAGTTTGATATTCACGTTTAACGAGAACAAAACTAAAACTAAAAAGAATTGAAATAAAAAGAAAAGACTCAGTATCAATGAGTGTTTTTTTGGTTGTTTTTTTTTTTTGAGTTTCTCACTCATTAAAATATGTT
Source organism: Omphiscola glabra (assembly GCA_964017045.1). Lineage (NCBI taxonomy): Eukaryota > Metazoa > Mollusca > Gastropoda > Lymnaeidae > Omphiscola > Omphiscola glabra. The sequence continues at coordinate 5,892,031 of OZ024796.1, forward strand.
ATCATAATATCTATACAAAACTTATTTGTCTCTCGATTCAGTATGGGTGATATACTTAAAAATAGGGGTGGTGATTTAGGGGGAGGGTATTCTATAAATCGCTTACCAGACTCTACACGTCAATACAATTGTTTCTCCTTCGATTGCCATCAGAGTTTGAATGGGGAACTCGCTGGACTCCTTCATCTTGGCCATCTGGCAGTCGTAATACTTTTCAAACAGATTAAGGGCTTCCTTACTGCTCAGCTTCCAGGCTTGTTCTGCCTTCTTTAAGTGCCCCTTCAACTTAGTACGTAGATTGCTGAGAAATCTACGTCGTCGGCTCTGTCTAGAATCCAGCAGATGGACGAAAGGCTGCAAGGAGACAAGGACCCCGTTCTGACGAGTTGCCACCAGGCGTTGACGAGTTGCCACCAGGCGTTGACGAGTTGCCACCAGGCGTTGACGAGTTGCCACCAGGCGTTGACCGTCTTCATCGATCATATGGTGGCGATATCTAGTGTTCTTTCTATGGTACTTATATAATGTATTCATGACCTTGAGACCACGTGGTTGCTTTTGGTCAGAAAGTAATGTCTTAGGTACATTTCGGGTGGATTTCAAGTTAGACCTAAATGTGTTCAAACGTCTGGATTGTGAATATGTCGAGGATTGAAATCTATCCAATCCACCTTCATTACTTACATTGATTACATTAATTGCATTGATTACAGAGTTTGTCATCGGATAATATAAAATGAGCCCATATATAGCCTGGATAAGTTGCACTGTCATAATGTATGGTATGAAGGAAATTTGAAACAAGACCAAGTTACATTTTATTTATGCTACGTGGTAAATATAATGTTATATTTTGGTAGAAGTTATGAACATGTCCAAGATGGCGTGTGCTACTCAATTGAGTATTTACATTGTACAAATAGCAAACATTTGCGTCTGAGAGTATCAATCATATTTAAATTGCGTCATATTACTAATGTGTAGGATACAATAACAAAAATAATAATATAGGTTGACTTTTTAATAGTTTGACATATAAAAAAATAAAAATAAATGGGCATTTAAATTTGTAAAGTTCTTTTGTTATTATGTGATGTTGAACACTCTTCTATTAATCATCATTTTCTACCTGTATATATACATCCAGCGTTGTGGTGGTGATTTAGTGCTTTCTAATAGTTATTACGATAACTACTGACAGCATGAGGCAAATTCGATAAGGCTGCATCACTATATTTTACTTACACAATACGTCTCACACAAATGAGAAATAAATCTCCATGTTGGAGTAAAATAATGGTCATCCTCTAATTAACTTCACATATATGCTAATCAACTCAGATTGTAAGATAGTTATTACGATATTCGAAGATATATTCTTGAAGCCTTGCAAGCGATTCACTTTCATATCGCCAACCTCTTGACCCAATAATATCAATCAATTCCTGTCCTTCTCTTCTTGTACCTCTGCGCATGACATTTCAATATAAAAATGTATGAAACAAATTTCTTATTGTAAGATTTGAGCCGTTACAAAATTCTAAGACATAAAAAAGAAATGACAACGGAGACCTTGTCATAGACCCAGGGGCTGGCAGGGTATCCTACTGGCGTGGCAATGAGTGGCTTGGATTAAACCATTCTCTTAATGTTTATGTCGAAAGTAGAGAACAAACAAAATTGGTTTTATAGGAATCATTCGGAATAGATTTTTTAGTTTTATTATTATTGTTATTGCTATTTTTAATGTATTGAGACGCAGCGCCATTTTGTTGACCATGGCTTCGTCTTGAAAAAAAACTATTGAGTTTGTGAACAACTAAAATTAAAATACCGGTATTACAAAAATCCAGCTCAAAAGTATCCAATTTATAAAAACAAAAACAAAAAAGTCAGTATTTTCATGAGAAAGAGAAGTAATGCATTTCAACAAATTATTATTTTTTCACAACCTATCGCTGGGAAATTATTTTTAAAAATTTAAAACGATATTTATTTCTTATTTTTTATTAAACTTTCAAAATTGAGCTATAGCTGGTCAAGTCTGAAACCACAATATATTTGGGAAAACCACCCTATAGTCATAAAATAATGTATTAGGGTCATATGAAATCATTTTATCTTTAAAATATCTTTATTTTTTTTCACATTGGTTATGTATATATATATTTTTTATTAAACTTTCAAAATTGAGATATAGCTGGTCAAGTCGGAAACCACAATATATTTGGGAAAACCACCCTATAGTCATAAAATAATGTATTAGGGTCATATGAAATCATTTTATCTTTAAAATATCTTTATTTTTTTTCACATTGGTTATGTATATATATATTTTTTATTAAACTTTCAAAATTGAGCTATAGCTGGTCAAGTCGGAAACCACAATATATTTGGGAAAACCACCCTATAGTCATAAAATAATGTATTAGGGTCATATGAAATCATTTTATCTTTAAAATATCTTTATTTTTTTTCACATTGGTTATGTATATATATATTTTTTTATTAAACTTTCAAAATTGAGCTATAGCTGGTCAAGTCTGAAACCACAATATATTTGGGAAAACCACCCTATAGTCATAAAATAATGTATTAGGGTCATATGAAATCATTTTATCTTTAAAATATCTTTATTTTTTTTCACATTGGTTATGTATATATATATTTTTTATTAAACTTTCAAAATTGAGCTATAGCTGGTCAAGTCTGAAACCACAATATATTTGGGAAAACCACCCTATAGTCATAAAATAATGTATTAGGGTCATATGAAATCATTTTATCTTTAAAATATCTTTATTTTTTTTCACATTGGTTATGTATATATATATATTTTATTAAACTTTCAAAATTGAGCTATAGCTGGTCAAGTCGGAAACCACAATATATTTGGGAAAACCACCCTATAGTCATAAAATAATGTATTAGGGTCATATGAAATCATTTTATCTTTAAAATATCTTTATTTTTTTTCACATTGGTTATGTATATATATATATTTTATTAAACTTTCAAAATTGAGCTATAGCTGGTCAAGTCGGAAACCACAATATATTTGGGAAAACCACCCTATAGTCATAAAATAATGTATTAGGGTCATATGAAATCATTTTATCTTTAAAATATCTTTATTTTTTTTCACATTGGTTATGTATATATATATATATATATATATATATATATATATATATATATATATATATATATATATATATATATATATGTGTGTGTGTGTATGTGTGTGTGTTGTGTATTTGCTTCTTTCCTTTTGGAGCCTATAGTCAAAGCCTGTATCTTCGGCCTTTTGTCTAGCTTCCAATGCTTGTGCCACACCCCAAGAACCACTTAAAAATATCAGTCACTCACAACTCGGTTACATAACTATTTTTTATTGTTTCTAAATAATTCAAATATTTTTCTAATTATTTCTAATGACTCCAATTTATTCTAATTAATTCTAAATTTCCTATTAACTTCTAAATATTTTAAATAATTTCTAAATATTTTTAACCTTTTTCTATTTTTTTTCTAATTTTTTTCTAATCATTTCGAATCATTTCTAATTATTTCAGTATGATTTTATTTTATTCTAATAATTTCTAAATATTTTGAACTTTTCGAATAATTTTTCTGATCAGTAATTTATTCTAATTAATTCCAAATTATCCTGTTATTTCTTAATAGTTCTAATTATGTCTATTTTTAACTCATCATTTTTGGAGCCGTAATGGGATAAGTTATTCATTTAGCGTGCCGACAACTTAATTCTACAATTTAAAATCCTTTTTTTTTTGGTCATCCAATCACGTTTTTTCTTGTGGTATTCTGTGTGCCATTGAAAAGCGCAATTTGTTTCAGGTCTCGTATTTGAAGTCTGGAGGAATAATAAGTTAAATCTAACTTTTACAGCCATATTTAAATAGGGTGATATAAAAAATTATGTAACGTAAACTGACTTGTCAGCATACATATTGATTTGTCAACATAGCGATTGATTTGTCAACGTACAGGTTTGGTTTTGTTATCACCAGTGTACAAAAATAATCGATAGTGTTAGATTATCCAGTTATTACAATTAAAGGCAAGCATGCATATGGTAGACACAATTACATACACTTTTAAAATGTTGAATTATTGCAAATCATAGCAAGGGAGAGAAAAATGACTTTTTTGGTCACTTAAACAATGTAAGATAGTCCTCATTATGCACATCTTTATAGAACTGTGTCAAAATTTGAGCCAATAATATTTTCTTATTAGATGCATATTTCTTCACATTGTGTATTAACTAAATAATATCACTATAGTTATGTGGTGCTGTTAACTTCCGAAATATTGAAATAATGATTGAATTTAGTGTTTATCCTAACACTTATCCTAACCCTAACACTCACCTTTAGACTATCCCTAACACTAACACTAAACCTAACCCTAACATTTACCCTGTCGTATACTACGTTTAGAAATTAAGTAATTGTGAAACAAGCAGCTGGCAGTATTTATTTTGGTTTAGTTCAGCGGTTCAAAACCTGTGGTACACGTACCCGCTGTGGGTATGCGGCCGATAGCTCTGGTGTACGCAAAAATTACATTTGAATGCGAAAAACGGGGAAAAGCTATTAGGTTTCCACTCGTTTATTTACGAGAGGTTTTTGTGACGTGACGTTATGGTTTATACATATAACACTTTATATCAATATTTAGCGGTACATTATCAAATTGTATTAACTAAAATATGTTTTACTTACCATTTATAATGAGAACACCGTATAATGAGAAAACCATAGAATGAGAACATGGTATAATGAGAACACCGTATAATGAGAACATCATATAATGAGAACATGGTATAATGAGAAAATGGTATAATGAGAACATGGTATAATGAGAACATGGTATTATGGGAATATGGTATAATGGGAACATGGTATAATGAGAACATGGTATAATGGGAACACGGTATAATGAGAACACCATATAATTGTATTAAAGTCAAATGATGAGATTTGTTTCTTTCTTTTTATTTCCCTGTTATATTACATTGTTTACATTAGTTGGAAAAACAAAAGAAGTAAAAACTGAAATGACATGCAAAAAAGACAATAAATTCAATGACTTACATTAGCTTAATCCACTAAGTGAGATTAGCTTAATCTACTAAGAGAGATTAGCCTAATCTACTAAGTGAGATTAGCTTAATCTACTAAGAGAGATTAGCCTAATCTACTAAGTGAGATTAGCTTAATCTACTAATTGGGATTAGCTTAATCTTTTAAGTGGTATTAGCTTAAACTGCTAAGTGGGTTTAGCTTAATCCGCAAGTGTGATTTTTTAGCTAATCTACTTTCCCTCTTTTTATGGATGAGTCGGGGGAAGGGAAAAAGGGCGTATTCATATGATAAGTCTAATCATGGGTACGGGAAAGATACAAGTATGGGAACCTCTGGGTTTGTTTATTTTAAACTGAACAGTCCATTAATTATTGACTAATTTTTTGGAAGCTGCAGTTCGCTTAAAATTATTCTGTATGTCCTTTGAAACAAATAATGATGAAAAAAAATATACAAAATAATTCGCTTCAAATAAATGTTACAATTATTCAAACGTAGTGTTCTATTAATTTAATAAGGAAAAATAAAACTCTCCGTTTTATCATTACCCAATACTTGTGTCTAATATTATAAAATAAACTGAAGCAAAGTTTTTACTGCAAGTTTTCTTCATTGATAAATAATTTGCATAAAAATATGATGATGTATCCACCGGGTAAATTGGCGTTAAGATTATGTTTGCGTTTAGACTGACGGAATCCACTGGATACATCGGTGAAGACACTGGATTCAAATACATTCCTCATAGCACTGGATTAATCCAAAAGATTAATAGATTTGTCATTTGTTACGACACTTTGAACATGTTTTTGTTCTTGATAAAAAAAAAAAGCTTAGCTTCATCAGCCAAACAGGAAAGCACATAATGGCTGTTTAGTGACATGCTGTTTTCTCGTTCAGAGATTCTCTACCGATTGAAGACGTTTCCTTGCATCACCACTTATCGTTGTATGTTTCTTACTAAACAAATCATTTGTCTTCTTTCTACACTTGTCCCCATGTTGGACAACATAGTATTGTAGAAACGATTTGGTAGCATTGTATCCTCTCTACACAGAAACAAAAAGGAAAACGTTAAAATATATTTTGAGATGAATTGTTTATTTTGTTTTTGTGAAAAATTCAAGGAAAGAAATATTTTATACAGACTTGTTAAATTATAGCTCTTTATGCTTAGGGATAATATAGATGTATGGGAATATTGTAAGGGAATGTAGTATGGGATTTTGAAAGAATATGTTAAATCAGTGTAAAGTGAAATGTCAGGGCTACTACCTCTATGTGTTTATGCTACCCTATTTGCTACCCCTTTCTTGACCTTACACATTTCAGGGCCATTACCTCTCTAAGTGTCTGCGTGTCTATGCTACCCTATTTACTACCCCTTTGTTGACTTAGTACATGTTAGGGCCAGTGTTATAAGTGTCTATGTTAGCCTATTTGTCACCTCCACTGTTGACCTAGGACATGTAGGACCATTACCTGTATGTGTCTATTTTTCTATACCTCACTATTTGCCAAAGTCGCTGAATAAATATTGCATGTCAGGGCTATTACCTCTAGGTGTCCATTTGTCTATGCTACCCTATCAGTCACCCCTTTGTTTAGCTAAATGTTGAAGGAAGTTAAAAACTGTCTTCGACACAAAAATTCTTGTTTAAAGTGCACAGCGAGCAAAAACCGGAAAACCTACAATCCATCTAGGAATCCACAAAATACATGTCCTATGTGTCGTGGTCTTCGTCGAATAAAGCCATGGTCATCGTCAATTATAGCCGTGATCATCGTCAATTATAGCCATGATCATCATTAATTATATCCTTTTTCATCGTCAAATAAAGCTGGGGTCATAGACAATTATAGCCGTGGTCATCGTAACTTATAGCCGTGGTCATCGTCAATAATATCCGTGATCACATTTGGAGATGACCACGGCTATGGCAAAGTCTCTGCCTGCATCTTACTTACAGCTATGACAAAGTATCTGCCTGTATCTTACTTACAGCTATCACAAAGTCTCAGTCTGTATCTTACTTACAGCTAAGACAAAGTCTATGTCCGCATCCTCCAAGGTATAGTCCGATGCGCCAATATGGCCTGTGTTGATACCCACGGTTCTTTCCTCGTCTTTTGCCTGGAGAACATTGAAGTAATAATGGTTATATAGTTATTTTGTTAATCAAATAAAGCAAGACATTGCATAAACTATGACCATACAAAGTTGTTTCAAACCATGACTAAATAAAATAGTTTGAAACCATGACTATACAATGTAGTTCGAAGTTAAAATCACTTTGTTTTGCTGCTCAGTTGACAGATGAACAGTGTGTGGGTTCACGTAAGTGTAGCAAAATTTATTTTTAATTAAAAACTTTATATATATATATATATATATATATATATATATATATAAAGTTTTTAATTAAAAATAAATTTTATATATATATATAATGTATAGTATAAGGATTTTTTTACATAATAATATTGTTATACTTGATGGCATCTGAGTTGGTATTATTCGTCGTACCTCTACACAAAAGAACACATTAGATGCACTTTTTGTATACGATTTAAACTTTTAATCTAAATGTATCATCTAATAAAAACAAAAATTGTATCTTATAGAAATAGATCAAAACTTTTACCCCAGCATACAAGTATTTCAGATTCGTTGCTACAGTGCTCTGTAGAGCTGACAGGAATTCCACGAACGTCGTGATCTCCTTTCTTCCATATCCCTGGTACCTTGTCTTCAAATACAACAAAGATGTTAATTTGTCTCAAGACATAGTGGCATTTGTTCTACAAGAATATCATTTGCATTTTCTTACAATTATTCTGTAAACTATTGCTCTTAGAAAATACTTTCAAGTTATGAAAGGAGATTTAACAGTATAGTTTAGAGGACATTTAACAGTATAGTTTAGAGGACATTTAACAGTATAGTTTAGAGGACATTTAACAGTATAGTTTAGAGGATATTTAACAGTATAGAGTAAATGTAACAATATAGTTTAGATGACATTTAACAGTCTAGTTTAGATGACATTTAACAACATAGTTTAGAGGACATTTGACAGTATAGTTTAGAGGACATTTAACAGTATAGTTTAGAGGACATTTAACAACATAGTTTAAAGGACATTAACTGTATAGTTTAGAGGACATTAAGCAACATAGTTTATATGAAATTTAACAGTTTAGTTTAGAGGGCATTTAATAGTATAGTTTAGAGGACATTTAACAGTATAGTTTAGAGGACATTCAACAGTATAGTTAGAGGACATTTAACAATATAATTAGAGGACATTTAACAGTACAGTTAAAGGACATTTAACAGTATAGATTAGAGGACATTTAACAGTTTAGTTTAGATGACAATTAACAGTATAGTTTAAGGACATTAAACAGTATAGTTTAGAGGACATTTAACAGTATAGTTTAGAGGACATTTAACAGTATAGTTTAGAGGACATTTAACAGCATAGTTTAAATGACATGTAGCAGAATAATTTACCTGCATCATGATTCCATATTCTTCTATAAATTGAACCAATTCTAGAAATGCTATCTGTGGAGATGAAATAATATATGACATACATAAAATCAATCAATGTTACATCAAACAAAATGATCAATTGACATATACTCTCTAGTCTAGCCTATATCTCGTGCTCACTAATCTCTAGTCCAGCCTATATCTTATATTCTCTAATCTCTAGTCTAGCTTATGACTGATACTCTCTAGTCTAGCCCATGCCTGATACTATCCACTCTCTAGTCTATCCTATTTCAGAAACTCTCTACTTTCTAGTCTAGTCTATACCAGATACATTCTACTCTAGACTAGCATGTATGTGATAATCTATATTCTCTAGTCTAAACTATATCTGATACTCTTTACTCTCTAGTCTAGCATATTTCTGATAATCCCTATCCTTTAGTTCCACCTTAGCTTCGTAGTGAGACAGAAATCAACCCATCCCTCGGGCGTAGTGTGAAAGCACCAATCAACCCACCCTAGTGGCTTAGAGTGTGACAGCACCAATAAACCCACCCTAGTGGCGTAGTGTGACAGCACCACTCAACCCACCCTAGTGGCGTAATGTGACAGCACCAATAAACCCACCCTAGTGGCGTAGTGTGACAGCACCACTCAACCCACCCTAGTCGCGTAGTGTTACAGCAACACTCAACCCACCCTAGTGGCGTAATGTGACAGCACCAATAAACCCACCCTAGTGGCGTAGTGTGACAGCACCACTCAACCCACCCTAGTCGCGTAGTGTTACAGCAACACTCAACCCACCCTATTGGCTTAGAGTGTGACAGCACCACTGAACCCAACATAGTGGCGTAGTATGACAACACCAATAAACCCACCCTAGTGGCGTAATGTGACAGCACCAATAAACCCACCCTAGTGGCGTAGTGTGAAAACACCACTCAACCCACCCTAATGGCGTAGTGTGACAGCACCACTCAAGCCACCCTAGTGGCGTAGTGTGACAGCACCAATAAACCCACCCCTAGTGGCTTAGTGTGACAGAAATCAACTCACCTTAGTGACATTGCAACCGGGACAATAGAAATGGTGGGTGCTAATCAAGATTGATGATCCTCTTCCCCCCCCCCCCCCCCCCCCATTTTCCCTTTTTTTCCTTCCATTTCCCACACACACTTCAACAAATCCTTGAACTTTCTAACAAGTATTTATTAGCAACAAACCTATTGTTTTTAAACGCGTACTTAGACATTTAATGTCATTTAAAAACGTTTAATCACATGCCCTGTTTACATGTAAACATACAGTAAGACAATATGAAGCTGATACTTGGAGAATTCTTCCAAAATAGCCGGAACCAACCTTCCCATTGCCGTCTTTGTCTAAAATGTTGAAGGCAGAATTCACATCAATGTCATCGCCAAACAGCAATCTTGCGTTGTCTTCAGACAAATCTTTCTATAAATGTTGATTATACTATATATGTTTAAAATGCAATAAATGTTGATAATACAATAAATGTGGATTATACATTTAGTGTTGATAAAACAATTAAAAATTAATAAAGCAAATTTAATTTACTTTACGTTAAAAATCAATTTATTTAACCTGGATTGTGTTTAGTGCTTTAAACAAATTATTCAACAAAACATTCTTAACAGATAAATTAAATTATTAAACACATTATTTCAATATATTAATAGAACTAAATATATATATATATATATAGGACTTTTATACTCACATCCTGCAAAGCGTTCTCCAGCTCCTGTTTGTCTATATATTCCAAATCAGATAAATTGTGTTTGTCTAGCACCTACCGACAAATACATTAATGAGAATGTTAATTTTCGTAACGGTCGAAAAAGTCTTCTATCAATAGTTTTTGCCTTCTAAAATAATTTTTTAGTTTCAGTGGATTTGCTGCACCGGTCGCCTTTAGTTCACTAATATTGTACTTGTCATATGCTGTACCGGTCACCTTTAGCTCACTAATATAGAGCTCATGATTTGCCGGTTGTGTCCACACATGTCTGGTCATAGGTAGCTACCATTGAATAAGTACTTGTTGCAGATTTATTACTATATAAGTTTTTGTTGACTAACCCGCAACAAAGCCTCCACAGCTTCTACCATTCGGCCATGTTCTTTTTCAGCTTTTGCCAATACCGACCTTTTCTTCTGCGTGTTCCTAAAGGTGCAAATTATATAAATATATCTGTAAGACATTTTTTGTGATTAAAAATATTCAGAAAAAAGCCATAATGATATAGTACCATACCACATAGTGCCATATTACATAGAAACATCACAATGCGCCATATGACACAGTGCCATATTACATAGAAACATCACAATGCGCCATATGACACAGTGCCATATCAGACAATTCCATACTTTAAAACAATAATACAATTTATCGTCTGACATAAAAGGTCAATGAAGTTCAAGTGAATGAAGTTCAAGTGAATAAAGTTCAAATGAATGAAGTTCAAGTGAATGAAGTTCAAGTGAGTGAAGTTAAAGTGAATGAAGTTCAAGTGAGTGAAGTTAAAGTGAATGAAGTTCAAGTGAGTGAAGTTCAAGTGAGTGAAGTTAAAGTGAATGAAGTTCAAGTGAGTGAAGTTAAAGTGAAAGAAGTTCAAGTGAATGAATTTCAAGTGAATGAAGTTCAAGTGAATGAAGTTCAAATGAATGAAGTTCAAGTGAATGAAGTTCAAGTGAGTGAAGTTAAAGTGAAAGAAGTTGCAGTTGCCATATTTTGGTGATCATCAATCCAAATAGTAAAAAAAAAAGGTGTTTAATTGACACCATTAGTGACGACAGATGGGAAGCAGTTACGGCCTTAGCAGACATAATTCTTTCATTCGAATACAAACAAAACAATTTCGGAAGAAAAGCACGAAGGGGTTTGAAAGCAGGTTAGAGAAATTAGAAATACTGCGGGTCCAGAGTTAGAGTTAATGGAGGAGTTGTGTATTAAGATATTGTGTTTAAAAGACATTTATAGTAAACCATTGTATAAAGTGTTATGCATAGTAAGATATTATATAGTGTTATGTTTAATAAGATATAGTGTGATATGTAAAAATATGTTTTCGTATGTTTTTGAAGAACCTATCACAATTGTGTATTATGTGAGAGATTCTATTGTAGAAACTGGTTGTGTGAAACTGGTTGTGTGAAACTGGTTGGTTGTACATTTTTGTGTAAAACTTGTGTTGTGAAACTGGTTTTATGAAACTGGTTTTGTGAGACTGGTTGTGTGCGAATAAGTTTGACAACTGATTATTATAATAGAATTTATAATTGTTTCATGAGTGAAAAAATTCTAAAGATGACAGCCGTAATGAAAGTTCATGTGGCTGAAACAGGACTAGAGAACCTACATGAACAGTTTGGTCTGTATCTTGGGTTGCTTGGGTTCATTGGAGCCAATTCGTTTCTCCAAGTTAAATCTCATTAATTCCACATCTGCGTCGTCAAACTAGAAAGAAAGGTCATCAACGAGCATTAAAGGACATTGAGGGGCATTTAGTGTTATAGTGGGAGCAAAGTCAGAAATCATAAGGTGTGATAACTCAGTCTGTCCACTAATTCAATGTGTCAACTACATCAGTCTGTCAGTTGTTGACAAAGAGGGTGTGAATCAATAGAAATGACGTCAAAAATTCTATTATTTAATATATATGCACTCACATACTCACAGAGACACAAATATATATATATATTTCTTTTTTAAATATATATATAAATATGTATGTATATATATATATATATATATATATATAATTATGTATTAAGTTGCCTTTATAAAGGAAAAACGACGTGAAATGATTCAGTGCTAGTACGACTTATAAAGTACTTGTAAGAGTACTTGATGAATTAAAACAGTCTTAGTGCACATAGTCTTTTGACAGGCCACACGATTTACCACTAGAAATCCCATAGATTTATCACTGTAAGGCTCGAACTTCTTAGCATTTATATTTGGAAGATCTTTGAGAGAAGTCATCCGCCGTAGGAATGTGTCTGCTTTGTCCATGGAAAGAAACCATCCTGTGGAATTGAACAAGTTATATAGAACATATATATATACTAGTAATTACCCGTCAAATTATCAGAGCCACAATCCTTACATATATATATACTAGTAATTACCCGTCAAATTCTCAGAGCCACAATCCTTACATATATATATATATACTAGTAATTGCCCGTCAAATTATCAGAGCCACAATCCTTACATATATATATACTAGTAATTACCCGTCAAATAATCAGAGCCACAATCCTTTTCTGATTAAAGAAATATAATCGAAAAACGTGAATGATTGTAAAAATAATTTCCTTTTGCTCTTTGATCGAATTTTCAATGAGCTTCACGTAAAGGTCATAGGTGATTTCCCCTTGGCGTTGCTGCATTCACTTCATCAAATTTTTAGCTAGATTGTTTCCCTTCTTGCTTTACGTGCACTTTATTATTAGGCGGTGAGAAAATAATTAATTATAATAATAAAATCATTAGAAATTTGTTTAGTAAAGAGAATTTATACCTTAAAATTAATTTCTTTCAAAATATTTTTTTGAAAATAAGGTTCAATCGAATTTTTTTTCTTCTCAAAATTAGTTGAACTGTCCTCCATATGTCAGGAGCAATCCTATTTTTTTCTGTTATTGGATGAAACCAAAATTTACCGTCAAAACAATGTATGGGATAGTTACACAAGACTCCTCCATCAACATAGGTGTCAAAGTGTCCATGGTTGTCATAGATCCTGGCAGTGAAAACTCCTGTGGATAAAGTTTTTTTGTGTATCTTTTTTAAAGACAACAATAATTTTGATCATTTTAAATTAAAAAGCTGACCACTGGAGGTATGGCTAGACGTCATCAGACCAATAGAGGCTAGGTTAGACGTCATTAAACGTCATTAGACTAGAGGTCATGATAGACGTTATATGTACATTTATAAATTATTTAAAGATTTGAAACAAAATCAATGTTGCTCACTTGATAAAGGGCAAATCTACTAGGTATGGCCATGGACATTCAATAGGCATATCTACTTGATATGGCCATGGACATTCTATGGACATATCTACCTGGTATGGCCATGGACATTCTATGGACATATCTACCTGGTATGGCCATGGACATTCTATGGACATATCTACCTGGTATGGCCATGGACATTCTATGGACATATCTACCTGGTATGGCCATGGACATTCTATGGACATATCTACCTGGTATGGCCATGGACATTCTATGGACATATCTACCTGGTATGGCCATGGACATTCTATGGACATATCTACCTGGTATGGCCATGGACATTCTATGGACATATCTACCTGGTATGGCCATGGACATTCTATGGACATATCTACCTGGTATGGCCATGGACATTCTATGGACATATCTACCTGGTATGGCCATGGACATTCTATGGACATATCTACCTGGTATGGCCATGGACATTCTATGGACATATCTACCTGGTATGGCCATGGACATTCTATGGACATATCTACCTGGTATGGCCATGGACATTCTATGGACATATCTACCTGGTATGGCCATGGACATTCTATGGACATATCTACCTGGTATGGCCATGGACATTCTATGGACATATCTACCTGGTATGGCCATGGACATTCTATGGACATATCTACCTGGTATCGCCATGGACATTCTATGGACATATCTACCTGGTATGGCCATGGACATTCTATGGACATATCTACCTGGTATGGCCATGGACATTCTATGGACATATCTACCTGGTATGGCCATGGACATTCTATGGACATATCTACCTGGTATGGCCATGGACATTCTATGGACATATCTACCTGGTATGGCCATGGACATTCTATGGACATATCTACCTGGTATGGCCATGGACATTCTATGGACATATCTACCTGGTATGGCCATGGACATTCTATGGACATATCTACCTGGTATGGCCATGGACATTCTATGGACATATCTACCTGGTATGGCCATGGACATTCTATGGACATATCTACCTGGTATGGCCATGGACATTCTATGGACATATCTACCTGGTATAGCCATGGACATTCTATGGACATATCTACCTGGTATGGCCATGGACATTCTATGGACATATCTACCTGGTATGGCCATGGACATTCTATGGACATATCTACCTGGTATGGCCATGGACATTCTATGGACATATCTACCTGGTATGGCCATGGACATTCTATGGACATATCTACCTGGTATGGCCATGGACATTCTATGGACATATCTACCTGGTATGGCCATGGACATTCTATGGACATATCTACCTGATATGGCCATGGACACTCTATGGACATATCTACCTGGTATGGCCATGGACATTCTATGGACATATCTACCTGGTATGGCCATGGACATTCTATGGACATATCTACCTGGTATGGCCATGGACATTCTATGGACATATCTACCTGGTATGGCCATGGACATTCGCAGTGCTTCCCGTATTGGCATGTCTGGGGTAGTCTTTGGGTGGAAGTACTCGGCCCTCATTTGGTTTAAGTTGGTCACAACAATGCACAGCTCCATTTTTCTCTCTCTGTATAACTGTCAGAAACATTTACAACATATTGAATTGGTATATGTGTCGTGCACACAACTATGTGTTATATTATCTGATCAGCTATATATACTACATGTCAAGTACACAACTGTGTGTGCACCTATCAACTTTAAGGATTGTAAATGTCCTAAAATTAATATTAGCATTTTTATCAACTTTATTACGATATATCTTCAATCTTGGTAATGTAAGGCGGCAGCTGAGATATATCTTCAACAAACTTAGGAATGTAAGTTGGCAGCTGAGATATATCTTCAGCAAACCTAGTAATGTAAGTCGGCAGCTGAGATATATATTCAACAAACTTAGGAATGTAAGTTGGCAGCTGAGATATATCTTCAACAAACTTAGGAATGTAAGTCGGCAGCTGAGATATATCTTCAGCAAACTTAGTAATGTAAGTCGGCAGCTGAGATATAACTTTAATCTTAGTAATGTAAGTCGGCAGCTGAGATACATCTTCACCATTCCTTGTAATTGAAATGTAGAGGTTAACTCTTACACATAACACAACTGTTGAAGTTGAGAAAGACACTTGTCAATGTTTATGTTAATTTTAAAAAATGCATCTTATATTTAAAAGGAAGGAAACAGAATGTGGCTTTTCAAAAGTTCCTCATCAATAAAAATGTAGCTACTTGTAAAAATCTTTTCTGCATTCCCTTTTTTTTTTTTTTACAAGCACATTTGAGGAATTAACTTTTTTCTTTTTCCCTTGCGTTTGACCTATTTTGGGAGGAGAGCCCACAGTAGTGTATGAAGGAGTCAAAAAGGCAGAAGATGCGCGAAACGAATCCCTTGCAACGCGGAAGGCAAAATCTCAGCAGGCGTCAACATTCTCCTGCGAGAAATGCAGTCGATATTGTCATTCCAGGATTTGCCTAGTGAGCCACTCGTCGAAGTGTAGCCCTACATAGCTAGTCCATTGTCTCGTGAAGACGGAAGGAAGCAATATATATATATACACATAGCGACACATGATCGCACATAGAGACACTTGGCCACACATAGCACCACATACCCAAACATAGCCAGACATAGCCAAATATTGCCTCTCATAGCTACACATAGACACTGGACAGACATTCAAGTTATTTTATGTTATAAATATTAAAATAAATAAATAAATATACATATATATATGTATATATATATATATATATATATATATATATATATATATATATATATCCAGATTTTAAAAAAAAATTAAACTTAACTTTCAAAATGTTGTGGATTTTAATTTGATATAATAAATGTTTTATAAAATGTTGTTATTGAACTCAATGCTTTTGTTTGAACAAAATTAACAACACAAGTCTGGTTTCAGCGTGTATAGAAAACAATCCAGTTAGTTCTTACGTCATTGAACGTCATGTCAGGATTGTTGGATTGAGACCGCGACCTGATCTTATCCCCAAACCAATTTAAAATCTTGTTTCCAGGATTCCATCCGAAATTCCTGATTAGATTTGGCAGCAGACTCAGGTAGCCCCACGAGTGGTCTGTGTGAGGGAGGGGATGGGTGGGTCAGCACATGGATATCAAATAAAATTAAATTAATTCTTCACGCTAAAAACTACAAAGTTCTAAAATGAAAAAAAAAGTATGTAATATATATTAAGACGTGTTGTTGATTAAGTTTGAATTTTAAATACATTTTATTTAACCAGGGAATATATTTACTTGATAGAGTTTATTTTTTAATTACTAGGCATTCGGACAGTTGAAAGGTCAAAGTTGAAATAAAATTTCAGGAGAAAATTAATGTTAGTGTTTATTTAAATTTTGTATCGTATAAAATGTATTTTTTTTGTTTAATTGAATAAAAAATATAATATATATATAATTAATAATATATAATATAAAATATAATTTATAAAATATATGCTATAAACAATTTTGTGTATCTAAATATGGTAAAACAATATAAAATGCCTAGCAAAAACTTGCCAAACAAAATATCTGCTAAATTGTCAGATATAAATATTTCTATTTCACTAGCCGAATAGCCCAGGGCGACCAGTGCTGCAGTTATGGCTCCTGCACTACAGCCCCCAACACGCTTGATCTGTGACATCATTCCAATCTCCTCTAAATACTGGAGAAAGAAATGGGGACATTTGATCAACTCCATATCCTCAAATAAAGGGGGAAAATGGGGACATTTGATCAACTCCATATCCTCAAATAAAGGGGGAAAATGGGGACATTTGATCAACTCCATATCCTCAAATAAAGGAGGAAAATGGGGACATTTGATCAACTCCATATCCTCAAATACAAGGGAAAATGGGGACATTTGATCAACTCCATATCCTCAAATACAGGGGGAAAATGGGGACTTTTGATCAACTCCATATCAAGGGAAAGAAATGGGGACTTTTATTTTTACAAACTATTCTCAATGGGGAGGAAAACATGGGCTATATTTTAAATCATTTTAATAGTTTGTCAATATTTGAAGAAAAATTGTATTTATGGCATATAAATGGTATATAAATAGTATGTTCTAAACGCTCCATTAAATGGAAGACATTTAATAGCAATATTTAGCTAATAGGCATCTATTTATTTTGTCTGCTGTCATTGTGACACTCTAGACATGATAAACTATATAAAAAGGGTCGCGGAATCAGGAAGGTTGAGAACCACTGCTCTAGAGAACCTTGAACTTATTTTAACGCTATAGTGAACCATGATACCAGTGTGTTACACTGAAGACAACTTTGATGCCATTGTTATACTGGAGATATGCTTACTAACAATGTTATACTGTGGATATCCTTGCTACCATTGTTATACTATATACCTCCTTGCTACCAATGTTATATTATAGATATCCTTGCTACCAATGTTATATTATAGATATCCTTGCTAACAATGTTATACTATAGATATCATTGCTAACAATGTTATACTATATATATTCTTGCTACCAATGTTATACTATAGATATCCTTGCTACCAATTTTATACTATAGACATCCTTACTACCAGTGTTATCTATATATATCCTTACTACCAATGTTATACTGTAGTTATCTTTGCTACCAATGATATACTATAGATATCCTAGCTACCAATGTTATACTATAGATATTCTAGCTAACAATGTAATACTATAGATATCCTAGCTAACAATGTTACACTGTAGTTATCGTTGCTAACAATGGCATACTGTAGTTATCTTTGCTACCAATGTTATACTATAGATGTCCTTACTAGCAATGTTATACTAAAGATAAACCACTACCCTATGCCTTCGTTGCTTCCATTATCTCTCATTAATTGCTATCTACGGTAGACTCAGACATAGAATCTACCCTGCTCGAGCACTCTTGACACTGTGCAAGTCTTTTCTGGAACATTCCTAAGAACTTCGCTATCCCTTTTATATTTCTGATGTATGTTTGATGTAACAAAACAGAAACGCTACACCCAATAACATAGACATAAGACATAAGACTGTGACTTAAATATACACCAAACGAAACTTTTTTTAAAAAGCAAATATTTTTTTTCATGGAAAATGTGAGAATGAAAAGTTCAATTTATAACCCGCCCTTACTCCGCCCTTTCTCATAATCATTTCTAAAAAACTTCTAGACGAATACTGCCTTTTAAGATATGAATGTGACCGTTATACCCTCATATACCCAACATACACCCGACCATTTATACCCTCATACACCCAACATACACCCGACCATTTATACCCTCATACACCTAACATACACCCAACCATTTATACCCTCATACACCCAACATACACCCGACCATTTATACCCTCATACACCCAACATACACCACACCCTTCTTACCCTCATAAACCAACATACACCCAACCATTTATAACCTCATACACCCAACATACACCACAACATTCTTACCCTCATAAACCAACATACACCCGACCATTTATACCCTCATACACCCAACATACACCCGACCATTTTTACCCTCTTACACCTAACATACACCCGACCATTTATACCCTCATACACCTAACATAGGCCAACCCTTTTTCTTACCTTTATACACCCAACATAGGCCAAGCCTTTGTTTCCACCTCCTTCAAAAATGAGGTTCTCAAATGGAAACATATATTCCCCAGGCTTCACATTCATGGCTGCACTGTCCGTTTTGTCAGTGCCAGAGGGGGCTCCCTGGAGAGCGTTTTTCTTTGACTGTATGTCTGACCGAAAAGAAATGTACCTATTACAGAACATTCCATTTATAGAACATGATATTTATAGAACATGCCATTTATACCAACCATCTTTTAACATTGTGTGCATTGAAAGAGTCTGTCCCGTTTTCTCATTCCTTATATTTGTATTTCAGTACGTGTATTTTTTTTTTATATGTACGTATGTTATTTTCTTCCTGAAATCACAGGAGCGGCCTCAAGTAAAATTATTGAACCTACAATTTAAATATTGAAGGAATTTATAGAACGTGGATTATTAATAGACAGCACGTATTTATAGTTGTATGTAATCTATATGAAGTGTCTGCTTCTCCTGGGTCCTTTTTTTTTTGCAGTCGAGTTTTGTTATAAAAAGAAGTCTTAATCCATTATAACCGGATTATTTTGACTCTGAATTAAAGAAGTGTATGGTTGTAGAGTTTTATTTCAGAGTTCTAAAATCGTCATGTTTCATGTGTCGGCTAATTAATGTATAACTTTTGGAGGAAGAGTTTGCCTAAATTTAGGCTCTTTTGGGACAAAATAAAAAAAAAATAATTCATACATTCTAATTCCTAAAAATCCTTTTCATATCCCCTGATTCCTAGAATTCCTTTCATATTCTCTAATTCCTAGAATTCCTTTCATATCCTCTAATTCCTAGAATTCCTTTCATATTCTCTAATTCCTGAAATCCCTTCCATACCTATATTTCCTACAAATCTTTCCCACCGACGACCCAAAATAAAAGTGCCGCCCATGACAGACTGCCCAACCAGCTCCGCCCCTCTGTTCTATAGTGTAGAAATTAACAGACATTCTGAACAGGGGGCCAAACCGATTGAACTGCTCATTTTGCTATCAACTGCTTAGGGCAACAAAGGATAGCCTCACTCCCTGGCTCCCAAATTGCTCTCTAAATTGAGTAACTTCCTGCCTTTTAAAGGCCGGCGAGTAATGAACTGAACAAATTACACAAATTTTTTGCACAGAGAAGAGAGTCGATGACACATCTCACATAATTTCTGTTTGATTGTTGTGTTTGGTTATTGTGGTTCGACTCAGGGCTGTCCTCACAACAAGTATATCTGTCCAACCCTACTAATGACGCCTTATGTACCCACTAGACAACTCCGCTCATCCGATAGTGGCAAACTCTCGATACCGCGTGTTCACCTTCAGACTTACGGAAAGCGCACGTTCGCATTTGCTGGCCCAACCATTTGGAACACCCTTCCTGACGCTCTCAGACACAGCCAGACGCTGGAGTCTTTCAAAACAAATTTAAAAACTCATCTATTTCGCAAACACCTTCTGTGGTGAAGTTGTCTACCATCTTTTCCAGCTAGTTATTATCTCCCAGCTTTGTTTTTGTATTGCGCTTCGAGCCTTTGGGGATGAAGCGTGATTTTTCAAATGAACTTTATTATTATTTATTATGTACCACTAACTGAGGACGACAAACTCAAGCCAACAACGTCTTTTTGTTTGGGTGAGAAGAGTTTTGAACATTGTCTAGAGACATGTGATATAGTTGACTAGAGAGATGTGATACAATTGACTAGAGAGATGTGATACAATTGACTAGAGAGATGTCATACAAAATGAAATGTGATATAATTGACTTGAAAGATGTGATGCAATTGACGTGTGATATAATTTACTTAAAATATCAGAGGCGATTAATAGGATTAACATGATCTCACCTCGGGAATCTTTGTTGACGTCATCCAGGTGTGACATCTTTAACGCGTAAGCCTCTCTTTTCTTAAGCATCTCTTGGTACCTGGTCGGTGACAATAAAACATAGTAGATGATGACACGATGCCAAGGAACAAGAGAGATGAAGACAGAGAGTGAGAGAGAGAATGAGGATAGGGGGACAGAGATAGAGAGACAGAGAGAGACAGAGAGACTATTACGGACCGTTATTGATGGAGAATTTAATCTCTGTTGTTTTGTCTAGGGCTCGTTTTAGAAACAGTCCATAATAAAGGACGATACCAAAGGTTAAAAATAATAACAAATAAAACGACAATTAAGGCCAGAGCTAATTACAATTAATAACCTTTTAATTTGTGAACTTCAATTAAATAATAACAGCAAGTGAAATATGATTGAAATTATAAACTTACAGATTTGCTGGTACCGGTACTGTATATCAAAATACAATGAGCACAAAATTGTACGAGGAAATAAGAATCTCTACACACAACAAAGTATAATGACACATAGCATGCCTCGTAATCAAGGAAAGGAAAATCTCTCCCTCTCTATCGGTCAGCCCTTTTTATAGGCAGTTTCAGATGATCATTCTGGAAATGGAACACACAGTCTTACTGCTTCCCACATTTTCTAGATTGTTCTATCATGTTCCACAGAAACGGATGATAGTAAACAAAAGTATCATCAAAAGGGATATTTTTTCTAGCCGCCCCAACACAGGACCGACTTGAAAGAGGTCATGCACGTGGAAGGCGGGCAAAGCGTCTTAAAATACGTCATCCCTTATAACAGAGACAGAGAGGGAAAGATAGAGCGAGAGACAGAGAGAGACAAAGACGGAGAGAGAGAGACAAAGACGGAGAGAGAGACAAAGAGAAAGAGAGGGAGAGACAGAGAGACATAGAGAAAGAGACAGAGAGAGACATAGAGATAGAGAAACAGAGATACAGAGAGAAACAGAGAGAGAGAGTGAGAGCTATGGAGAGAGATATTCCCAACCTGTTCTCTACGGAGCCCGAATGGCTTCACGTGCACTTCTTAGGTGATCATGGTCTGCTGCGTGCCCCGTAATACTGCTCTGTGCCCCCGTAAAACTGCTCTGTCCCCGTAATATTGCCCCATGCCACCGTATTACTGTTCTGTGCCCTTGTAACACTGCTGCTCCGTGCACCCGTGACACTGCTGCTCCGTGCTTACGTAACATTACTCTGTGCCCCCGAAAAAAAATGTATCAATAGACCCTAGACAACGAAAATAGGTCGTAACAAGGACCATAAGACTGAGGACCATAAGACTGAAGACCATAAAATAGATTGAATGAACATAAGATTGATTGAATGAACATAAGATGGATTGAATGAACATAAGATAAATTGGATGAACATAAGATGGATTGAATGAACATAAGATGGATTGAATGAACATAAGATGGATTTAATGAACATAAGATAAATTGGATGAGCATAAGATGGATTGAATGAACGAAAGATAGATTGAATGAACATAAGATGGATTGGATGAACATAAGATGGATTGAATGAACAAGAGATGGATTGAGTGAACATGAGATGGATTGAGTGAACGTGACCAGATTGAATGAACATGGCCACCTAGTTTCAGCTCTTTCTGTAAGGAGTTTCTTTTTAAATAGTATTTATTTTTGTCTACGGAGACGCAGACTCCTCGTTGATGTCCTCCTTTATGTCAGAACATTAATTATCATAACAGACCTTCCATTAACCCTTGGTTCCCGATTCCTCAGTGCTTATGTCAAAATTACTTTTTTAAAATTCCCCACCCACAAATCTTTCTCCTCATAAGTGTCATTATTGCACATAACATCAAACTTATTCCTGAATGAACAAGCCAGTGACGGCACTTACTTCTTCTTACATGCTTCAACTTCAGTATTTCTGGTTGAACTTGCCAGGATGCCCATGGTAGGATGTTGCAAGTCACGTGTATGGCCACTTTGAAAAAAAAGGGGGAAACAATCAACACAAATAGAACATAGATCAATATCAGTGGAGAATGTTTGAGTTTGTTCGTTTCTTTATTGGTTGGTTAGTCGGCTGTTTGGTTGGCTGTTTGGTCGGCTGTTTGGTCGGCTGTTTGGTCGGCTGTTTGGTTGGTTGTTTGGTTGGCTGTTTGGTTGGTTGTTTGGTTGGTTGTTTGGTTGGTTGTTTGGTTGGTTGTTTGGTTGGCTGTTTGGTCGGCTGTTTGGTCGGCTGTTTGGTTGGCTGTTTGGTTGGTTGTTTGGTTGGTTGTTTGGTTGGTTGTTTGGTTGGTTGTTTGGTTGGTTGCTTGGTTGGTTGTTTGGTTGGTTGTTTGGTTGGTTGTTTGGTTGGTTGTTTGGTTGGTTGTTTGGTTGGTTGTTTGGTTGGTTGTTTGGTTGGTTGTTTGGTTGGTTGTTTGGTTGGTTGTTTGGTTGGTTGTTTGGTTGATTGTTTGGTTGGTTGTTTGGTTGGCTATTTGGTTGGTTGTTTGGTTGGTTGTTTGGTTGGTTGGCTGTTTGGTTGGTTGTTTGGTTGGCTGTTTGGTTGGCTGTTTGGTTGGTTGTTTGGTTGGTTGTTTGGTTGGTTGTTTGGTTGGTTGTTTGGTTGGTTGTTTGGTTGGTTGTTTGGTTGGTTGTTTGGTTGGTTGGCTGTTTGGTTGGTTGTTTGGTTGGTTGTTTGGTTGGTTGTTTGGTTGGTTGTTTGGTTGGTTGTTTGGTTGGTTGTTTGGTTGGTTGGTTGGTTGGTTGTTTGGTTGGTTGTTTGGTTGGTTGTTTGGTTGGTTGTTTGGTTGGTTGTTTGGTTGGTTGTTTGGTTGGTTGTTTGGTTGGTTGTTTGGTTGGTTGGTTGGTTGGCTGTTTGGTTGGTTGTTTGGTTGGTTGTTTGGTTGGTTGTTTGGTTGGTTGTTTGGTTGGTTGTTTGGTTGGCTGTTTGGTTGGTTGGCTGTTTGGTTGGATGTTTGGTTGGTTGTTTGGTTGGCTGTTTGGTTGGTTGGCTGTTTGGTTGGTTGTTTGGTTGGTTGTTTGGTTGGTTGGCTGTTTGGTTGGTTGTTTGGTTGGCTGTTTGGTTGGTTGTTTGGTTGGTTGGTTGTTTGGTTGGTTGTTTGGTTGGTTGTTTGGTTGGTTGTTTGGTTGGCTGTTTGGTCGGCTGTTTGGTTGGCTGTTTGGTTGGTTGTTTGGTTGGCTGTTTGGTTGGTTGTTTGGTTGGTTGTTTGGTTGGCTGTTTGGTTGGTTGTTTGGTTGGTTGTTTGGTTGGCTGTTTGGTTGGTTGTTTGGTTGGCTGTTTGGTTGGTTGTTTGGTTGGTTGTTTGGTTGGTTGTTTGGTTGGCTGTTTGGTTGGCTGTTTGGTTGGCTGTTTGGTTGGCTGTTTGGTTGGTTGTTTGGTTGGTTGTTTGGTTTGTTGTTTGGTTGGTTGTTTGGTTGGTTGTTTGGTTGGCTGTTTGGTTGGTTGTTTGGTTGGCTGTTTGGTCGGCTGTTTGGTTGGCTGTTTGGTTGGCTGTTTGGTTGGTTGTTTGGTTGGCTGTTTGGTTGGTTGTTTGGTTGGTTGTTTGGTTGGTTGTTTGGTTGGTTGTTTGGTTGGTTGTTTGGTTGGCTGTTTGGTTGGTTGTTTGGTTGGTTGTTTGGTTGGTTGGCTGTTTGGTTGGTTGTTTGGTTGGCTGTTTGGTTGGCTGTTTGGTTGGTTGTTTGGTTGGTTGTTTGGTTGGTTGTTTGGTTGGTTGTTTGGTTGGTTGTTTGGTTGGTTGTTTGGTTGGTTGTTTGGTTGGTTGGCTGTTTGGTTGGTTGTTTGGTTGGTTGTTTGGTTGGTTGTTTGGTTGGTTGTTTGGTTGGTTGTTTGGTTGGTTGTTTGGTTGGTTGTTTGGTTGGTTGTTTGGTTGGTTGGTTGGTTGGTTGGTTGTTTGGTTGGTTGTTTGGTTGGTTGTTTGGTTGGTTGTTTGGTTGGTTGTTTGGTTGGTTGTTTGGTTGGTTGTTTGGTTGGTTGTTTGGTTGGTTGTTTGGTTGGTTGGTTGGTTGGCTGTTTGGTTGGTTGTTTGGTTGGTTGTTTGGTTGGTTGTTTGGTTGGTTGTTTGGTTGGCTGTTTGGTTGGTTGGCTGTTTGGTTGGCTGTTTGGTTGGTTGGCTGTTTGGTTGGCTGTTTGGTTGGTTGTTTGGTTGGCTGTTTGGTTGGTTGGCTGTTTGGTTGGTTGTTTGGTTTGGTTGTTTGGTTGGTTGGCTGTTTGGTTGGTTGTTTGGTTGGCTGTTTGGTTGGTTGGTTGTTTGGTTGGTTGTTTGGTTGGCTGTTTGGTTGGTTGTTTGGTTGGCTGTTTGGTTGGTTGTTTGGTTGGCTGTTTGGTCGGCTGTTTGGTTGGCTGTTTGGTTGGTTGTTTGGTTGGCTGTTTGGTTGGTTGTTTGGTTGGTTGTTTGGTTGGCTGTTTGGTTGGTTGTTTGGTTGGTTGTTTGGTTGGCTGTTTGGTTGGTTGTTTGGTTGGCTGTTTGGTTGGTTGTTTGGTTGGTTGTTTGGTTGGTTGTTTGGTTGGTTGTTTGGTTGGTTGTTTGGTTGGTTGTTTGGTCGGCTGTTTGGTTGGTTGTTTGGTTGGTTGTTTGGTCGGCTGTTTGGTTGGTTGTTTGGTTGGTTGTTTGGTTGGCTGTTTGGTTGGTTGTTTGGTTGGTTGTTTGGTTGGTTGTTTGGTTGGCTGTTTGGTCTGCTGTTTGGTTGGCTGTTTGGTTGGCTGTTTGGTTGGCTGTTTGGTTGGTTGTTTGGTTGGCTGTTTGGTCGGCTGTTTGGTTGGCTGTTTGGTTGGTTGTTTGGTTGGCTGTTTGGTTGGCTGTTTGGTTGGCTGTTTGGTTGGCTGTTTGGTTGGCTGTTTGGTTGGCTGTTTGGTTGGCTGTTTGGTTGGCTGTTTGGTTGGTTGTTTGGTTGGCTGTTTGGTTGGCTGTTTGGTTGGCTGTTTGGTTGGCTGTTTGGTTGGTTGTTTGGTTGGCTGTTTGGTTGGCTGTTTGGTTGGCTGTTTGGTTGGTTGTTTGGTTGGCTGTTTGGTTGGTTGTTTGGTTGGTTGTTTGGTTGGCTGTTTGGTTGGTTGTTTGGTTGGTTGTTTGGTTGGTTGTTTGGTTGGTTGTTTGGTTGGCTGTTTGGTTGGTTGGCTGTTTGGTTGGTTGTTTGGTTGGTTGTTTGGTTGGCTGTTTGGTTGGTTGGCTTTTTGGTTGGTTGCTTGGTTGGTTGTTTGGTTGGTTGGCTGTTTGGTTGGCTGTTTGGTTGGTTGTTTGGTTGGTTGTTTGGTTGGCTGTTTGGTTGGTTGTTTGGTTGGCTGTTTGGTTGGTTGGCTGTTTGGTTGGTTGGCTGTTTGGTTGGTTGGCTGTTTGGTTGGTTGTTTGGTTGGTTGTTCGGTTGGTTGGCTGTTTGGTTGGTTGTTTGGTTGGCTTTTTGGTTGGTTGGTTGTTTGGTTGGTTGTTTGGTTGGCTGTTTGGTTGGTTGTTTGGTTGGCTGTTTGGTTGGTTGTTTGGTTGGCTGTTTGGTCGGCTGTTTGGTTGGCTATTTGGTTGGTTGTTTGGTTGGCTATTTGGTTGGTTGTTTGGTTGGTTGTTTGGTTGGCTGTTTGGTTGGTTGTTTGGTTGGTTGTTTGGTTGGCTGTTTGGTTGGTTGTTTGGTTGGTTGTTTGGTTGGCTGTTTGGTTGGTTGTTTGGTTGGTTGTTTGGTTGGCTGTTTGGTTGGCTGTTTGGTTGGCTGTTTGGTTGGCTGTTTGGTTGGTTGTTTGGTTGGTTGTTTGGTTGGTTGTTTGGTTGGTTGTTTTGTTGGTTGTTTGGTTGGCTGTTTGGTTGGTTGTTTGGTTGGCTGTTTGGTCGGCTGTTTGGTTGACTGTTTGGTTGGTTGTTTGGTTGGCTGTTTGGTTGGTTGTTTGGTTGGTTGTTTGGTTGGCTGTTTGGTTGGTTGTTTGGTTGGTTGTTTGGTTGGTTGTTTGGTTGGCTGTTTGGTTGGCTGTTTGGTCGGCTGTTTGGTTGGCGGTTTGGTTGGTTGTTTGGTTGGCTGTTTGGTTGGTTGTTTGGTTGGTTGTTTGGTTGGTTGTTTGGTTGGTTGTTTGGTTGGTTGTTTGGTTGGTTGTTTGGTTGGTTGTTTGGTTGGTTGTTTGGTTGGTTGTTTGGTTGGTTGTTTGGTTGGTTGTTTGGTTGGTTGTTTGGTTGGTTGTTTGGTTGGTTGTTTGGTTGGCTGTTTGGTTGGCTGTTTGGTTGGTTGTTTGGTTGGTTGTTTGGTTGATTGTTTGGTTGGCTGTTTGGTTGGCTGTTTGGTTGGTTGTTTGGTTGGTTGTTTGGTTGGTTGTTTGGTTGGTTGTTTGGTTGGTTGTTTGGTTGGTTGTTTGGTTGGTTGTTTGGTTGGTTGTTTGGTTGGTTGTTTGGTTGGTTGTTTGGTTGGTTGTTTGGTTGGTTGTTTGGTTGGTTGTTTGGTTGGTTGTTTGGTTGGTTGTTTGGTTGGTTGTTTGGTTGGTTGTTTGGTTGGTTGTTTGGTTGGTTGTTTGGTTGGTTGTTTGGTTGGCTGTTTGGTTGGCTGTTTGGTTGGTTGTTTGGTTGGTTGTTTGGTTGGCTGTTTGGTTGGCTGTTTGGTTGGTTGGTTGTTTGGTTGGCTGTTTGGTTGGTTGTTTGGTTTGTTGTTTGGTTGGCTGTTTGGTTGGTTGTTTGGTTGGTTGTTTGGTTGGCTGTTTGGTTTGTTGTTTGGTTTGTTGTTTGGTTGGTTGTTTGGTTGGTTGTTTGGTTGGTTGTTTAATTGGCTGTTTGGTTGGTTGTTTGGTTGGTTGTTTGGTTGGTTGTTTGGTTGGCTGTTTGGATGGTTGGTTGTTTGGTTGGCTGTTTGGTTGGTTGTTTGGTTGGTTGTTTGGTTGGTTGTTTGGTTGGTTGTTTGGTTGGTTGGTTGTTTGGTTGTTTGGTTGGTTGTTTGGTTGGTTGGTTGTTTGGTTGGTTGTTTGGTTGGTTGGTTGTTTGGTTGGTTGTTTGGTTGGTTGTTTGGTTAGCTGTTTGGTTGGTTGGTTGTTTGGTTGGTTGTTTGGTTGGTTGTTTGGTTGGCTGTTTGGTTGGTTGTTTGGTTGGTTGTTTGGTTGGTTGTTTGGTTGATTGTTTGGTTGGTTGTTTGGTTGGTTGGCTGTTTGGTTGGCTGTTTGGTTGGTTGTTTGGTTGGTTGTTTGGTTGGTTGTTTGGTTGATTGTTTGGTTGGTTGTTTGGTTGGTTGGCTGTTTGGTTGGCTGTTTGGTTGGTTGTTTGGTTGGTTGTTTGGTTGGTTGTTTGGTTGGTTGGCTGTTTGGTTGGTTGTTTGGTTGGTTGTTTGGTTGGTTGTTTGGTTGGTTGTTTGGTTGGTTGGCTATTTGGTTGGTTGTTTGGTTGGTTGTTTGGTTGGTTGTTTGGTTGGTTGTTTGGTTGGTTGGCTGTTTGGTTGGTTGGTTGTTTGGTTGTTTGGTTGGCTGTTTGGTTGGTTGTTTGGTTGGCTGTTTGGTCGGCTGTTTGGTTGGCTGTTTGGTTGGTTGTTTGGTTGGCTGTTTGGTTGGTTGTTTGGTTGGTTGTTTGGTTGGCTGTTTGGTTGGTTGTTTGGTTGGTTGTTTGGTTGGCTGTTTGGTTGGTTGTTTGGTTGGCTGTTTGGTTGGTTGTTTGGTTGGTTGTTTGGTTGGTTGGCTGTTTGGTTGGTTGTTTGGTTGGTTGTTTGGTTGGTTGTTTGGTTGGTTGTTTGGTTGGTTGGCTGTTTGGTTGGTTGTTTGGTTGTTTGGTTGGTTGTTTGGTTGGTTGTTTGGTTGGCTGTTTGGTTGGTTGTTTGGTTGGTTGTTTGGTTAGTTGTTTGGTTGGTTGTTTGGTTGGTTGTTTGGTTGGTTGTTTGGTTGGTTGTTTGGTTGGTTGTTTGGTTGGTTGTTTGGTTGGCTGTTTGGTTGGTTGTTTGGTTGGTTGTTTGGTTGGCTGTTTGGTTGGCTGTTTGGTTGGTTGTTTGGTTGGTTGTTTGGTTGGTTGTTTGGTTGGTTGTTTTGTTGGTTGTTTGGTTGGCTGTTTGGTTGGTTGTTTGGTTGGCTGTTTGGTCGGCTGTTTGGTTGACTGTTTGGTTGGTTGTTTGGTTGGCTGTTTGGTTGGTTGTTTGGTTGGTTGTTTGGTTGGCTGTTTGGTTGGTTGTTTGGTTGGTTGTTTGGTTGGTTGTTTGGTTGGCTGTTTGGTTGGCTGTTTGGTCGGCTGTTTGGTTGGCGGTTTGGTTGGTTGTTTGGTTGGTTGTTTGGTTGGTTGTTTGGTTGGTTGTTTGGTTGGCTGTTTGGTTGGCTGTTTGGTTGGTTGTTTGGTTGGCTGTTTGGTTGGTTGGTTGTTTGGTTGGCTATTTGGTTGGTTGTTTGGTTGGCTATTTGGTTGGTTGTTTGGTTGGTTGTTTGGTTGGCTGTTTGGTTGGCTGTTTGATTGGCTGGTTGGTTGGTTGGCTGTCGTTGTAAACAGCGCCGGAAGAGGTTGTCTTTAAATTTGTTCTTACGGTTTTTAACGCAATAAGAATTAGAAAATATTTTATTTAATTTTAAAAAATTCTACAGTTAGGGTCTACATTTATTGGAAGCTTAGATGGTTGAGGTTGTCTATTTTTTTATATCACTTTTTCATTTTTTCCATCACTCACCAACGAAACCATCGCCCGCGAGCGACTTAACCGTAGTTGTCACGTGTGACAACAAGAGTGCCATGTGTGACAACAAGAGAGGCACGTGTGCCAACAAGAGAGGCACATGTGACCACAAGAGAGGCACATGTGACCACAAGAGAGGCACATGTGACCACAAGAAAGGCACATGTGACCACAAGAAAGGCACATGTGACCACAAGAGAGGCACATGTGACCACAAGAGAGGCACGTGTGACAACAAGAGAGGCACGTGTGACAACAAGAGATTTTAGTTATTTACAATATTTCAATGTTACAAGGGACAGAAAAAAATCATCGTTTGAAATGTGCAACTGATAAAAGTATAAACATCGTATAAATGGTTAGGGCAATTCTTGTCTAGCACGTAATCCTTCAAATTGCTTTTCCTCGAGCTCTTTGAAATGCTACCTCTCACTCTCTTTGCACCCTTTTTGAAATGCTACCCCTGACCCACCTTACATCCCAAAGAAATGCTACCTTTCAACCACCTGACATCCCACTGGGGATGCAATGCACCTCATTCTTGTATTCTCTACTCCAGATAATAAGTCTGGCGGTCGTTATGCGTCATGAACACAGTAAATGGGCGCAGTAAGCATTCATCTATTAACCAGGCCATAACATTAGGGGCAAGGTACGGGATGTTGATAGTCATGGAGCAGGCCTGGTAACGTCACGGTAACAGAGAAAAGACCTAATCACGTCATAGGAACAGAGAACATACCTGATCACGTTACGGGAACAGAGAAAAGACCTGAACACGTCATGGGAACAGAGAACATACATGATCACGTCATGAGAACAGAGAAAAGACCTGATCACGTCATGTGAACAGAGAAAAGACCTGATTACGTCATGGGAACAGAGAAAAGACCTGATCACGTCATAGGAACAGAGAAAAGACCTGATCACGTCATGGGAACAGAGAAAAGACCTGATCACGTCATGGGAACAGAGAACATACCACGGGTACAGAGAAAAGACCTAATCACGTCATAGGAACAGAGAACATACCTGATCACGTTACGGGAACAGAGAAAAGACCTGAACACGTCATGGGAACAGAGAACATACATGATCACGTCATGAGAACAGAGAAAAGACCTGATCACGTCATGTGAACAGAGAAAAGACCTGATTACGTCATGGGAACAGAGAAAAGACCTGATCACGTCATAGGAACAGAGAAAAGACCTGATCACGTCATGGGAACAGAGAAAAGACCTGATCACGTCATGGGAACAGAGAACATACCACGGGTACAGAGAAAAGACCTGATCACGTCATGTGAACAGAGAAAAGACCTGATCACGTCATGGGAACAGAGAACATACCTGATCACGTCATGGGAACAGAGAAAAGACCTGATCACATCATGAGAACAGAGAACATACCTGATCACGTCATGGGAAAAGAAATCATACCTGATCACGTCATGGGAACAGAGAACATACCTGATCACGTCATGGGAACAGAGAACATACCTGGTAAAGACGTGAGAGTTGAAAACAGCATTGGAAAACTATGTTATGTTTTAGTGGGTCATTCGGGATAATTATGGAAAATCTGATAAGGATAATTCATTAGGTAATTTAATAAGGAAATTATATTATAATTTTGATAAACTTTTAATAAACTTTACGAAGTTATATTGACAAGGATTTTTGAATAAAACCATTGGCGTAAAGAGAACAGCTCTTACAAGATATTGTAATCATTCACTGGCGTAAAGAGAACAGCTCTTATAAGATATTGTATAAAGTTACCGATATATTGCCAGGACACTGACTAAAAGCACTGGCATAAAGAGAACAGCCTATATACTGTAGTGTAGTGTAGTGTAGTCATACACTGGTATAAAGAGTACAACAACATATTTACTGTAATGTAGTCATACACTGGCATAAAGAGAAATGGCTATATAATGTTGTGTATTCGTAACCAAAAAAATCATTGCACGTTTCTAAACGGACCCCAATATTTATTCATAGATAAAGTCACCCTTTCCAGGTGAAATTAGAGCTGGGTGAGCTGTGGATAGGCATTGGATGTCCAAGACAGTTGTGTCATATTATACAGAGCGCTTCATTTATCGCATCACACGTAGACATTCTTTCAGTTGAATGAAATAGAGATGAAAAAACGAGTTGCTGTTGTTTTGTGTTACCATAAGGCAGTCCAGAAACAAGTCCACTGTCAAATCCTCGGGACTGACGGAGGCCCAGTCTCAAGCAAACCATAAAAGCGGTTTTCATCTCTTTAAAGGACTATAAGATTAATTAACTTCTACGGCTTATTTTTATGTTATAATATATATTCACACTGAATCGTTAATAGAATTAATGCTGGACTGGAAAGAGTCACATTTGTATTTATCGAAGCCGGGATAAGCAAAAAGAAGGTAAATAAGAAACCCTATCAGATAATGAGATTAACAGTGTTTAACAATTAATATTTGCCAATGATCATTCAATATAATGAAATATGATAATATGAAGTCTTCAATATGCAACTATTCATAGATTCATATGTGAGGCATGTTGAAATTCATCCAAAAAATATCGGCGCTGAAAGCCTGCTCCACTCCTTCCACCACCATTACACTGACACTTATGAAATACACAATATAGACTCTGGTAAGACTTATCAACTACCCAATATAGACTTTGCTAACACATACGAACTACACAATATAGACTTTGCTAACACATACGAACTACACAATATAGACTCTGGTAAGACTTATCAACTACACAATATAGACGTTGGTAAGATTTATGAAACACACATTGTGTAACGCGGGACCTCTTGAAGGATGTAATGGGGATCTGTTGAAGGATATAATGGGGATCTATTGAAGGATGTATTGGGGATCCTCTTGAAGGAGAGTTTCGTTAGTACTTTTCAATCTACCCTTAAAGCCGGCTACCTCCTAGCCTCAAACGTGCATAGACCTACCCTTACAGTGGGCTACCTCCTACCCCAAAGTGGGCTACCTCCTACGCTCAAAGTGGGCTACCCCCTAGCCTCGGAGCGGGACAAAATATAAGTTAAAGAAAACTGAAAAACAAATACTTAGATGAACTCAAGGAAAATGAAATGTTTACCTGACCGTTTGACCGAATCCAATTCTTTTCTTAGTTAGATACAGCGCTTTTAAACAATCTCATCTAGCATTAAACTCTGCTGGCTACTCCTTAAACCTGGTCAGTAAAGTGGTCACCACTGGACTTCAAAAGTAATCTTTGTTGTAACTATTTCTTTGAGCGAGCCAATTTACAAATATACCCACATATTTATAGTTTCGGCTTCAATTGAAATCCCCCGCGGACCCCCCCCCTCCCCCGCCCACTAATCCTCTGCTGTTTTGTCTTTTGTATGACCTGGTCGCTCAGGCTTATCCCGCTATCCCTGAATTTCCACGGTCCATTCACCTCCAGTTTTAGCATAGGTCGTTGTCCAAAACGAACAATACAACTATCTGGCAGCGCAAGGTCAGAGGGATCCCGACAGCGGCTGAATAACGGCGCTCTCACACCCACGTAACATAACAATCTTTGTTGTTGGCCGGGGCTATGAATTCTTACCTGAAAGATTAAAAAAAAAAGTGCTTTATAAAAAATGTAATAGATATTTTCATCTCTTTAATAAAGCTATTTCGATAAGCTCGGGTGGTTCTTGATTTTTTGTAATATGACAATTGGAAGGCGTTTGAAGTCTTTTGGGCGCCAAAGAAAATAGTTTAATCAAAATGTTGAATATTTCCATACTCAAAAAAAAAAAAAAACAGCCTCCAATCTCCAAAGTTATCAATTCTATACAAATGCATCTGCTCTATACACGTGCATCAACTCTATAAAAATATAATATCAACCCTGTACAAATGTATCAATTCTTTACAAATGTTGATCTCCTTAAAGTGTCTAAATCGAAAACAGAAATCGAATTGATGTTGATTGACTTCGTAAAGCTGGGCTTCCAAACCTGGAGTGATTGCACCCCAATGGGGTTGCGAGTCGTCTTCTCAAGAAAAGCGAGTATAATTAGTACAATAACGTTTTTATTTAATTGGTTTTACTTTTAATATGCAATTTTACACTTTTTTTAACTGGTTGCTTTGGTCAAACAATTCACGGGTTTGCAGAATGGAGAAACGTCTGGTAAAAACTAAGCTTGAAGGATTTGTGAAACAATGTAATCTATAAACAAAATGTCCAACAACTGTGTAAAAGTGTTTGCTCTTATCAGCTACTGATGGCTTTAAAAACACTTTGCCACAAGTGACGTTACATTACAAAGAACTATGTTAAAGTTTATGTTATAATCAGCCGCTGGTGGCCTTTACAACAATTTGCCACGAGTGACATTACGTTACAAAGTTGATCTTGTTTAGGTAACCTTAGACCGAATGTGATCAGAACATCTATGCTGTGTGTGGGAGTACATGATCAGAATATCTATGCTGTGTGTGGGAGTACATGATCAGAATATCTATGCTGTGTGTGGGAGTACATAATCAGAACATCTATGCTGTGTGTGGGAGTACATGATCAGAACATCTATGCTGTGTGTAGGAGTACATGATCAGAACATCTATGCTGTGTGTAGGAGTACATGATCAGAACATCTATGATGTGTGTGGGAGTACATGATCAGTACAGCTACGCTCTATGTAGGAGTACATGATCAGAACATCTATCCTGTGTGTAGGAGTACATGATCAGTACAGCTACGCTCTATGTAGGAGTACATGATCAGAACATCTATGCTGTGTGTGGGAGTACATGATCAGTACAGCTACGCTCTATGTAGGAGTACATGATCAGAACATCTATGCTGTGTGTGTGAGTACATGATCAGTACAGCTACGCTCTTATGCTGCTCGCCAATTGACTGGAGAAAGGGGAAAAACTAAATACCGGTATGCGCCAAAATGAATCCCTGTGTTTTGTATTTATAAATAATATTATGGGGAGCCACCTTTTTTATAATGTTATAGTTCATAATGTTATTAATTATTTAAAAGAATATCCTAGTTGAAAATGTCCTTTTATTCTTTGAAGGAATTTCATAGGTGTTAATGCCATAATTCTTTGAGGGAATATCACAGCTCACAATGTCATTAATTATTTGAAAGAATTTCATAGTTTATTGTTATGTAGACGACGTGTTTTCGTAATATTTTTCCGTGCTATGAACTCTAGCTGACCCCAAGTTCGGCAGCACAATTATGAGTTTGGGGTTCTAAAAATAGTCTCCCTTTGACTTCGGTTACAATTAACTACAATCTACGGTCTATTTATTCTTAGAACTTTGTAGAAGTATGTAGATTTGAGAGACGATTACAAATCTTAGTCCAGTTTCTCGAAATGTCTTTGAAACCGCTATATATAATGAGCGACAGGAACGTGTGTAGATGATTTTGGCTATCATTTTATCAAGAGATATTTTGAGCGTGTGTTATTTTTACTACGAGATTTGTTTACTGTACCTCTCTAAAACATTGTGTTTTTTTCATTATTGTACCGGTACAAGCGAATCATTATTATGTAAGTCGATAGACTTTATTATGTTTCTTTTGAATTTTTCATTTATCATTAACATATGAAAATGTATTAATTGTAATT
This sequence comes from Omphiscola glabra, assembly GCA_964017045.1. Lineage (NCBI taxonomy): Eukaryota > Metazoa > Mollusca > Gastropoda > Lymnaeidae > Omphiscola > Omphiscola glabra. The sequence continues at coordinate 5,927,427 of OZ024796.1, forward strand.
AGCCCTGGTTTGAGTATCGTATTCTTTGTTATAGTATTTAACTTATGGTATCGTCTTTTGTTGTGTACTGTTTTAGAACGAGCTATAAACATCAATAAGAGATTGAATTCTCCATATTGATAGCAGTATATAACATTGATAATGCCATTAATTCTTTCAAAGAACGTTCAAATGAAATTACAAAGCAACAATTTTTAAATGAATGCCAACATTTGCTAACAACTATGTCAGACATGCAAGATAGGAGAGCAGGAAAACGTCACAAAAAGAAGTCAGGGAAAAGGAGTCACACGTCGTGCTAAGAAAAAAAAGTCTTAGGAAAAAGTCAAAGAAAAAATCACAAATTTTCCAAGGAAAAGTCACGGGAAAAGTCACATTGTTGAACAGTTTGCCTCAATCTTTGAGGGACATTGAACATGATAAAAAGTCATTTAAGAACCATTTGAAGACTTTTTTTTCTTCAGATAGATTTGATGACATCAGAGCACTGTGAGCATGCTAAAATAGCATGGACACAAGCGCTATAAAAGAACTTAATCATCATCATCAAGTTTTGATAGGCAAAAAATGTGAGAGAAAAAAGTCAGAGAAAAAAGTCACAATACGTTTCTTATATAAACTTTGCTTTGTTCATATATATTTGTATCTCTGATAATTTCGGACCCACCTCACGTCCTTGGTGATAATATTGATCTTCATTGTGAGTACATGTATTTGATTATAAAATTGACGTGGTGGGGGAGGGGGGCGCATCTTGGTAAATTGTGACCAGATTAGGGAACAAATTAGTTTATAATTCTCTTGGTCCAACGTCGCCTTGACCGCATTGAGGACATTGATGCTTTGTCTGGGCCGTGTTATCACTAAATTAGTACGACGGTGCAGTGGCGTAGCTAAGGGTGGTGTCACACTTTGCTGTAAACTCATGGTGTCACCCCAACCCCCTTTTTTCCATACTGCCACGATTGATTTCTTCAAGTTAAACTAAGTCCACAGTATAATAAAGACAAAAACAAAAGCCACTTATTTGGAGTTCATGAGGTAAATGTAGTTAAGAACTGTAAAATGTTTTAGAAGCATCCGACCACAGGGTATTCGGTATCAATGGAAAGCTTTATTTCTCAGAATGTCTATAAATATAGCTTTCTGTTACTTACGAAATGTACCGAACACTTCAATCGGCACCGATTCATGTTCAAAACTGTATTTTCCTGACGTAACTATAGAGTCACCTTATTTCTTATGCATCAACCTTGAACTTTTAAGAAAGCATGCATTTCGATTGGTTACCTGTGAGGAAAGTGTTCGTGTAATTGGTTATCCTTTTAAGAAATTCGATTAGGCCGACCAGCCTGTGAACTGTAAAATTCAATTTCTGAACTTGCTGTCCCCCTCTGAGATGGTTTCGCACAATGCGGCCCGCACCCTCGCACCTCCTAGCTACGCCACGATGCCATGCCCCTTGCTTTCCTTTGATTTCTTTACTGTTACTACAGAAGCGACGGACTAATCAGAAGAATGTTCTCCTCAAACGAAATCACCCTCCTAACCTGTGCCCTATTGTAGTTATGTTGTTGGATTGTCCTTAGTTCTTCTTCGAAGTCTTGTACTTTGTGACTGAGTGGATGGTTTGCTTTTTATATTGGTATTAGTATGTTTATCTCTCTTGAGTATGTTTATCTCCCTTTCTTTTTCTCTTATTTGTCTGTGTAGTTGTGTTGCAACGTTTTGTGTGGCATGTTCTATTGTGGATTTAAAAGTTCCCTGTGTTGTCCTATGTTTTTTGTTGGTAGTGTGCTATATTTTTGTATTATGTTATTATGTTATTGATGAAATGTGTGTACTGATTTATTTCTAAAAGTGTATTGTTAAATTTTCAATGAGGGGATTTTTAAAAATGATGATTGATCTTGTTGTATTCATTGTAATTGTCACCCCTTTGTAATCTGTAAAGTCTAGTGTTTCTGGAATATTTTTTTGCTTAATTTATGGTGTCTATTCTTGCCTAGGTGTTGAAAGTGTTGCTTGTAAATGTTTCATTCCCTCCCTTGAGCAGTGTTTTGAATGCGTGTACCATGTTATATGTCTCTGTTCTTTCTTCCCACCCTTGTGTAAAGTTATGTATGCATCTACCATATCATATGTATCTGTTCTGTATTGCATTATTTATGTTCGTATTGTTCCTTCTACAATTGTATCTTTCCTTTTGGGTTTGTTGTATCTAAACTGCTTGTTCTGTAATTGAAATCTCCTCCAATTGTCTCTCTTGTCTGTAATGTTGAGTGTGACTGTTCTTCTCCTTGCTATCCCAGTCTTTGTGAGTTATTTCCCGTCAATCTGATGCCTACCCACTTTACTGTGTTTGCATAAACTAAAATTGTTCATCAACCTTATGATTTGTGTACATGTGTGCGCCATATTTATGTTTATCTTTTGTAAAAAAAAAATGAAATCGCATTTTATTTGACTAGCTTTAATATGAGCTGTTGATTGTGTCTTCTACTTCTAATGTTAAGAGACACATTTATGTGCTGTGTAGTCCCCATGATTGTTTGGATAGTTGTGTAGTCCCCATGACTGTTTAAATGATTGCCAAAAAGATAATTATACATAAAACCAGCAGGCAGTTATTTGTTGTTTGTAGTCACCTCAGAGGCAGTAAGAAAGGAACTGCTCTTCCTTCGGTGTTTCCGTTGCCCCAGCAACCAGATATTTTCTGTGATTTCTTTATAAGCAAAGTTGATGACATTCGCGCGGAGCTTGATCGTCCTGACGCACCGCCCCTAGATTTTCCTTCTTCTTCTTGTGTTAGTTCACATTTCGATGTTTTTAAACCTTTGTCAGAACTAGGTGTCAAAAGTTTTATTCTAAAATCTACAACTTTGGAACCCATCCCCACACTCCTATTAATTGAGTAATTAGATCATTTGCTCCCAACGATAACCCACATAGTCGATGAAAGCTTGTCTTCTGGCACTAGTCCCCCTCTTTGTAAGTCAGCTGTCATCAAACCATTGCTTAAGAAGATTGTTCTGGATAAAAATAATTTTTTAAAAATAAAGATCTGTATCTAACTTATCATTTTTATCTTAAGTCATTGAAAAACTAGTTCTAAAACAACGTTTTGCTTACTTAAACGACCACTCTCTTCTCAGTCCTAATCAGTCAGCCTATAGACCTTTCCACAATACAGAGACAGCTCTCTTGAGAGTCAGTAATTACCTCATGAGCGCAATGGACAGCGGAAACATCTCCATCCTGATCCTCTTAGATCTCAGTGCGGCCTTTTATACTGTTTACCATGGAACCCTTTGCAAAATCCTTGAAAGCTACTTTGGAATTTCTGGTTCAGTTTTGGCTTGGTTTAGGTCCTACCTCTCCGATACAAAGCATGTGATCTCTGTCGATGGCTGTCTCTCAAGCGGTGCTGATTTGGTGTACGGAGTGTCACATGGGTCCGTTTTGGGCCCGGTTCTATTCACATTGTATACCAGGCCACTGCTCCTCTTGCTTGGGAGGCATGCTGTTGAGAGCAAGTCATTCGCAGATGACACGCAGCTATACAAGCATACCCATCCCTCTCTTGTGGATTCCGCTGTCCAGACTTTGCGGGAGGGCATTGGTGATGTCAAGTCTTGGATGTCACTCAACAAGTTAAAGCTTAATGATGACAAAACGGAAGCACTCCTCATTCAGAATCACAAATCACCCTCTACCTCAACTCTCCCCAACTGATTCAAGTAGGTAACTCCGACTTACAGTTTACATCCGCTGCTCGGAATCTTGGTTATATTATTTCTAACAACATGTCTCTCGACAGACATATCTCTCACATTTGTCGTTCTGCATACACCGCTATCCGTCAGATCAGCTCCATCCGCCACTACATCAAAGTTAGTGCAACAACAACACTAGTCTGCACTCTTGTTCTCTCTCGTCTTGACTATTGTAATTCTCTTCTGTCAGGTTCACCAAAGCCCTTCATAGAAAAACTACAAAAGGTTCATAACTCAGATGCAAGGCTAGTTCTAAAGGCAAAAAAAAAGGGATCACGTAACTCCACTACTCCACTCACTTCATTGGCTTCCTATACTTGCACGCATTGTTTACAAGCTGTCTGTTCTCTGTCACAACTTTTTCTCATATTTCTGCCCTTCTTATCTAAACGATCTTCCTTCTGTCTATTCACCCCTTCGACAGCCTCGCTCCTCCACAGACACGCGTATTCTGTCCATTCAGAAGACACGCACTAAAACATTTGGGGAACGATCTTTATGCGCTCTTAAACAATAGAAATATATGCCACTACACATCCTAAATATACCAACCACACAGGCCTTCAAAACTACACCCAAAACACATCTCTTTAAACTCTACTACCCCGACTGATTCCCCCCACATGGGGTTTGTGGCAAACGCATATTTATCGACATGCCATGTTTTGGACGGACATGCCGAATAGAGCCCCAGGGGAGCATGATTATAATTAAATGTTTGAATATATTTATTATTTAAAAAGTCTAAAACTAAAATGAATATTATTTAGATCTTTAATTTGTACAATAAGAATTAAAGTAATATACACTTGCATAAATAACATATAATTTTAAAAAATATAATAAGTTATGCAATAAAGGTGGTCACTCTTATTCCAGCCCTCATTTCACCTGGGTGATGTTATATGGGGTGTCTGTTGGAGTAACATAATCATCCGTCATAGATCCGGGATCATCAGATTTTCCATAGAGGGATTCCCGTAGCGGAGGTAGAGGGGGTCGCTGGAGTTTTGATGTTACCCACGTTGGCTGATGTTCTAGTGTCTGGTCAGACTTCTCAGGTGGGTGATATATACCGCTGTAGTCGACTAAAGATGAACAGAAAGATAAGAAAATACATCAGTTGTCATTGCCTGTTGCTAAAGTGTAGCCGATATGTACACTTAGATCCTAATTGTACACTAGATGATGCGCCGCCTTCGGTGATATTTATTCTAATTTGATTTAATGGTAATTTGTTTTAAAATGTATATAAAGTGTTGCAAATTTTAATTTTCACTCTCCACAAATGTTGCCATTTGGGAAAAAGGTCACCCAACTTGGTCTAAGAATGATTATTCAATAATGACACTTGTCACAACGATCAGACGCCAAGTAAATGAAGACTCAGCACAATGTTCTCATGTCATGAGTCAAACTTACCAACCGCGCACAGGAAAGACGTTCATTTTTTGTGCAACGATAAAAACTTACATTAAACGTTCGTGACCGAATGGTCGCAGCGCAAAATCCAGTTTTGTTTTGTTTTTTTTGTTTGTATAGCTCATATTAGAAAACAACAACGTGCATCTCCAGATCCAGGCATTTCCCAAGGCATCTCCATATCCAGGCATTTCCCAAGGCATCTCCAGATCCAGGCATTTCCCATAGCATCTCCAGAGCCAGGCATTTCCCATGTCATCTCCAGATCCAGGCATTTCCCATGGCATCTCCATATCCAGGCATTTCCCATGGCATCTCCATATCCAGGCATTTCCCAAGGCATCTCCGGAGCCAGGCATTTCCCATGGCATCTCCGAAGCCAGGCATTTCCCATGGCATCTCCGGAGCCAGGCATTTCCCATGGCCCTCAATGCGTTTCTTCCACCCTACACCATATCAGGAAACCATATTTCACAGATCCTTCATAACTACCCACATTTCACCACTTAGGTGACACTAGATCCCATTACTACAAAAAGGACAAAACCTACCCGTTAGGTCTAAACCTATTCTGAATTACTCTTTTACTGATTAATACTAAAAAATTAACTTGCATAATTACGCCTTATTGTGGTTAAATTTTAATCCACTGCGAAAAGGCCTTTGATGGCCTGGACCGGAAAACCTCCGATATTATGGGTACTAGAAAAACTAGCCAGGCTCATTCAGAGTTTTAACGAAGAAATGACATGGGGGTGCTTTAATGTGGAAACATCCGTCAGACAAGGACGAATCGTGTCCCCCTAGTTATTCATCCTTGCCATTGAATGAAATAATGAAAGTATCCACAGACAAAAATATTAACTGAATAACAGTAGAAACCCCGCGAAAAGCTCCAGGACCTACACTTTGCGCTTGACATTGCACTTCTGTCCAACAAGCAGCAACTAATGCAGAAAAGACAAGAGATGTACCCATCTTTGGAACACAGCTCACACTCGATATAAATAGAGGCAAGGCAAATATCTTTGGAACACAGCTCACACTCGACATACATAGAGGAAATATAAGATCTTTGGAACACAGACTCGATATAAATAGAGGCAAGATAAGATCTTTAGGAGCACAGCTCACACTCGATATGAATAGAGGCAAGACAAGATCATGAAGATAAACCCAACTAACCAAGAGCATCTCTCTGGCAAGAAATTCAATGGGACAACTTTAGGGCTTCACCTACTTGGGCAGCACCATTGACATAAATTGTGGATCCGAAGCTGATGTCAGGAATATAATTGAAAAAGCTACGTCAGCATTCGTGCTTTTAAAGAGACTATGGGAATCATGGTAACTTCACCCTAACATGGAATCCACAGGGACAAAGGAGAAGAGGAAGGCCAAAGAATACATGGAGACGCGAGCTAGAGGCAGGGCCGCAAAATTTGGGATACACTTGAGAGCAACTGGAAAGGAAAGCACAGGATCAAGATAAATGGAGAATTATTGTAGACGACTTATGCACCGGGCGATCTAGGCCCCAGGCGACCTATGCCACGGGCGATCTAGGCCCCTAGCGAACTATGCTCCAGACGATCTAGGCCCCTGATGACCTATGCCACGGGCGATCTAGGCCCCTGGCGACCTATGCCCCGGGCGATCTAGGCCCCTGGCGAACAATCCCCCGGGCGATCTATGCCCCTGGCGATCTAGGCCCTTGGCGAACAATCCTCTGGGCGATCTATGCCCCTGGCGATCTAGGCCCCTGGCAATCTAGGCCCCTGGCAATCTAGGCTCCTGGCGATCTAGGCCCCTGGTGATCTAAGCCCCAGAGGGGCTATAACCCGGGTGATCTAGGCCCCAGGGGACCTATGCCCCGGGGATCTAGGACCCAGGTGATATATGCCCCGGGTGATCTAGGCCCCAGGGGACCTATACCCCGGGTGATCTTGGCCCAGGTGACATATGCCCCGGGTGATCTAGGCCCCAGGGGACCGAGATCCCGGGGAATCTAGGCCCCAGGTGACCTGTGCCCCGGGTGATCTAGGCGCCAGGGGACCTATGGCCTGGGGGATCTATGCTCCAGGTGACCTATGCCCCGGGGGATCTAGGCCCCAGGTGACCTATGCCCCGGGGGATCTAGGCCCCAGGTAACCTATGCCCCGGAGGACCTATGCCCCAGATGACCTATGCCTCGGGGGATCTAGGCCCCAGGTGACCTAAGCTCCTAGCGAGCTGAAAAACGTACGTAAGTGACGTATACTATTTACATAACTTTTCAATACACATATTTATACAACTAGAACTACTTTATGACGAATGGTAACATCTTAATTGTATTTACACTTATTTGATAACTGAAGATCTTAATTAACGCATTCGCTATTTGAATGTTTTCTACCAAATATATAGAAATATTTCTCTTTTTATGTTTGACCAATATCCATTTTGAAGAGTTCATGTATTGCAAGACTTTTCTCATCACCAAAACTTGTTCCAACAGCTACATTGGATCGTATCCTTACCCGACCCAGAAGCAGAGACGTAGCTCCGTTGATACGAAGCGCTGCTACCAATGCTATCATACTCGGGGCGTTTCTTTTCACGGGCCCTCTGTCTCACCAGCAGGCAGCACAAGATGATGGTGATGGTAAGTAAGAGGCCAAGAGCTCCACTCAGCACACCAATTATTATGATGGTTCGGTTGCTGTCCCCACTGTCGGTCACATCTGAATTATGAAGCATAACAATTAGTCAAATCTATCGTGTCTTTATCTATCTTCACTCTTCTGGTATTCAAATGAAAGAACAGGGGACACGTGTCCTCTGAACAGCGCTCCTTAAGCCAGACAATATACAGAGAAATTGAGAAACAGCACAGTTATAGCATGAGAGTAATATTTTAATTTCAGCGTTATGCAAGTTATAAATGGATTGTGTTTAGATTCAATGTGTACTTTAAAGTCATCATCTGCTTTGATGTGAAGCATCATTTTTCTTGTACTAAAGTATTATTTTAAAACAACAACTCGACAACATATATCATATAAATAAATCGAGGCTAAAATTACAAAAATCTAAATCTAAAATGTACTGCTAGGATTAAGCATGTAAACAACAGTTGAGTGGCCTTAAGAATTCTTGCACTGACCTTGCATGTGGTGCTGTCCAGAATTTATATTCTTTATATGTGTATGAATATGAATAAAAACACAAATGAAGAAACCAGGGGCGGCCCACCCAAATGGCTTCACAAGTCCTTTTAATGACGAGTCAACCTTTTACGGACCGCGTGACATTAAACCTAATAAATTATTATTTTTTTAAACGTGAATGATCGATGTACACAATTATTTCTTTATTGTTACAGAACATATTGCTCGCATAATAACACATCTACTCGTGCCGCCATACACAGAAACAATTTGAGCATATTGAAATTGAAATAACAGTCTTTCAGATATAAATATTCTGTCGTTTTTGCTAAATGAAGATGTGCCGGTTGTTTCCACCAAAAGCTAAATGAAGATGTGCCGGTTGTTTCCACCAAAAGCTAAATGAAGATGTGCCGGTTGTTTCCACCAAAAGCTAAATGAAGATGTGCCGGTTGTTTCCACCAAAAGCTAAATGAAGATGTGCCGGTTGTTTCCACCAAAAGCTAAATGAAGATGTGCCGGTTGTTTCCACCAAAAGCTCCAAGGGCGAACATGAATTTTTCATTTGAGATTGCTAAAAGAAATCGAGGAGACAGCCACAAAAAAAAGTTTTGTACATTAAATATTTCAAATGTTCGTTTTTGCCAAGTACGAAAATAATCCCAAACTGAATGAAGAAATAAGTTCATTTGTGATGCATTGGGTGTGGCACAAAATTTAACATTGCGGGCAGCACTTTAGCCAACCCAGAAGTAAACATTTCATATTTTAAAAGATGTTTTTTTTTAAATTTATCTAGAGTTAAGGTCATTGGACAAGATCTTTTGTATTTAGAAATCTCTCGCGACTTAAACCATAACTTTAGGTTCTGATTCCTGGACATATTGGCTTAACAAACTCAACACATGACCTTTCCTTACCTGGCTTCTGGGTTTTCACAGTCAAAATATTCACATGACCTTTCTTACCTGGCTGCTGGGTATCCTTAGTAAACTCAACACATGACCTTTCGTACCTGGCTCCTGGGTTTCGTCAGTCAAATTCATCACCTGACCTTTCGTATCTGGCTCCTGGGTTTCGTCAGTCAAAGTCATCACATGACCTTTCTTACCTGGCTGCTTGGTATCCTCAGTCAAACTCATCACAAGACCTTTCATTACCTGTCTGCTGGATTCCCGGGGTTTCCTCCTTGATGATTTCGTACATGACGTCACACCCTCCAATGTCGTTATTCATGCTCAGGGTGTACGTGTTAACATTGTTAGTGTTGACGTCTTCATGGGTCACCGACACGAGTCCGAAAGGGGGCGTCAGGTGTGTGTAGGTGACGCTATATTTGCTTGGATCCAAAAGACCTGTCTCAGTCTTAAGAGTGAAGGTTGGAGGTTCAGGGAAGCCGGATATTTCGAATGATATCGTAGTGTCCTTGTCCAGGGATACTCTAAATGTTTGCTTCTTGTTTAGCAGTGCCGGGTCCTTAAGTTTAGGTGGACCTGAGACAGTAGTTACACACATTGAAATTATACACATTGAAGCTCTACACATTGAAGCTCTACACATTGAAGTTCCAGACATTGAAATTCTACACATTGAGGTTCTACTCATTGAAATTATACACATTGAAATTATACACATTGAAATTATACACATTGAAATTCTAAACATTGAAGTTCTACACATTGCAATTATAAAGATTGAAATAATACACACTGAAATTATACACATTGAAACTATAGAGATACCTTAAAATAGAAGCACTATGACAACAGCAATGTGTTTTAAAAATAATTATTATGATGGATCTTATGACTCATTTTACACACGAAACGTACAAAATTGTAATGACAACGATTCTTTTCGTCGCTAGAGTAGCATTGTAAAAACGTGAGACATATCACGTGATCGGTTATTAATTCTATTTGTGCACAGGTATTTTTTTTTTTTAAATTCTTAAACTTTGTACAATCGATGAACGTTTGAATTTCTTCGAAATCATATTTGATCACCGCCCCTTCGTTTTGTATAGATCGTCTTTGATCTTTTGTTGTTATAATCTATCAAATTGTGGCAACTCGTCATAAAATACAATTTATAGTGATTTTTTAAAAAATCTGGTGAACAACAAAAGGTTTGGATTTTGTGTTTTGTTGTTGTAGTTTTTTGGGTGACGGGCCATTTTTGCGATTTCAAAAAGGGACATCATTAACATTTATAAATTGACAGCAGCCATGGAGGAACTTCCCATATACTCAAGTTACTTGATAAAACATGAATTCAAGTAATCCAAATTAGTGCTAAGCCCCATAGGTACACTTTTTCCACGCCCCTGAGCTTTAATAATTTCCTAATGTCCCACCGAACTTTTTTTGTATGCCTCCTATTCATTACAATAATCATTTTTAAATTGAGACCTCGTAAAGAAAAGAAAATATTACGCACCAAAAACACCTGCGATATTTTTAAGAAACTCATTCAGCGCAGTTAGCGGGAATTTTATTTTCCGCGCCATTGAATTCATTATAACACCACGCGTTCTTTCATAACTAGAGAATCATACTGAGTTTGTTCTATTAAACGACACCTGAACACAAAGTTTTTCATTTAAATCCTTCATTTGTATCTTTGTTTGCATTTATGTAGTTGCACATGATTTATTATTTATGCGATTGTAGCAAATGATTGTTGGTTGGGGAATGGGTTTCTAACAAGTTTAGAGCATGTAAAACCTAATAGACTAAATATATATTTAAGCCATATAACTCACAAATACAAAGCATATAGCAACAGCTACACAATTGATATCCACGCAAGCAACACGTAATCAGTGAACAAATCATATTGTATTCAACTTTCCCTTGAAAAACAGGAAACAATTGATTTTTGGGGATATGGTGATTGGGATGGGGCTAAAAATTTTAAAGAATATGTTGTAACCGATTACGAGTCTATTTGCCAAGTTTCAGCGCGATAGAATGACGAGAAAAGGTCACTTAGCCTTCCGCAGAATTCGCCACAAACTTACGAACCGGAACGCTTTGTCTAAAAACTTGTTAAAGAACTGGCTATCTTTACAAAAAGAACATTCGCCATCAAGTAAAAGTGAAAACCTCAGAACGTTAAAACTATCATCTTTAGGTTTGTTATATCTACATGTTAACATTCACGGCCTGAAGAGTGGATAAGTGCTGACTCTAAAATTGTCACCAATTTGAAAACATAATTTGGAAAAAAAAACCTTACATTTGACGTTGATTTCAACATAGGCCACCGACCCCGATCCCTCCTCCAGCATCAACTGACTCCGCCCCTGACACGTGTAGAGGCCGGCGTCATCGCATTGGACGCCCTTTATAGGAATAGTCAGGTCGTGACCTCGAGACGTGTTCTCTTTCATCCTCCCTAATCCGTTACCCTTGATGACCGCCACTGCTGGGGGATTAGCCTCGACGTCACAGTAAAGTAATACGTCACTTCCTTGATTGACCACTACAGACTGAGTGCCGTTAGCCACGAAAGTGGTCACCAGTGGTCCATCTGGGAAGACATTTTCAGTTTGCAGTAAAACATACATCACACATTTATTTTCATGAAATATGAAAATTTGTGTTGTTTTAGATAGCATAATACACGAATAAGTAAACAAACCTTTCAAAATTTTTTTTTTAGCATAAATCCTTTATAAAATGTCATATAGTGCAATAGAGGTGGGGCTAAAATTTTGACAGAATATGCACACAAGTAACGCACTTTATAAGAATCTCAATTAGTGATCCCCCTTCCCCAAGGCTAAAAACCGGACTTTTTTTTACCCCCCCCCCCTTTTTTTTTTTGAACTATATTATTATTCTAATGACACAGCTGCTTTTACACCGCAGATTTATTTCAACAACTATTTCAGAAAACAAACGAAAATATTACGCTCCAATCACATTTGTGATTTTTTTTCCTTAAAGAATCTCACTTAGCGCAGTAAATTGTAATTTTCCTTCATTTCCCTCTTGAAAAACAGGAAAATTACTTGTTTGGGTGGGGGGTGGAATATTTGAATAAAATGTATTCGGTAACGAGTATGTGCCAAGTTTCAGCTCGATAGGTTGACGGCAAGTGGGTTAGTTGATCGTCCGAAAATTTGGCCAGTCAGCCACCCACGAAGAGAAGCGCAGTCAATATAAAGGATTCTAAACAGACGCTTTGCTAACGCACGGCAAGGCAACTAAGACAGCATTTTAAAAAAAACATTGAGTATATAGTAATCTTCGTCTTTCGGATGATTATGTATTAATGCTACATTGATTTTAATCACCCTTTTCTCCATTACATACAAGTCGATAACACAAACTACAAATCTTTTTTGTTTTTTACAAAAAGTTAAAATTTTTGACTTTGATACGAAACAACCACTTGTTATGTTGAAAGTTGGAAGGAATTTTTAGTACTCGGGTGGGGGCCATCTTGGCCAAGGGACATCTCCAACGTGCCGCTTTGCGGCCCGATTTTTGGGCTTAGGGGGGTACTTTTTGGAGGGCATAATTAGCAATAGCTCGACAGCCCGCTGGCGCCATTTCTTTATGTGACATTTCCTAATGTGACATTTCCTAATGTGACATTTCCTAATGAGACATTTCCTAATGTGACATTTCCTAATGTGACATTTCAGTACATTAAGCGCTAAAAGTAACAGTCCGCGCTTTGCAAATCTCGAGCCGTCACATGCTCCCAGTAATGAAAAGTAAGATATTAGTGATCAGTTGTTTGAAATTTATATCTCGACCGAGGTAGATGTAATCAGTGTTGAACAACGCACGTACCTGTTCACGACGCGTGAGGTCCATCAAGGTAATTTTGTCGCATACAGTTTTGTATTTAGCAGCTCTTAGAAATAATTCATACTTTAAATTTTGAGGTGTAGAGAAACTTTGATAAAACTCACATGCCCATTTGGGGTTGAATTCCGATCCGGCCTTAGATTGTCCAATGACTGACAGACCTCGACAGGTGTACGGCTGTTGGCCATCTGTTAAGAAAAAAAGACATATCAGACACTTTAGCTGATATATCCCCTTCGGACACGAACTCAGAATTTCATCTGAAAAAATTATTTGATAGTTGGGACCTGATATATGGGACATCCTGATATGGCCATATTAAGGATTTGACCATTGCTCATTAAATATGCAAATTAATGCATGTGTACATACGTACACACTGTGTATCAATTCAGTATAATAAAATAAAAACACATAATGACAACATGATAAAAATTGTAGAATTCCAAGACAATTATGAAAACAATCCCAATTTTAATTATTTAAGTAGCCAATTATATGACTTTTAAAGTATTTGAACATATTATTTGTAATAATACAACATCAAAATGAGACAAATAAATGTGAATATGGGTAGGAAATAGAGGATGTTCATTTGTTGTGAAACTTTAAAAAACAGTTTTTGTCACTATTGCAGCACAGAAATAGGTTACATTTATTACATTTGAACCTACTACGACCTTTACATCCTTCTAGTTTGCACCTTTGACCTAACTCTTTGATGCAGATTGGAAAATGTCCGAACTGATCATATCGGACCTTTGATACTGGTCGCTCTGCAGCCTTTGCTCGCTTTGGAGAAGGAATTACAGTATTTAAATCATCAATAACTGCTAGTGGTGCTCTGGGTCTACCAACAGGTCGGCAAATCTGTGGTGTGACCAAGCATGCCTTTATCAACATGTCTGCAACCTCACTCCTGAAACCAAGAAGATCCAAAATATTTTTTTTTGGAGTTCCATTTTGAATTTCAATGTCATGATACTGTAACCATGAATTTGAAAGAGCAAAGTCTACAAAATGAAATATCATTCGAACTGGCCATTTCTTTGTTTTAGCCTTAATCCTATACTTTGAAATAAGAAAGTCCATTTTGTCTACTCCGCCCATAAAGTCATTATAGACCTGTATGCATTTTGGTCTATCCACAGAAATAAATTCTTTGCTACTCGCACTCCATCGTCTAACTTTATCAAGATCTTCAACACCAACAAAGCTGGAAGCTATTGTAACTGGTTTATTGTCCATCCATCTGACCATACAAATATCTCCTTCTGCACTAACTTTACAGTCGGTTGATCCACGACCATCTTTTTTCAGGTCTTTTTCTGATTTCATAACACATCCCATCATTCTGTTGGATTTAACAACTCCTAAAGAATAAATCCCTAACCATTTTAATTCCTTAATGAGAGGAAGTCCAGTAAAGAAATTGTCAAAACAAAGTTTGTAGTTTTTGTTCGGAGGTATGCTTTGTGCTAGACGGAGAACAATTGAAGCGCCAAGTCCTAAATGTTTTTTATTTTCAGAAATTCCAGTTCCTGCTCCTTGATAAAGTTCAAAATCTATGGCTCGCCCAGATTTGCCACAGATAACAAAATTTTTCACTCCCACAGGAGTTGGTTTGCCCTTGATAAATTGTTTTGCTGGCACTTTGCCTGTGAATGGAATCATCTGCTCGTCGACTGAATTAAATTCTTCTCTGGGCAGCTGTAAGCAACGAGCTCTTATTGCCTCAACAAGCCGTTGAATCTTCCAAAATTTATTTTGCTGCTCGTTTGGCTGAGGTTTTTCTCCAGCAAAAATGTGTATGCTGCTTCGAAGTAGCATATAGCGATTCACAGGCATGATTTCAGAAACGGAATTAACTCTGGTGGCTTTTTGCCAATACATTCTAATTCTTGGAAATTTTAAGTTTCCCATAATAATAGTGATAGCAAAAAATTTTTGCAACTCTTCTGCTGTAGTATTTAAATTGTTTCCAGTTTTCATAAGATGATATATATTAGTTTGCTCCACAAATTTTTCAAATGTTTCAGCCTTGAAATATTCAAGAAAATATTGGCAAGGGGATGAAAATCCACTCCCCAGATCAAGTTTATCTATCCATGTGGTATTTGGATTAAATGGTTCTCTTGGAGAGCGCCATTTTATTGAAGAAGTTGTTCCCGGCGTTGAGGGGCCGACACCAGCATTGTCATCTTCGTCACTGACAACATGATCATAATCAGTACTTCGATGCGCTTCATCATCATGCGCCTCATTGTCAGGGCTGTATGTTTCATCACTCGAGTCATCTGACTCTGACAAATCAAATTCAGAATCATCAAGGTGATCCAGTACATAGTCAAGAGTTAGATGTTGTCTTTGAGGTCTACCTACATGAAAAAAGTTTTTAAAAATTAGCTAATATTTTTCACTGAAATTATTAGACATTGTAAATAATATTAGAGGCCTACTGAACACTAAATTATATTATTTAACTAAAGATCTAATTGTAGAGAATACTAATGCATTTAAAAAAGAAATTAGATTCAAATCTCATTCTGATCAAACAAAATTATATTAGTTTTTTAGGCTTTAACTTTAACTTTACGGCAGATAAATACTATAGCTTCGTCATTAGCATAAATTAGAGTATAGCGAGAATTGACATTAGGACGTAGATCTTTGTACTGTGTATTATCTTAGTATTATGCCCAGAAAATTACATAAAATTGATAGATAAGAATACTCATTAGATTTAGTCTTAGACAGTAAAAATCTTATGTGAATTTCTGTAAGGCTGTAGCCTTATTCTAATCAAAGTCTAATTGAAATTGAAGTGTTATTGTCTTTAATTTCTTTAATTATTTTATTTATTAATTCTAATTAAGAATACCTGTAAATGTTAACCTTAATAGAAAATGTAATTAAATTGACAGCAATGATAAACAAACACAACACAACTAGATATCTAGCTAGTACGATCCTATTAATCAAGATCAAACCTATTATCGCACTTTACTTATTTGAAGCATGCTGTGAACATTTGTGCACACCACTATTTCAAAAATTCTGTAGCACACAGAATTTTTTTTATAAATATAAAAATTATATTTTCACAAAGGAAAAGACTTTAAGTATCGTTTCAAAGTGCGTTATGAAATGAAATCTAACTATAAATTACTTTTTTTAACTGTACAAAACACTTACCTGAATGCATGTTTTTTTCCCTGGAAGCCATCATGAATATCTAATTATTTTAAACTTTACCGGAAAAGATTTTAGCATCAAAAAGTCGAATTAGTTGTAATAATTTTTAAAAAAGCGAAACAATACAAGAAAATATTAAATTTCTAATACAAAATTACTGTTAAAGACGTGTGTACAAATGTACACACCGTGTACGAAGGGGATATATATATATATATATATTTATTTATATATATATCACGTGGTGAATACATTTATTTAATATTTATTACTGAAACTAAATAGTTTAAAAATACCAACGGTGGCGTATTTGGGTGGAGCGAATGGGACTACCACCCTAATAGGTACTTTTGGGGTTTATATATAACTTTTTTTTAAATAACAGAAATCCGAGCGTGATGGGGGTGTTCTTGTTGGGCGTGCACGCCTCAGTCCCCAGGGCCAGATGCCTCACAAATCTCTCTGAGAATTTAAAGTACAGACCACTTACCGTGCAGTTTATAATTCACGTTTGTCAGAGACAGCACAGAAACATTTCCAGTGTTGCCGATTCTTTTCTCGTCTGCTGTGAACCACTGCGCCTGTCCGGCTGGATAGCCAGGATCAGTGATCTGACACGTACAGGTGGCTGTTGCTCCGGGCGTTATGTACCCGTTGAAGACGTCCCTTCCGTCAGGACAAAGACCGGTAACAGCTACTTTCGGTATCTCTGTACGGGGGAGGGGGGGGGGGAAACAGTGCAAGTCATTATATATGTTAGCCACTTAGCAATGACACTTGTGGTGATTAGTATCTTGATGATTATATATTCAAATTAAACAATCCCTCACATGTACCAGGAATACCTATTAGGTTTCAAACACTTTTAATATATATATATATATATAATGTGAATCATTTAATATCGTATCCGGAAATTTGATCGAAAGAAATTTCGTCGACGAAAAATTGATCGACGGAAATTTGATCGAACGTAAATTTGGTCGAATCCTTTTTTCAGTTTTTAAGTTAAAATTTTGCGTCAAATTTCTTTTTGAACGCATTCTTTTGTTTTACTGTATAGTATAGTGCGTTCAAACAGAAATTTGACGCAAAATTTTAACTTATAAACTGAAAAAACGATTCGACCAAATTTACGTTCGATCAAATTTCCGTCGATCAATTTTCCGTCGACGAAATTTCTTTCGATCAAATTTCCGGTAATCATTTAATATGATAAGCAAGTTTATATATATACATACTAGCCAATGTACACGGCGTTACCCGGATTTGCATTCGCAAAAATCCACAAACTTTACAGCATTTTGATTAACATTGAAATTAAGTACCATGTAAAAAGTCAGAACATCCAATACCGGTGGGATCCCGATTTCGGTAGGATCCCGATCCCGTCAGTATTTCGATCGCCGTAGGCTCGAGTTTCCCGATAGGATCCCGATTCGGGTGGGATCCCTATCCCGTCAGTATTCCAATCCAGGGGGTATCCAGACGGAATTTGTTCCTGATGGGATCCTTTTTTCAAATGCGATTCCACATCCCGATGGCATCCCATTCCCATTGGGATCGTAACCCCATTGGAATACAGATACCGATTGAGATCCTGAATCCATTGATATCCGCAACGCTATTCATGTAAGAGTATTTGTTGTTAATTTTATCTATATAGCTCATATAAGAAATAAATGAATTCAGGACCCCCGACCCCAAAAGGAATGTTTTAAAAAATTCATAACTGCCCCTAGATTTCCTTCCTGATAATGATGGATATTGTTCCAAGTTTGGTCAAGATCCATCAATTTATGTAACAGCCTTTGTGGAACAAAGACACAAACCGACAAACAAACAAAGTTACTTTCACTTTTATATATATATGATATGGCATCCTTTCGTCATCGCTAGACAATGGACACTTCATCAAATGATACGAGGCCGATCATGGAATCCAGTCTTGGCGGTACTTCGGGAACCGTTATATGCCTTCAGGGATTGTGAGGATAGAGTGTACATACATATCATATTTACGGTAGACTGTTCAATTTAGTTCGCTTTGTAGGCAAAGACATGGTTTTAAAAAAAGTTTCTAATTCCGACGATGCTGTTCGCTGACGATGCCGCCTTAAAATAGCTCACAGAAGCAGGACTGAGGCAGTTAGTTAATCTCCATTCCTCCGCATGTTAAGTGTTGAGACTGACCGTTATCCCACAGAAAAGAGATGTCATGACGCAAGAAAAACTGACCCTTCCAAACTATTGGGAGTTAGGTTATAATCTTTCAGTAGTTGAGCGTTTCACATGACTCGTGCCAAATATCTCTAGCTCCCTATCTGTTGACGAAGAAGTGAATATCGGGATTGTAAAAGCAGCAGAAACTATGGCTAAATTGAATGTATGAGCGGGTGTGGAATAATTTTAAACTAAATTATAGTACTAAATTAAGCTTCTATCAGGCATGTGTGCTTAGTACGCTCCTATATGACAGTGAAGTATAAACGACATATGCCTGTCATTAGCGGAAACTGAATAGATGCCTGAGTAGCATTTTAAGAATTCCATTTAAGGACGTTTGCTAAAGGTATATGATGGAGCCAAACAGAGAAATCAAAGAATGGGAGAGTAGCGCTGAGCACGGTTCCAGATTTGTGAACAGCATTTTAAGTGTGAGTCAAACAGGCAGAAGATGCGCGAAACAAAACACTTTGGAACAAAAAGGTCATTACAGGAGATAACAATTAACCAGAGTTTAAGGTTCTCTTGTGAAAGATGCGGCCAAGACTATCATTTCAGGATCGGCCTCGTAAGCCACTTGATGAAGCGTCATCAGCTACCCCGTCGTATCTCGAAGACGGAAGGATGCTATATACTTGTAAATAAATATACATATATGACATCATTCTTTGCTGTATACAAATGTACGGAAATTATGATTTTAAAATTAAACTATACTATTATTTTCTTAAACATGAGTAAAAATTATTAAGATAAGCTGAAAACTTATTATTCAAAAAATAGAAGATGGGCATTAACTAAATGGAAAAATAAATTTTGTTTGAAAACCCTGTCTAAAAAAAAATTCATTGTAAGAAATTTATTTTAATCTAAATAACAATACACTCTGCGTACCTGTCTTACACTGACTAGGATAGAAGCTGTCATGGTCTTCGACAAGTCCACACGTTCCTGTGCCGTTACATCTGCACAATTTCTCACATTCTCGCCCGTACGTTCCAGGGGCGCATACAGTGTCTGAAAAATCAAGATATTTTGCATCCAGAGTGACCTGTCAGAGGCGGAGATCATTTGCGCCTGATTAAACATAAAAGCCCTCTCTATAAAATACAATACTAGTGAAGAAAATCATTGCGACAATCATTGAGACAATCACTGTGACAATCAAAAGAGTAGACTAGCGTCTGTGATAAAATTATTGCCACTATCAAGTAGATTCTTTGATAACTACTACTTGCGGCCGGCAGGTGCGGGTGGGCGCCGGGGAGGGCATAAGGAGCGTAAGCTCGACGGCCCGCTGACGCCATTTCCTAAAGTGATATATATATATATACCTACTACTTGCAAGATTCTTTTAATGACGTTATTCCTATTCATATAAAAATGTTGGACGTTGCACTGTATCATAAAAATTAAAACGAATCTACATGCACAGTTTACATTCACAATCTAAACTTTGTTCCACTCATCGCCGTGAATCTCCACCACAATCTAAACTTTGTAAAACTCACCTGCGTAAATCTCCACCACAATCTAAACTTTGTAAAACTCACCTCCGTAAATCTCCACTTCACACAATAGCAGCGCTCGCCAGTAATCCGTGCCCCCGTGTATTTTCAAAGTGACCACTGGAGTCTTACTGGAGAAGAAAACCGTGTAGGTCTTCTGCGGGTTGTGTTCGTTTTCTCTGGTGTATGTATAAATAGGTGAGCCGTCACCGGCATAGGTCTCCACTGAGAAGTTGCCCAGCATTTCATCGAAATTCGTGTTAACAAAAGCTTCGTATCTCGTATCTGAAAGGTATCAACAAACGAGGAAATTGAAATGAGCCGAACTGGAAATAATATAACCAGTGTTGGGTGGGGTGTTAAAGTGTTGCATTGAAGTATATTGTGCAAAAAAAATGAATCTCATCAAGACGTTTGCAAGTCTATTGTTTTGTTGTGTCAAGACGGTTTGTTTATCAAGATGGTTTGTTGTTGGCAGGATGGTTAGATGTGTCAAGACCGTTTGTTGGCCAAATTGTTAGATGTGTCAAGAAGTTGTTGTTTTTTTAATCAAGGTGTTGTTTTTTTTAATCAAGACTGTTTGTTGTGTCAAAATATTTTTTTTTTTTTGTAAAGATGGTTTCTTGGGTCGAGATTATTTTGTTTTTTATTATTCCTTTGCAAATGCAACGTGAAAACATTTTATAAGTAATGTGGGTTGTTTTGAAATGGGGAAATCTAAGCAGAATAAAAGAAATAACCGACTTAGTTTAATAAAACTTTTATTTTGTTGTAAAAATAATTAGATAAAGAAAATAAAAATAATTTACGCACCGGAAACGCTGAAAATATGATATTTCCTTTTTTTGGTGGCACGTTAAATAATGGTACCTTATAAAGCATATTTTAAGTTTGTCTTTACTTAGTTAGTTTTAATTTTCAACTTCTATATATTTTTTTTAATTTTCAGTTCCTCTAATAACTCTAATAAGAGTCTAATAACTCTTATTTATCATGTTAGCTCAAGTTTGTAAATTAAGTAAACTTTTTTTTTTTAAATTTGAGTTATAATTTATTTTGTCTCCCAAGGTCCTTTTAATATCACTTTCTATGTGGTACCGTATTCAATTTTTGATGAGTTATTGACGTTTAGTAGCGTTTTGGGGTAGCGATGGGCAGCAACAATTGCGAAGTGCATGCAGAACCTGCAAGCCTTAGGAGGTTAATATTCTACTGCAGTTTTAATAAATAACGTATTTATTGAAACATAACAAAAGTGAATGTCTTAGCTGCATTGTCGTCTATTAAATTGTGTTAAAATCTGTTATGGTTTCATTCTCTTTTTAGTTAAATTTTCTAAGCATGACGAATACTCTGTTTTAAAGACAAGTTGAAATGGCAGTATTGTACAGAAACGTTGAGATGGAAGTAGCCTTTAATGGACAAGCAATTTGAGATGGCATTAGGGGAGAGAAAAAATTCCCCTCTGAAGTTACACGTTGGAGAGACATATCACTAACCAAGATTTAAATTTAATTTTTTAATACTTCTTATTCTATTTGTTGTTTAAATCTTCTTCATGGATTTAATGGCATGATATCAAAACTGAGAGCTGAGCTGTATTTAGGATTAGTTAGGATTTCTAATATACTATAATTAAATTTACACTTGTCATTTTACGATAATTTAAATAAAACATTATATTATCCTTAATGGTGTTCTGAAAAATAGCAGCTTGTTTTTGTTAAATTACAATGTTATCGCTTAGTCCACTTTATTACAATAAATTACTGGCAGCCTGTAAACGTTATGTTATCATTGTTTTGCGATACTTTTAACAGTGCAGAACGATTGCCGGGGCACAAAGTATTTTTTTTGTATATCAGCGGGTTTCCAAAAATGTTTGCTTCACGCCCCGATTTTGCATCTAATAAAGTTTAATGCTTTACTGTTAGTCTAGCATTGCCTCCCGCCCGCCCCCCCGCCCGGGCTTTGCACCTTTATGAGATGTTAATACATTTTGTCCCAGATACAAAATGCAACACTTTGCCCTTTTCATTATCTTAAAATTCTTTCTTATGGAGCTTACGCCCTACTTTGGGAAACACTAGTTTAGATCCAGTGAAAAAGTCCTTAAGGATCTTAGCTGGATGGTCTAGAAAGGAGTTACTTTATTGAGATGTATTTTTAATTCACTAGCTACAGTGATCTAAATGTCAACATACTGCAAAAATGAATTATATGACAGAAAGTGTCATGACACTCACAGTTATTTGTGTAAATAATAACTCTGTTGATGACCTGTGAAGACTGGAAGTTAATTGTCCACCAGTTTTTACCAAGGGTACAGTTTTTACTGTCAATTGTCAGGTCCATGGCTCCGTCCACAGCTTTTCGTGACGAGTAGTCAAAATAGGTCAGGCCGCTGTCGGTGGTTTGTATTGTTTGCTGTTGGAGAGCCACGTTACGACCTGGGAATAACGGGACATTTATTTGTGATAGTATGTTAATGGTGTGCACATATGTACATTAGTGATGTGTATATAAGTACATTAATGATGATTTTTCCATTTTCACTTTATAATCAACTACATTTAAAATAATGCTATTATGTTTAAAGAAACGTCATACTTATTGCACACACTACTATAAATGTAAATCACTTTTTTTTTTTTAAAGAAATTTTAAAAACATTTCTTACAATAATTATGATACGATACATTTCGTTTAGTGAGCCCAATAAATGGAAATATATTTAATTACATGTTACATATTCATTTTCAGCACATGGGTACATATTTTTAGCAAGGACTATTTCAAAATATTAGAATTATTATCATTTATATAGTTGGAAACGTAGGTTTAATCACAAAGATTTCAAATATTTGAAATTGAATACTGTATCTAGATCTGCCTTACATGCTCGGATCATCAAATGTATCGACCACCTCGATTTTTGGTTGCAGTACAGTATTTCAATAGTATTATTCGGTGATAGTTAGATCTACCATTTAGTACTCTTGTTATGGATCAAAAGGTGCAAATACATAATTTTGTACAAGACCTCTGCTCCCAAGTAACCGCCAAACTCAACTTGGTGAAAAATTGGCTTGCACAAGTTGGGAAGCGGGAGCAAGTATGCTTAGAGCTCTATTTCTATGCAGTGTAAGGTCGATAATGGATTACAACATGCCGGTCCAGTCCTTTGCAAGCAAGACCGCATTGGAAAAGTTGGGCTGAATCCAGAATAAAGCTCTGAGATTCAATCTGTGGCGCATTCAGGCCCACACCCACAGCTGCTGTAGAGGTCTTGGCTAATGTTGAGTCGCTAGATATAAGGAAGGGAAAAGTTATTTTACGTACCGTTGACAGCACAGGCGGCAGAACAAAAAAATGAATCGTCTTTCCAGATGCAGAACAACTGGGTGGCGGGTAGGTGCCTAAAAAGATCCTCATTTATGCATCAAGTAGTGGAGCTTGCGAGAACAGTCGACCTACTTTGCAATAGAGAAAAACTGACCCTAACACCAGCCACATTTAAAGGAACGGCGGAACTTGAGGGGATCAATGCGATTATCTCCTCAGGCTAAAGATCTGCTCTCGAGATCTTGGGAAAGATATCAGGTACCACTCACCTGGTTGAGGCCTTCATGGATGATGTGTGCAAGATCGGTGAACTAGGAGGAAAGGTGACAGTGCAATGGATACCAGAACACGTCAACGTCAGTGGCAATGAGAACGCGGATACTGTCGAAAACCGGGGCTGCCCAGCCTCAGCCAGAAAAACCGAAAACATATTTGGGAATAAAAACTGGCTGGCAAACCTTTTCAGGACGAAATGGTACAGGCAATGGGCAGAAAACACGGTCGCAAGAGGCGTCTTTTCAAATTTGCCACTCCTAGCAGACAAGACCCTTGGTGGGGGGTTAGACTGTAGACAGCAGAGTGTAATGACGCAGATGCTCAAGGAGCACTGCCCGATTGGCGAATACTTCTGGAGGCTAGATCACAAAAGGACATTACCTGTTGTCACTGCAGCCTGGTCCCGGAGACACTAGCGTACCTGTTAACTAGATGGTCCGGGAGAAGCCAGGGCGGTTGGAGAGCCCTACGCGAGGAAAATGTTGTATGGCTCAGCTCAGCAGATGGAGCTGGTAGCCATTGTACTAGCCGGGGTCATAAGAGAGTAATAGAGTAATCTCAGACCCTCACCAGACAGGGGTGATAAGAAAGTCATCTCAGACCCTCACCAGACCGGGCTCATAAGAGAGTCATCTCAGACCCTCACCAGACCGGGGTCATAAGAGAGTCATCTCAGACCCTCACCAGACCGGGCTCATAAGAGAGTCATCTCAGACCCTCACCAGACCGGGGTGATAAGAAAGTCATCTCAGACCCTCACCAGACCGGGGTCATAAGAGAGTAATCTCAGACCCTCACCAGACCTGGGTCATAAGAGAGTAATCTCAGACGCTCACAAGAAAGTGTGTGTTAGTTTGTATTCTTTTTTAAATTGTTTAGATATAAAAATTCAGATTTTTAAAAATAGGCTTTTAGTTTTACATTATTGTTGACTAATTTTTCTTCGAAAAACTAGAAAAAAAGGGGAGGGGTTCTTTTGTCTTCCTCCGGGAGCACTGTCCCACTTCTGGAGAGAGATGCCTGAAAGAAACACTGACTATGTAGTGTGTCTTTTAAAAAATAGTCAAATCCCATTATCTTAAAGCTTTCAAAATTAATAGACAGACGAATAGATACAAGTCTTCACCAGGCTATTCGATTCCAATATTAAGATGTACTCACCTCCACTAATGTACAGAGAACAGAGACACTGGACAGAGTCCCCAGTTAATGTGACTTGATCAACTGTCACATTCATGTCGCAGTGGATATCGAGAGTGTGGTTGCCAATGACAAAAGGAACCTTATTGTCACACAAGCGGCTTCTTTTGCTTGAATCTCTGAAGGTCAGCCCAATGTCAGTGTTAATGGTCACTTTAAAATAAAGTAAAACAAATGTGTCATTGTTAAAACAAAGCGCACTTATTGAAAGATATTTTTTTTAAACTCCCTACCTTGTGTCGGACAAGAGGGTATAATATTATGCCTTTTGTAGTTTGTAGAATTTATCTTAATAAGTTTTAACAGTATGTTTCAGTTTCGTCCGTCGAAAGCGATTGAGACAAATTTAATCATCGGCTATTGAACCTGTTTACTTCTGTGGGTGTGCAGATGACTGATGAGTCTAATTCTGACACGACGGTAGCAAGGGATTGTTGGGACATCTCCAGGTGCAAGGGATGGATGGGACATTTCCAGGTGCAAGGCATGGATGGGACATATCCAGGTGCAAGGGATGGAAGGGACATCTCCGCGTGCAAGGGATGGATGGGACATATCTAGGTGCAAGGGATGGAAGGGACATCTCCTGGTGCAAAGAATGGAAGGGACATCTCCGGGTGCAAGGGATGGAAGGGACATCTCCGGGTGCAAGGGATGGACGGGAGATATCTCCAGGTGCAAGGGATGGACGGGAGATATCTCCAGGTGCAAGGGATGGACGGGAGATATCTCCAGGTGCAAGGGATGGACGGGAGATATCTCCAGGGGCAAGGGATGGACGGGAGATATCTCCAGGTGCAAGGGATTGACGGGAGATATCTCCAGGTGCAAGGGATTGACGGGAGATATCTCCAGGTGCAAGGGATGGACGGGAGATATCTCCAGGTGCAAGGGATGGACGGGAGATATCTCCGGGTGCAAGTGATGGACGGGAGATATCTCCAGGTGCAAGGGATGGATAAAGCAGAGTTTGCGATGGTTCTTCTGGTTGCGTAGTAACTTTGAAATATAAACGCTTTCTTAAATTAAATTAAATTTAAAATAAATTATTTGAAAAAAATTTTTTTTTTTTAAACTTTAAAGTTCAACAAGTTATTATAGAGAAAATATAAGTAGTTTTCTTTTTTTTTTTTTAGACAACAAAAAAACAACAAACAACAAATAAAACAAACATAAATTAATTGATATTACAAGATTGTTAAAAAACATAGCAAAGCTTCTGACTAATACTCTATAACTACCTCGGGAATAATACAAATTGATTTTATAAAATTAAAAGCATTAACAAAAATTAATACACACTTCAGAGAAACGGTGTATTAAGTATTACTTTTTTTAAAAAAATTACTACCACGAGAAGATTTCAAGTTTTGTGAGAAATTCAATTAAATTTTCCTTTAGGGGTTGGAAGAGATGTGTTCAGTACTATCGTTTCAGCAGAACTGAATCATTACATCACTAATTACATCACTAATTACATCACTAATTATATCACTAATTACATCACGAATTGCATCACTAATTACATCACTAATTATATCACTAATTACATCACTAATTACATCACTAATTATATCACTAATTACATCACTAATTACATCACTAATTATATCACTAATTACATCACTAATTACATCACGAATTACATCACTAATTACATCACTAATTATATCACTAATTACATCACTAATTGCATCACTAATTACATCACTAATTATATCACTAATTACATCACTAATTACATCACTAATTACATCACTAATTACATCACTAATTACATCACTAATTACATCACTAATTACATCACTAATTACATCACTAATTACATCACTAATTACATCACTAATTACAGCTGCTTTACCAGACGTCTTGAAGTGAAGCCTGAGCCAGGTGAAAGGGAAGTCTTTTGGCAATGGGGCTGTTATTGACGTCACGTTTGGTACTTTAAGACAGGTGTCGTCATCACCGTCTGTGATGTCGAAGGTCGTCATGGAAACGGGCAGAAGTGTAATGGTAATGTTTGTAGCTAAATCCTCTGTGGAACGAAAAGTAATGTACAAACTGAAGTTGTTCAAATAGCGTCGATATATTTATCAAACTGTAACGCGTCAAAGAGGGTTTCACATGCGTTATTCGGAATATGATACATGTGATTGTGTGCCGTAGATGTCCTTCTAGTTATAAAGGCGAAACAGGGAGAAGATTGGCAGAAAGGTTCACAGAACATCTTCGGGATATTGAACAAGGTAAACTGTCCCCAGTCTCTTCACACTTCAACGGAGGGCAACATAAAAGTTCATTAGATGTATCCAATACGGCACTAATTTCTTGCACAAACACACCAGAGTGAAAATGAAAAAAAATGTATTTATTTTTATGATACCACATCTCCAAATGGTATGAATCAAATACTCACTTACTAATGTTTCTCATTTTCCCTGCATTTCTTCTTTTTTTCTTATTCCTTAGATGTTATGTATCTTTAAATATTTTGATCACTTAAGATTCTCTATCTTATTTTTAACAGTACCAATATTTATATTTGTTCACTTCCGGTAATCTTACCCCCGTCAACAAAAGAAAACCTCTAAAGTTTTTTTTCCTGTGCTCTGTTACTTCTCATACTTCTTTTCGTCTTGTTTGCTGATGAAGTGTCTAAGCCGAAACGTCCAAATCTTTTGTCCTGTCTATGAATTCAAGTTTAGCATACATTGTTCTTATATTTCATTCAATAAACTAACATGCTGGTCCGAAGAAAACATATAGCTCACCGAATTGACAGGCTGTTCCGAACCATCCCGGTTCGCACGAAGCTCCATTTGTGCAGTTGCCGTAGACATCATCGCAGTTGTCATCGGTACAGTGACACTTGTACTGGCAGTGTGTACCGAACCAGCCTTTATCGCACAAAGGTAAAGCTGAAAAGCATCGACATATCAGTGGAGATAAGAAAAGTTTGAGTAATAAGCTAGGAGCATACATTTGAACCCAAAACAAATGGTTGAAGAGTGGGGTGTTAAAATATAAGCATCCTGACTTAATGAAGGCTTCATGAACACCCTTTTCAAAGGTATCTACATGTCTCTGCACTGACTAGGTATAAAACTATATAATAAAACGAAGTAGATCTGAGTTCACCCAACACCCGTTCACTCAACCGAGAAACAGTCGCGGTTAGCCGTGAGATGTTGAGTGACAGTGTCAACCCGCCTCTGTCGACCCAGTTTTCTAGCCATTCACCAGGTGAACACTGCAGGAGAAAGTCTTAATATGTCACGTGAGGGAAAAGAAAAATAACGAACGTTCTATCCCCGCAGAGGAATAGAGAGAGAAGGAGGGTAGAAGGGGGTGAAGAAACGTCTCATAATGGACACGGGTGTTTTTCGGTCTCTTAAAATGTTTTGATTAAAAAAAATATTTTAATTCGATAAATAAATATATAAAAAAGATCGATAAGTTAGATCTTTGTTTAATGGCGATTTTAATTATATGTAAAAAAATCAACAGTACACACGTGAACGTTTCACAATCCTTCAACTCACCATTGGCGCAAAAGTTGCCTGTTCTCCTTGGTTCACAGTCGTAGCATTCACCAGTAACCGGGTTGCACAGCTGATTGTAACAGTCGACGCTGCAGTTCAACAGGCAGTCAACGCCATACTTTGTAGCAGGGCAGCCTGGACAATTACACGGTAAGTCGGGATTAACGTATCATTAACATTTGCTCAGCATTGCTAGAATGTATAAGCTATGTGTAGCTACGCCCTTAAAAGTAATACATTTACTCCTGGGTACTAACCACCAAAAAGGCACCAAAAAAAAATAATTAAAAAATCTATAAACATTTCCAATTTCAGGACTGATATAATGGATGCTGGGCCGGTGGTGTGGGTGTAAAATTAGATCCCATATCTTCTTTCGCCTCTTCGTCGGAAATAGGCCGCCTAAAATAGTCCTTCAGGCATCAGGATCCTGAGCCAATCTCTCCAGCTTCCCCCAAGTGTGGCCAAGTTTCTTGGTATCCGCTTCCACTTCACGGCGCCAAGTGTTCCTCGGCCTGCCTCTTTCCCGTTTTCCTTGAGGGTTCCAGTTCGATGCTTGTCTAGTTAACATCCCATATCTGCGACTTCTCAAAGCAGGTGTCTTTAATGATGATAACTTCTAACTTGAAAATGTATCAGTAATGTTCTAGAACTTTAAAAAAAAACTTAATAAGACATGTCAACAAACCCGTTTATTGAAGCTCCAAGCCATGGCCATACAGTTCGATCTATATGCTTGTATATTAGTTCATATCAATGTTATAGTTTGCAGACTATACTTGTAATAATGTTTGTATTTTGAGTAAATTATAATGTTTACCAACAGCACATCCGTCGCCGTAAAACCCCGCAGCACAGCCAGACAGACATTTCCCAGTGTTAGTCATGCACGTTTCACCTGGGACGGAGCACTTGCAGGAGCCCTCACACTCGCGCCCATATTGACCAGGTTGACAACTGGAATCTGGGGACAGAAGACGTCATTCCTTCAGTTATGAAAGGAACCTCAATAAGTAATTTGTCATTTCTTTTCTTAAAATACACCCCACCCCCAAAATGAAGCAACTTGTTTATTGTGGAATTGGGGAGTCTCACGCTGGAGAACGCAGAGGTACAGATTTCGTTGGAGAGGGAAAGGGGTGACTAGATTTGAAGATGATGAAATGGAAAACTAGGAGGAGCTAATCTGAGGGAGGAGATGTTCATGGAGAAGATGTATGACGAAGTCAATCTGAGGGAGGAGATGTTCATGGAGAGGATTACGACGGAGCCAATCTGAAGGAGGAGATATTCATGGAGAGGATGTATGACGGAGCCAATCTGAGGGAGGAGATTTCATGGATATGATGTACGACGGAGCCAATCTGAGGGAGGAGATATTCATGGAGAGGATGTAGGACGGAGCCAATCTGAGGGAGGAGATAATCATGGAGCCAATCCGAGGGAGGAGATTTTCATTGAGAGGATGTAATAGGAGCCAATCTAAGGGAGGAGATGTTCATGGAGAGGATATATGACGGAGCTAATCTGAGGGAGGAGACGTTCATGGAGAGGATGTATGACGGAGCCAATCTGAGGGAGGAGATAATCATGGAGAGGATGTATCATGGAGCCAATCTGAGTGAGGAGATATTCATGGTGAGGAAGTAAACGACTGGGAAAAGGGACGAAGACATATCTCCAAGTAGTTTAGCATTACGGGGGACACTGAGTTTATTTGGCGCATATATTAAAATGATGTGCATTCTTCCTTGAAACCTTATTGTAGATGTGTTTCCGAGAATTGTTTAATCTATAAACAATTCTTCATTGAAAACCTACTGTTCAAATGTTTCCGATAATTTGTTTAATCTATAAGTATAGCAAAGCAAATGTTGTCAAATCTCTCTCTCTCTCTCTCTCTCTATATATATATATATATATAATATATATATATATATGTATGTATGTAAAATTAATTAAGTCACGTCAACGAAAACCCAGTGAGAATGAGAGAGAAAGAGAGAGGTGGAGAGAGAGGGGTGATAAAGAAAAAAGAATAGAGCATTAATTGACAGAAAAAAAATAAAGACATTGAGAGGGAAATAAGGAGACTAAGGAAAGAGATAAAGAAAGAGATAAAGAGAAGACAACAGGAAGAGAGAGAACGAGAGAGAGAAGGGGGATGAAGGTAGACAGAGAGAGGGAGAGAGATCGATCCAAATGATTCATTTTTTACGGTCAATCTAGGACCATGAAAGGTGATATGCTTACCTCCATACAGTTCTAACTCACAAAAATTGAGCCACTTCACTGCCCAGTCACGGTCTGTTGGCTCCGTGGCCAGAACATTCACTGTTTTGATTGGCTGTTTAACTCCCAGGGACAGAATGGTGTACACGTGTTGAGGTTCTGGCTCCTGATCCTGATACTGGAACACAAGTTCGTCGTTGGCATTAAAACTCTGTATAATAAAGCCTCGGAGCTCTTGATTATCACCTGAATTTAAAAAAAATAATGAACAACCAATGTCAACGTTGTACCTTTTAATGCAAACATTATTTATACTTTTAATTTCACATGATTTCATAATCATTACTGTGAGTAAAATCATTAAAAACTATATTAGGCTTAACAGCTGTTATTCTAAAGCTGATGAAGGCTCTAAGCCGAAACGTCTCTGTTATTCTACAGCTGTACTTATTTGCTGAGCATGTAGCTTCATGAAGGGTGTCTAAACCACCAACTGTATTGAGAGCTGAACACACTAGATTATAATATATGTATATATGTTTCCTACGAGTATTGTAGAGGACGTATCGGTTGATTTGCATGGGCTGCGATAGCTGAACCTGCCAAGTAGGTTCGGGATCTCTGTTGTAGTAAGTGAGTTGGGTTGACATGCATGTCTTGGTGTTGCCATCCACCCCTTTGTCAGGGCTGTAGATCCTGGCACTGTAAAAACTGTTCTGAGTTGTCATGGCCGTCGCTTGCCTTAGCGCCACATTTCGCCCTGAAACCGAGAACTGTGTTAAATGAGATTCTTTAAAATATCGCAAGTGCTTTTAGTGCGTAATATCTTATTTAGTTTTACAGAAAGAGTTGGGTGTAACACATCAGTGGAGTAAAAGCGAGTGGCATATTAAAATATTAATATTGTTCAGGGGCGTGCAAAACATATGCGGTTGTAAGTCGGGGGGGGGGGTTTACTTGGGATTCTTATAGAGTGCGTTACCTAAGTGCATGTTATGTCAAATTTTCTGCCCCGTCCCTGTTGCTGGCTATTACATTTTATAAAATATTTATATGAAAAAACTTCGTTTTTAACGGTTGTTTAATTTTCATGTCCACTTCAATGTTATCGTTAAATTAGTTTCCTTAATATGCTTTATCTTAAAGCGTGTGAAGTAGTCAAAATGGCAGAAGATGTTCGAAACGAAGCTCTTGCAACAAAAAAATCAAAACGGAAGGCCAAATCTAACCAAGGAATCAATATTCTCCTGCGAGAAATGCAGCCGAGATTGCCATTCAAGGATTGGCCTAGTGTGCCACTCGTCGAAGTGTAGGACTACATAGCTACTCCATCGTCTCGCGAAGACGGAAGGATGCCATATTAAGTAATAGTTCATCGCACTTTTAGGAAATTTCCGTTAGCCGTGTCATGCACAGGTCAATGTCAGTCATTCAGCTATTCAGGCTTTTGAGAATATCATTGATTTAGCTCATGTGCAGAAGTAAAGATAAGTGAATAAAAGTGAACCAACAAAGACGATCAGCGGTCCTTACCCCCGCTGACGTGGAGAGAACAAAGACCTCTGATCCCTGGTCCGGTCAGAATCACCTGTCTAACGGTCACATCCAAGGAGCAGTAGAAATCCTTGGTGTATTTGTCGTACCAAAAGGACGTGGTCGTTTGACGGTCGGTACAGCTTAGAGCACGGCTGTCTGGTGAGACGTTTTCACGGAACTGCACCGTGAAGCTGCTTCTAAAGTCTTAATGGAAGAAAATAAAATAATGCAAGTTTTTCATTGATTAAGTCTATAAAGTTGTATACGACAGTCTAGGGGTTAAGCTCCGTGTGTCATGTGTATGGTTACATTCAGCATGGACTAGGTTTCAAACGATCGCTCGTGAGGCAGTGGCGTAGTGAGGGGGGAGCAAGGGGGGCATCATGCCCCGGGCGCTACTCACAAAGGGGCGCCAAATGGTATATTTTACTATATATTGTATGGTTTTCGAATAAAGGGGGGGCGCTAAAAAGGTATTGGGGGGCGCTAAAAAGGTATTGTGCCCCGGGCGCGAGTTAAGCTCGCTACGCCACTGTCGTGAGGATGTCCTCTTTAGGACAGGGACAAATTTAATGGCGTTTTTCCAAAGCTTGAGACCTTGACCTTTTCATGGGAAAGCATAGGATGACTTTTAATCCGGAAATTAAAATATTATTAGAAAATGTATTTACTTCATTGGCCATTGGGGTCAAATGAGTTGATTTTTTATTTTTAGTGGATTGTTTATGGGATGATGACGACAAGAAGATCAGGGGTTGACGACACAAATGTCGGAGATATCGACACAAAGGTCAAGGGATAATGACATAAAGGTCAAGGGATAATGACACAAAGGTCAGGGGATAATGACACAAAGGTCAAGGGATAATGACACAAAGGCCAGGGGATAACAACAGAAAGGGCAAGGGGATGACGACACAAAGGGTAGGGGATAATGACACAAAGGTCAGGAGATAATGACACAAAGGTCACGGGATAATGACACAAAGGCATACAATCATGAAGCACCTTTCTTTAAATGATAAGAAATAGACGACAGGATATTAATAATGACTAGTTAGACATAGAGGCAAAGGATACATTTTAAAGATCTTAGAAAAATGCATTTAAACTCGAATACTATTTAACAGCCCATGATTCATCAACAGCACGTGCTGCCGGAGGCTTCCATGGTAACGCTAAAGTTAACAAGATTTCCAAATGTAGCTACTCACCCGTCCCATTCACAACGATTCGCAACCACGTGAACACATAGGGGCTGGACCAGGTCACAGTGACCGAGTCAGCGTCCGAGTTAGCCAGGCACGTATAGTCATCACCATCACTGAGCACGTCCCCCAGCTGTGTGGCGTTTAGTCTGACCACAGCGCCTGAGAGCTCAGTGGCGCCGAGGGGAGTTAAGTCCACTGAAAACAGTCGAAAATATATATTTTTTAAATTTATGTTCGAAATAGAGAGATTAAAATAACATCAACATTTTTTGATTTTTTATTCAAGGTTTGTCTTGTGGTTATGTTAGCTTCTAAGTAGGATTGACTATTTAGTCAAGTACCGTTGTGGTATCAAAGATTTAATATGTGTTAATAGTTGGCTCGTGGAAGAAATAATTCGTAACATAAGAGTGATTTATCAGTGCCAGGAGTAACATTACGATAGGTACCTGGAACGTGAGATCGTTGAGAGAAACGGGCAAGGTGGAGGAATTAGTGCATGAAATGAACAGATACAGATGGGACATCCTAGGTCTGTGCGAAATGAGATGGAAAATTTTTGGAGAAACATCGACACAAGAAGGCCACATACTATATTTTAGTAGACGGGAGGACACACACGAACAAGGAGTTGGCTTCCTCGTCCATAAAAACATTAAGAACAGTATTATGAGCAGTCGACCAATTTCGAGCCGACTCATCACTCTCCGTCTAAGGGCAACACCGTTCAACATCACCATCGAACAAGCGTATGCACCAACTTCAGATTATGATGAGGCAGAAGTGGATGACTTCTACCATCAACTCCAAGATGTGCTGAACCAAACCCCCAAGAAAGACATTCTTGTTGTTCAAGGTGATTGGAATGCAAAAGTAGGAGAAGATGCCTATGCAGCTTCAATGAACTCATACTGGCAAACGCACTGAGTGCACATAAAATATCCAGGAAAACCACATGGCATAGCCCCAATGGGAAACATCACAATCAGATTGATTATATCATGTTGCAAACACGTTTCCGGTCTAGTATAAACATTACAAAGACTCGCAGCTTGCCAGGAGCTGACATTGGAAGTGACCACGATCTAGTCATGATGACCTTTAGGCTGCAGTTAAAGAGGGTAAATAAAAAAGGATACACCAGAATCAAATTCGATCTTGAAAAGCTAAAGGATCCTAAAATAGCAGAATCCTTCCAAGCAATGATAGGAGGAAAATTTGCAGCGCTTAATATTATAGATGCCGACTGTTCAGACATGGACACAATGATTCATAACTTCAACAAAGCTGTGACAGAAACAGCCCATGACATCCTTGGTAAACATCGACCAACACAAAAACCATGAGTGACAGCTGACATCCTCGATCTGTGTGACAAACGGAGGCAGTTAAAGAAAACCAAAATGGTGGATACAGAGGGGGCCAATAAATATAGAAAAATTAACCAAACTATCAAAAAGGGTATGAGAAGGGCAAAGAAGAACTGGATTGAAAAGCAATGCTACGACATTGAAAATTGCTTGAAGAAAAACAATAGCAAAAAGGCGTACCAGTTGGTGAAAGAACTAACCACTGCAAAGCAAGGGCGTAGTACTACCATACAAGATAAAAATGACAAATGTTTGACCGAGGAAAATGATATTCTGAAAAGGTGGACTGAATACTGCTCAGAGCTGTATAATGAAAATATAAAGATAGATCCAGAGATCCTTAATGTCCCCCCCTGCAACGGACAATGAAAGCTTCCCCATTCTCCGCGCAGAAGTAGAAGCAGCAGTCCAAGCACTCCAAATAGGAAAGGCCGCAGGAGTAGATAATATCCCTGCCGATTTGGTGAAACAGGGAGGAGAAGCAATGATAAATGCCCTAACCAATATTTGTAACAAAAAATGGCTAACAGGGGAATGGCCCAAATCATGGACCCAATCTCTCATCATCACCCTCCCCAAGAAAGGTAACCTACAGCTATGCCAAAACTATCGCACCATTAGCCTAATAAGCCACCCAAGCAAGGTCATGCTCAAGGTCATACTGAACAGATTAAGACCATATGCCGACAGAATCATTGCTGAAGAACAGGCGGGCTTTATGCAAGGCCGTGGCACTACTGAGCAGATCCTAAACCTCCGGATACTATGTGAGAAATATGCTCAATACCAACAAAACCTATTACATGTCTTTGTGGATTTCAAGAAGGCATTCGACAGGGTTTGGCATGCTGCTTTATGGGCCACCATGAGGCACTACAACATCAACACAAACTTGACCAGAATGATAAGAAGCCTCTATGATAAGGCCACCAGTGCAGTCTTCTTCAACAATAACATCGGAGAATGGTGCAAGACCACGGTTGGAGTACGACAAGGCTGCTTGCTCTCCCCCACCCTGTTCAACATCTTTTTAGAGAGAATTATGTCAGATTCACTAGAAAAGCATGTAGGGAAAGTCAGCATTGGTGGCAGAACAATCACCAATCTTTTTTGCGGATCTACGTTTTGCGGATGACATAGACGGACTGGCTGGAAGCGAGGAAGAGCTAGCCAACCTAGTAAAGAGTCTCGACAAGACTTCATCCTCCTTTGGCATGCAAATTAGTGCAGAAAAGACAAAAATGATGACGAATAGCATTAATGGCATCACCACTGAAATTAAGGTCGGGGAGGAAAGATTAGAGACAGTTGGCAGCTTCAAGTACCTCGGAGCAATAGTATCGGAACAAGGCTCCAGGCCCAAATTAATGGCCAGGATTGCGCAGACCACGACAGCACTAAAGAGGCTCAAGAAAATATGGAACGACAAAAATATAGCCCCCAGCACCAAAATCAGGCTGATGCGCTCATTAATCCTCTCCATTTTCTTATATGCCTGTGAGTCCTGGACATTAACAGCAGAACTTGAAAGGAAAATAAATACGATGGAGATGAGATTTTACAGAGGCATTCTTGGCATCTGCTATAGAGACCACATCACCAATGAGCAAATAAAAGAAAGGATTCGTCAGGCAATTGGGCAATACGATGACCTCCTGACGTCTGTTAAAAAGCGCAAACTTGAGTGGTATGGCCACGTGACCAGAAAACAAGGGCTCGCCAAAGAGATCTTGCAGGGCACTACTAGAGGAGGGAGAAGAAGAGGAAGACAAAGAAAAAGATGGGACGATAATATCAAAGAATGGACGGGATTACAACTAGGCGATGCTATGCGTAGGGCAGAAGACCGAGAGGAATGGAGAAGAATAGTGTACATGTCATCTGTGGCGCCCCAACGGTCGAAGGACTACGGGACCTGATGATGATGATAATGATGATGATGATGATGAAAGAAAGTCGATACCAAAGCTCGCGATACTAAAGTTTAATTTGATTATATAATACTTTTACCATACAAATTTTAGTGATGAAGCAAAGAACTGGATGGACTTACAGCAAGAGGAAAAAGAGTAAAATTCTCTTGTGGCAATGTGCCACTTTTTGCAACTGCATTTATGTAACATTTTATGTGTGGCAGGGTGCCACCTATGGGACAAAGAAGTACGCTCCTGTGGCACGATTTGTTTACCCCGTGCGTGTTCACACCCACTGAACGTAGCCTGCCTGCCCCACGGGGGGCCCGGTGAACAGCTCATGACGGTGACGTCATAGTGGCTACAAAAGGCGGGTGGGATTTAAACCCTGGCCTTTCTGTGCCGCGATCGAGTGGTCAGCTGTGCCGTGATCGAGTGGTCAGCTGTGCCGTGATCGAGTGGTCAGCTGTGCCGCGATCGAGTGGTCAGCTGTGCCGTGATCGAGTGGTCAGCTGTGCCGTTATCGAGGCGTCAGCTGTGCCGTGATCGAGTGGTCAGCTGTGCCTGATACTAAGTGTGTACATTGATATTTTATGAAAACAACTACTTCGGGCCGGCTCAAGTGTGAAAGATTTGACTGTCTGTTAAACGGCTTGTACCGCAAAAATAAAAGCTATAGTCCCCAGACCTGCAGTTCATTCTTTGTGTATTTAAACTGTAAGGCACACACCACACTCACAGCTATATCAAAATACAAATGTTATTTATACAACCATTGCGGCTCAGAGGGGGGGGGGCGTTCTGTTATATAAGGTGCCCAAAGTTGCGATGTCGAAAAAATGTTAAATATCTCCTTTGAATGATTGATTGATTGGAGTGCTTATATAGCGCTCATTTCCATGCTATGATAGCATGCTCACGGCGCTCCGATGTGCGAAAATGTTCGAGAGGTCTCACTGCTGCCTGTTAGGCGCACGTGAACTCTCATCATAGAGAGACAGATCACTGCGCATTAATTAGCCCAATGATAACACCGCCAGTCTTTTGATGCACTATCTTTGTGGGAGCTGAGTGTCAAGATCCCATCTTCCTTCTTCCCTCACGAAAAACTCTTGCATGGCGGAACAAAACCGAAAAGTTGCAGTGTGGAGGAGATGCCTTATAAAAATGACGTGTTGGTTCTGGTGCGGAGATCTAGATGTGAAGTAGTTTAGATCTACTTAGGGAAACGGCGGGCTGTCAAGCCAGAACTCACTAAGCTCCACGTAGCTTACCACTCTCAGCCCGACCGCGAAGCGGCACGCAAGTAAAGCTTGTCTGCAATGTGCCGCCCCCCCCCCCCCAGTGAACGTATTAAAATAACTCCATGTGAATGAGACTTCACATTAACGAGCCTAGTATCCACATGGCTTCCTGCTTCCGGAAATAGTATTTGATAGTTTCCCTTAACTTGCTGTATATAAACGCAAATTCTACCATGCTAAAACGCTTCTGAGAGAACTGCATTGGCTGCCGGTACGCGATCGCATAGAGTACAAAATTGCAACTCCTGTGCTACTGCTGCTTGCAGGACCTGGTGCCGTCCCATCTCAAAGTGCTCATGACACCTTATGTATCCACTAAACAACTCCGTTCATCCGATAGGGGCAAACTCTCGATAGGCGGTGTTCGCCTTGAGACTTACGGAAGGCGCACTTTCGCATTTGTTGCCCCAACAATTTGGAACACCCTTCCTGTCGCGCTCAGAAACAGCCAGACACTGGAGTCCTTCCGTGTTGTCTACCATCTTTTCCAGCTAGCTATGATCTCGTAGATGTATATTGGCTTGTGTTGTTTATGGTTGCAAGGGATGAAAAACTTTGCTCGTGTGTAGTTTTTGTAATGTTGCGTTTTGAATTTTAATGTAGTAAAATAGAGATTGTTTCATTTCTCTTTTAATATGGTTTACTTTATACCGCGATTCGAACCTTTTGACGATGAAGCGCTATTTTCAAATAAACGTAATTATTATTATAATAACATTTCTGCTCTAAACTTTGAGCTGCATTGACAGTACAGAACTTTGCCAAAAATTTCGGTTATGTTTCTCTTGTTTCTTGTTTTGCCTTGTCCGCTGAAAAGGGCGTCTATCAGAAACGTCGGTTTAATAGTTATGTCTTTTCTTTTCAAGCCTAAACATATCTTACTCACCATACTGGCACGCGGGCCCAAACCAGCCGTCTTCGCACGTGGGGTCACTGTTGTAACCTTCATTTGCACATTGTTGGTAGTCTTTGTACCGACATTTGTAAGGGCAGGCTGTGGTGTAGCCGAACCAGACCCCGTCACACTGGTTGATACCTAGAGGAAAGAGGATTACCTATTAATTGTCTTAAAGGAGTGGGAATAATAAGGAGAGGAAGAGAACATAAGGATTTATGGATTATGGGAAAATAGCTCTTTTCTTTAATATGGGAATTTTGGAATACAAGCAAGGGGAGAAAACTTTAAAAAAACATAAGCTGAGTCACCGTTCGTTATTTCATGCGTATATCGAGCAAAGAACAACAGGCCATGTTCATAAAAGTATAGTATTTTTAAAAAAATATAAAGTTTAGAACCTATAAGCTCTAAACTAATTAAATCATAATTTCATGTTCTCACACTCTCTCCTTATTTTGATGACTGAAAAGATTTAAAATTAAACCAACCATAAAAACAAAGTTTTCCGAATAAATCCTTTACATGCATTATTTAGTATTTTATTTTCTATTAATTTTCTAATGTCGCACCCGCTTTTACACAGAAGATTTATACGCAACTATTTCAGAAAAACAAAAAGAAAATGTTACGCATCAAAAGCACTTGCGGTGTATATATTTGAAAAGAAAATAATTTCATTTATCGCTGTTATCGTGAATTATTTCGTGAAAGATTGTTATCGAAATTCCTTCACCTTCTCTTTGAAAATCAGGAAAAACTGATTTTGAGGGTTGAAGTTGCGAGGTGAGGATGAAAATTTGAATGAATGTGTTCACATTGGCAATTAGTCTCTGTGTCAAGTTTCAGCTCGACAGGTTGACGGAAAGTTGGTCAAATAACCGTCCAAAGATTTACTAGACCGCCACCTTACCAGCCAGTCAGCCACTAAAAAGCGAAGTTAATATAAAGCATTGATAAATAGAATAATTAAATATTTTTAAAATGCATTATGAAAAAAAAAGACTGACCAGATGTTTACATGAGAACTCAAAGTAGCGAGTTGAATGTAGACGAGACGTACGTACATTTTATTGTTTTACTAGATTTTTTTTTTGCAAATAATTCTTTCACAGACTTTCTCTGCGTAATGCATTTTGAGAACTTGTAAATTATGTCTTACTAGATATAGGCCGTCAAACATTAGTGACAGCAATGCGTGAACTTCCCATCTACTAGATATAGGCCGTCAAACATTAGCGACAGCAATGCGTGAACTTCCCATCTACTAGATATAGGCCGTCAAACATTAGCGACAGCAATGCGTGAACTTCCCATCTACTAGATATAGGCCGTCAAACATTAGTGACAGCAATGCGTGAACTTCCCATCTACTAGATATAGGCCGTCAAACATTAGCGACAGCAATGCGTGAACTTCCCATCTACTAGATATAGGCCGTCAAACATTAGTGACAGCAATGCGTGAACTTCCCATCTACTAGATATAGGCCGTCAAACATTAGCGACAGCAATGCGTGAACTTCCCATCTACTAGATATAGGCCGTCAAACATTAGTGACAGCAATGCGTGAACTTCCCATCTACTAGATATAGGCCGTCAAACATTAGTGACAGCAATGCGTGAACTTCCCATCTACTAGATATAGGCCGTCAAACATTAGTGACAGCAATGCGTGAACTTCCCATCTACTAGATATAGGCCGTCAAACATTAGTGACAGCAATGCGTGAACTTCCCATCTACTAGATATAGGCCGTCAAACATTAGTGACAGCAATGCGTGAACTTCCAATCTACTAGATATAGGCCGTCAAACATTAGTGACAGCAATGCGTGAACTTCCCATCTACTAGATATAGGCCGTCAAACATTAGTGACAGCAATGCGTGAACTTCCCATCTACTAGATATAGGCCGTCAAACATTAGTGACAGCAATGCGTGAACTTCCCATCTACTAGATATAGGCCGTCAAACATTAGTGACAGCAATGCGTGAACTTCCCATCTCCTAAAGTCACTTGACAAAACACGTACTAAATTAACGCACATTTAAGAATCCCAATTTTTCGCTACACCCCCTTCCCCCCATGATACGTCACTGCACACTTTTTATTTCACGCCCATGAAATATATAAATATATGTTTAAGTCCCAACCACTTTTAACCCGAGTATTTGTTTACACCA
Source organism: Omphiscola glabra (assembly GCA_964017045.1). NCBI lineage: Eukaryota > Metazoa > Mollusca > Gastropoda > Lymnaeidae > Omphiscola > Omphiscola glabra. The sequence goes on from OZ024796.1 coordinate 5,968,542, forward strand.
TATTTAAATTGAGACGATTTCATTTTCCGAAAAGAAAATATTACGCACCAAACGCTGTCGCGTGATTAAAAAAATATTTATATCATTTAGCGGAGTTATCGGGAATTATATTTTGCGCGCTATTGAACTCATGATTGAGCCATACTTTCTTCCAAACATGTAGAATTATTTATAGTTTACTCTCAATCCCAAATTCGCTGAAAGAAAGGAACCGGAAATGGAAGCTGTAAATTAGAAAGAAGCCCATGAGTCATACCAGAAGCGTAATATATATAAGAGATTTTTAGTACGTTTAAACTCGTCTTTTTTTTTTAGAAGTTTTTTTGGTACTTTTTTAGTATTAAAATATAATCTTGAGTTATCGACAAAAGTAGAATTATTAATTTTTTTAAATTACCGAATGCTTACACAATCGCGGTTGGAGTGACTTAACTGTTTACATAGGCATACAAAGATAAAAAAGAAGTAGACATGAGCTAACCCACCCACCCGTTACTCAACCGCGAAGCAGACGCGGTCAACCCCGGTAATTTGAGCAAGTGACAACCCGCCTCCGTCGACCCAGCAGTAGACAGCAGGGTTGACACAACTCAGTTGTAACAAGACAATCAACTCTTCTTAGCTGACCACGTCACGAGACAATGATCAACCGAGCGGAAATGGCACGCCGTAAAACAAAATGCAAACAACAATAACAAAGACGAAAAAAAGTTTTTTAAAAAAAAGTTTTTAATTTAAAAAAAACAGCTCCATCAACACATCTACAAGATGGAAAAGCAAAAGAAAGTCTGTAATAAATAATAATATGCCTGTATAGTCAAGCAATTAGATGGTTTCAAGGATAGACGGTTTTTGTGAAGCATCTTAGAGGGAATAATTTGTTTCACAACGAGGTCAACTTATAATGAGTTGTAAGACACCTTCGAATAGTGTTGATGCGCAAACATGGAAAGAAACTGCAACTGTCTCATTGAATGGAAATGTGCATGTCTCAAAAGATGTGTGCATGTTGACATTGAAATGAATCGTACATGTCACATTAAATAGAAGTATGCAAGTGCCACTGAAAATAAGTGCACATTTCACTTCCAATACCTCTCCTCTCAGTAACCACATTACAGCTTGGTGGGGTTTTTTTTACTGTTATTTTTTCGCCGAAGAAGGCTTCTTGCCGACACGTTCATTGCTTTGTTGCGTCCTTTTTTCAAGGTTTCTATAAGTTGCTTGGCTTATATCCAAGATTTCACTTTGACAGAAAGTGTTTATGTAACAGTGAACTACACGAATACGCCGTCATAAACAATTCTAGAATATTCTCGTTGTAATGGTGTTTACTAGTGTCATGTTTTGTTTACGTTTTAACGACAACTCCCAGTACCCGGATATGCGTAGCCCCAGAGTTAAAACCCGTCAACTCTTAGCAGCCTCAGTTGTAACTAACTTGACAAAATTCCTGAATAAACATTGTCATGCTAGTCAGTGAAATAGTAAAATAAGATCCCAACTCAAGTCTGTGGTCTTTTTAGCAACTAATCTTTATTCCTCATTCTATATTCTTTCTCTACCTCACATCACATGATCACTCACTCCAGTTCTCCAAGCAATATTCACACATTTAAGTTTAAACTTTCATGAAAACCACTCACCACGTCCAACCATAGAACATGATAACAACACAGGACAATCAGGTCACAAAGCTCACTCAATGCGCACAATAATAATCGTCAGTCATACGTACTGTCAGAGTCAAATAGTCATACGTACTGTCAGAGTCAGATAGTCATACGTACTGTCAGAGTCAGATAGAGTCAGATAGTTACGCAGAGAAAAAATAAATTTTAAAAAATCATTTACAAGAAACATTTTGAATGTGTGTGTGATGTTTCATATTTTCAGGTATCGGAGAGTTATACACAATCGCCTAGGAATAACACTCAGCTACCACAGTGGTCGGCAAACTCATGAGTCAAAAGAGCCAGAAGTCAGCAGTAGGACGATTTTTTCAAAATTGAGAGACAAATTTTATTTTGTGAAGAGCCATGTTTTTCGGAGTCAAAACCTATTTCTGGCCGAGCCGCACTCAGGTCGCTAAAGACGCTAGCCGCGGTATGCCGACCATTGAGCTAGCGGTAATAATTCATTTATCGGCTAAGAACAACGTTGATCGTTATTCTTGGCTGACTGTGTATAATAAAAATGCTATCATAATAAAATCTTTTAAATTTAACCAATTTAAACATTCCATACAGTCCATAATTCCGCAACATTCTTTTTTTTTAAAATTAGCTATCGGCAGAAAACCATTGATCGGCTTGGAATAACATTGAACATCATACACAGTCGGCTGGGAATAACATTGAGGATTGCACACATTCGGCTGGGAATAACATTGGGCATTACACACAGTCGGCTGGGAATAACAGTGAGCATTACACACAGTCGGCTGGGAATAACAGTGAGCATTACACACAGTCGGCTGGGAATAACAGTGAGCATTACACACAGTCGGCTGGGAATAACAGTGAGCATTACACACTGTCCCTAGGTATAACGCATTCCTTCAGGTAAACTCAGAAATTCGCCGCATTCCTTAAATCAGCCCTGCAGGAGCTTAGCTCATTGAAAGCTTATTTTACTACCCGCTACATCGATGTTTAACTGTAGTTTCATATAAGGAATAGCATCTTCAAAATACTAGATAAGTCGTATGTTTTCGATGGATCACCATTTCAAGTCCAGTCTCGTACCGTGAGAATGTTTTATAGTACAATTCAAAATCCTCTCATTTCAAATAAATCATCCTACTTGACATACCAAAATCGTATTTTAAATATCTCATTCTACCTGACACATCCCTGGCAACCATCAAACCCAGGAACACGTACAGAAGCCATCTCCTCATTAATCCAGCCATCTCGATTAAGAGCCAATAAGCGGGTTTAAAATCTGCAAAGTTTAGGAAAAATGATTTATTTTATCGTCAATAACAATGTTTTTTATATTTTTTTAAAGCGTCGGTTAGCATCTGTAACATAAAGAGTTAACATCTGTAACATAAAGAGTTAACAATTGTAACATAAAGAGTTAACATCTGTAACATAAAGAGTTAACAACTGTAACATAAAGAGTCAATATCTGTAACATAAAGAGTTCAATTAACACGGAGAAGGGTGTGGGAATTAGGGGGTGGGGGGATAACTCAAGTATCACTCAATAATTATAAACACAAATGTTGCTTTACGAAATTTTCCATTTTTTAGATTATCTTGGCAGCTCTAGAAAACCGCTGAGAATGAAATACTTTGTACTTTGAACGTTACAAAGGGATTAATATTGGCAAGCATAAGAGATGGTGTTAAGAGGGATGACGTATTTTGAGTCACGCTTTGCCCGCCTTCCACGTGCATGACCTCTTTCAAGTCGGTCCCGTGTTGGGGCGGCTAGAAAAAAAACAACCTTTGTTGACATTTTTGTTTACTATCGTCCGTTTCTGTCGAACATGATAGAACGATCTAGAGAATGCGGGAAGCAGTAAGACTGCGTATTCCATTTCCAGAATGATCATCTGAAACTGGGTATAAAAGGGATAAGAATAAATGACGGGGGAGAGATTTTCCTTTCCTTGATTACGAGGCATGCTGTGTGTCATTATACTTTGTTGTGTGTAGAGATTTTTATTTCCTCGTACAATTTTGGCTCATTGTATTTTTATATACAGCACCGGTACCAGCAAATCTGTACGTTTATAATTTTAATCATATTTCTCTTGCTGTTATTGTTTAATTGACGTTCACAAATTAAAAAGTTATTAATTGTAATTAGCTCTGGCCTTAATTGTCGTCTCATTTGTTATTATTTTTAAACTTTGGGTATCGTTTTTTATTAGGAACTGTTTTTAGAACGAGCCATAGACTAAAATTAAGAGATTAAATTCTCCATTTATAACGGTCGGTAATAGATGGTCAGTTGTGTCAAGTAACCTTATAGAAAGAAGGTTTCGAGCCAGACCCAAAATGGAGTAAAAATGTCTATTTTAACAAGGCAAGTGCTTTTTTGTCAGCTGCATGGTAATAGTATTTTTGCTTGGATACCTTGATAACTTGGATACCTTGATACATTGGATACCTTGGATACATTAATACCTTGATACATTGGATACCTTTGATACATTAATACCTTGATACATTGGATACCTTGACACATTGGATACCTTGACACATTGGATACCTTGATACCTTGTCACATTGGATACCTTGACACATTGGATACCTTGATACCTTGGATACATTGATACCTTGGATACCTTGACACATTGGATACATTGACACATTGGATACCTTGATACCTTGGATACCTTGACACATTGGATACCTTGATACCTTGGATACATTGACACATAGGATACCTGGATACTTTGACACATTGGATACCTTGATACATTGGATACCTTGACACATTGGATACCTTGACACATTTGATGCCTTGACACATTGGATACCTTGATACCTTGATACCTTGACACATTGGATACCTTGATACATTGGATACCTTGGATACATTGGATACCTTGGATACATTAATACCTTGGATATATTAATACCTTAATATCTTGATACCTTGACACATTGGATACCTTGATACCTTGATACATTGGACACGGTGGATACCTTGAATACATTAATACCTTTGATAAATTAATAACTTGATACATTGGATAGCTTGATACCTTGGATACCTTGACACATTGGATACCTAAAACACATACACACACATACAAACCATGGACAAAGTTTCTGTTTGTTTAAATTCGTCTTTACACATTACATATAAATAAATGAATAAAATATTTAGACATTGATTTAAAATCAGTCATAACGGAAATTTATTTTGTAAAATATTTCAACTATGGCCAGAGTTTTATTTTGAGTCTAAAATGACAACTAGAACTAAATAATTTAAAAAAACAAAACACAATACAATTCAGTTTGTCTTACCAGTTCTGTAAATTATAAGCAGGCGAATATTCCTTCTCAATGTTTCTCCCGGTGCTTCCACTCTGGTAAACAGTAAATAAAACTGCTATAATAGACTCACCGGACGCCTGCGCGGGTCTGAAGCGATGGTTCTTAAACTATGATCATACCTGACATCAATTTTGGAATTCGCATTTCATCGAATCACGAACAAAATAATAATTTAATTTTTTTAACACTTTTAGCATAAAAAAGCAAAAACAAATTTACACCTGTAGTCAAGAAGACAGACAACGAAACAACTTTGTTTTCAGGGAGGAGAATGTAATGTATTTTGTATCTCTAACAATGATCTGTTGAAGTTCTTCAGTTAAGAAAGACGAACTCTCTTGCGTTAATCAGAATATTTTGTCTTTAAATGTTCATTTGTTTACCTGAAATACGTTTACACAATCACTGCATCGAGCAGATTTGTGCAGGTGGGAGATCGGATCGATAGTTTAAAGGCATGAATCTGCCAGAGTGTCACCTGCTGACACCTGCGTCCGTGAAATAATCCCCCCCCCCCCCTAGCCGCACGCCCCAGTCTTTTTCAATTGAACACTTAACAGTCAGTGCACATATAAACCTGCACGGGGAACATTATTGTGTCTGGAACTGTGTATGTGCACGCAGTTGAACTAGGTAGAGAACATTCTTCACTTCATATTGAGGTTAAGTCAACTTTATATCATAGATAGATAAATAATATATTGTTCCACGAAAGATTCAACTTTTTAAAGTTTACACCAAGGATAACTTTCGGTTACAGATCACGTACCAGGTTCGTTAAGGATATGGGTTTTTCTTGGAAACTTTAAATCCATGACAGGCTCAATTACTCATGTAAATCTTCATCTCATCCCCACCATCCACCAGGTCTCAGTCAGCCATTTTGAAATACGGAGTAAACACTATCATTGTTAAACTTATCGTTGTTAAACTTATCGTTGTACATACACATATATCACATATTGCCACACACCACTCCGTACAATCTAAAATATCACCTGAAAAAATATTAAAGCACAAATGAAATAGTTTTGGTTGTTTTTTTTACGCAATCAATGCAACAAATAAAATCAATGCGATCAATGCAGTCCATACAGTCAACCCAATCAATTCAATAAATGCAAACAATACAATCAATACAATCAATACAATTAATTCAATCAATATAATAAATCCAATCAATTCAATAAAACAAAAATCAATTCAATCAACCATGTCAATGCAATCAATGAGATCAATATAATTAATGCAATCAATGTGATCACTTAATGAATGCAATCAATGTTATCAATATAATTAATGTAATCAATGGGATCAATACTATTAATACAATCAATATAAACTTTCACAAATGTGTAGCGCATTGATCCCTTGGCTAATGGCTCAACATGAAATAGTTTCAAGACTCGGATTATGTTTATTTAATTTATTTAACTGCCATGATACACACGAAATCAAAATGTTACTATTATCGATTGATCTTTACACAATTTGATTGATTTTTCAATATTACGAGGGACTCTATTCGCTTTACTAAAAAAAATATAATAATAGTTTAAATGTCATTATTTTATTATTCTTATAAGGTGATCAACTCGGTTCACTAAAAGATACTTCTGGAGCTAGGCAATTGTCTTACAATATTTTGTCCCATTCATCTCCTATTTTATTGGAGGCAAGGTAATCCGCCCCTGTAAAAAAAAGGTATTCCTATTATATCAAGATAAATGTATGTACATTTCAGAACTGTTTAGCGTGAAACACTTTTGTTTTATTACCGGAAATTTGATCGAAAGAAATTTCGTCGACAGAAAATTGATCGACCGAAATTTGATCGAACGGAAATTTGTTCGAATCTTTTTTTCGCCAAATTTCTTTTTGAACGCACTATACTATACAGTAAAACAAATTAATGCTTTTGTTTGTGTTCTATTCACGCTTATAAGAACACCATCATGCTTATAAGAACACCATTATGAATATACGGATCAGGTGGGTTTGATAAAAACGAAATTGTTTGTTGAAGGAGACAGGAAACAACAGTGATAGCGATGATGAAGCATCGAAGTCATTTATATTGTGACCCAGAAACTACTTTATACCTACAATAATTTATAGTGTACCCAAAATATACGTTACTAGTCCCCAAAAATGCCTATGATATATTCCTATTTCCTAACAGTCCTAAAGACATGTTCCTATATCCTAAGAGTCCCAATGAAATGCTCCTATTTCCCAACAGTCCCAGTGATATGTTCCTATATATTTATTGAATACGAAAGAACCTTTTCAATCTATGAACCTTTTCTTCACCTATCAGCCAATCAAAATTTACGAATAACTTCCTGGTTAGACATAAAAGATTTATGTACTTATGAGAAACAAGGTTGCTAAGAATAATTCGCATGTGCGCTGTCTTTGTATGTTTTCCAAGTTACCCATTTCTAACGAGCGTTCAGGGTGTAACTACGTCATTTGAAAGCAGAGTAATGCCCTACAGGAATGGTGTTAACTGCCTAACTATTAATAAACCAATATCATTTTGATCGCTGTAACCTTTGGTGGTGGACATTTACAATTTGGGGTGGCAATAGTCTTGGACATGGGAGATTAGAAAAAGGCACGGGTACTAGAATTATTGGGAAAACATTCGGAACGCAGATGATAAAGTAAATAGTTGGTGCCATGCCAATCAGACAGTATATGCCATTCCAATCAGACAGTATGTGCCATACCAATCAGAGAGTATATGCCATGCCAATCAGACAGTATATGCCATGCCAATCAGACAGTATATGCCATGCCAATCTGACAGTATATGCCATGCCAATCAGACAGTATATCCTATGCCAGTCAGACAGTATACGCACTGCCAATCAGACAGTATATGCCATGCTTATCAGATAGTATATGCCATGCCAATCAGACAATTCGTTAGATGGCCCGTTGACCAAACTGCCACAGATAAGATGTGCCACGTGGGTTTGGCTCGTAATTATGGTCACAAATTGTATTGGTGTTATTGTGAATAATACAGGACCGTGCCTCTCAGTGATGGGTCTCTAGTCCAATTGTTCTCTAGTCCAATGGGTCTCTAGTCCAATGGTTCTCTAGTCCAATGGTTCTCTAGTCCAATGGTTCTCTAGTCCAATGGTTCTCTAGTCCAATGGTTCTCTAGTCCAATGGTTCTCTAGTCCAATGGGTTTCTAGTCCAATGGTTCTCTAGTCCAATGGTTCTCTAGTCCAATGGTTCTCTAGTCCAATGGTTCTCTAGTCCAATGGTTCTCTAGTCCAATGGGTCTCTAGTCCAATGAGTCTCTAGTCCAATGGGTCTCTAGTCCAATGGTTCTCTAGTCCAATGGTTCTCTAGTCCAGTGAGTCTCTAGTCCAATGGTTCTCTAGTCCAAAGGTTCTCTAGTCCAATGGTTCTCTAGTCCAATGGTTCTCTAGTCCAATGGTTCTCTAGTCCAATGGTTCTCTAGTCCAATGGTTCTCTAGTCCAATGGTTCTCTAGTCCAATGGTTCTCTAGTCCAATGGGTCTCTAGTCCAATGGGTCTCTAGTCCAATGAGTCTCTAGTCTAATGGGTCTCTAGTCCAATGGTTCTCTAGTCCAATGGGTCTCTAGTCCAATGAGTCTCTAGTCCAATGAGTCTCTAGTCCAATGGGTCTCTAGTCCAATGAGTCTCTAGTGCAATGGGTCTCTAGTCCAATGGGTATCTAGTCCAATGAGTCTCTAGTCCAATTGGTCTCTAGTCCAATGAGTCTCTAGTCCAATGGGTCTCTAGTCTCTAGTCTAATGAGTCTCTAGTCCAATGAGTCTCTAGTCCAATGGGTCTCTAGTCCAATGAGTCTCTAGTCTATTGGGTCTCTAGTCCAATGGTTCTCTAGTCCAATGGTTCTCTAGTCCAATGGTTCTCTAGTCCAATGTGTCTCTAGTCCAATGAGTCTCTAGTCCAATGGGTCTCTAGTCCAATGGTTCTCTAGTCCAATGGTTCTCTAGTCCAGTGGTTCTCTAGTCCAATGGTTCTCTAGTCCAATGGCTCTCTAGTCCAATGGTTCTCTAGTCCAATGGTTCTCTAGTCAAATGGTTCTCTAGTCCAATGGTTCTCTAGTCCAATGGTTCTCTAGTCCAATGGTTCTCTAGTCCAATGAGTCTCTAGTCCAATGAGTCTCTAGTCCAAAGAGTCTCTAGTCCAATGAGTCTCTAGTCCAATGGTTCTCTAGTCCAATGGTTCTCTAGTCCAATGAGTCTCTAGTCCAATGGTTCTCTAGTCCAATGTGTCTCTAGTCCAATGAGTCTCTAGTCCAATGGGTCTCTAGTCCAATGGTTCTCTAGTCCAATGGTTCTCTAGTCCAGTGGTTCTCTAGTCCAATGGTTCTCTAGTCCAATGGCTCTCTAGTCCAATGGTTCTCTAGTCCAATGGTTCTCTAGTCAAATGGTTCTCTAGTCCAATGGTTCTCTAGTCCAATGGTTCTCTAGTCCAATGGTTCTCTAGTCCAATGAGTCTCTAGTCCAATGAGTCTCTAGTCCAAAGAGTCTCTAGTCCAATGAGTCTCTAGTCCAATGAGTCTCTAGTCCAATGGTTCTCTAGTCCAATGGTTCTCTAGTCCAATGAGTCTCTAGTCCAATGAGTCTCTAGTCCAATGAGTCTCTAGTTCAATGAGTCTCTAGTCCAATGGTTCTCTAGTCCAATGAGTCTCTAGTCCAATGAGTCTCTAGTCCAATGTGTCTCTAGTCCAATGAGTCTCTAGTCCAATGGTTCTCTAGTCCAATGAGTCTCTAGTCCAATGAGTCTCTAGTCCAATGGTTCTCTAGTCCAATGGTTCTCTAGTCCAATGGGTCTCTAGTCTAATGGGTCTCTAGTCCAATGGGTCTCTAGTCCAATGGGTCTCTAGTCCAATTAGTCTCTGGTCCAATGGGTCTCTAGTCCAATGGGTCTCTAGTCCAATGGATCTCTAGTCCAATGGGTCGCTAGTCCAATGAGTCTCTAGTCCAATGGGTCTCTAGTCCAATTAGTCTCTAGTCCAATGAGTCTCTAGTCCAATGGTTCTCTAGTCCAATGGTTCTCTAGTCCAATGGGTCTCTAGTCCAATGAGTCTAGTCCAATGGGTCTCTAGTCCAATGAGTCTCTAGTCCAATGAGTCTCTAGTCCAATAGGTCTCTAGTCCAATGAGTCTCTAGTCCAATAGGTCTCTAGTCCAATGAGTCTCTAGTCCAATGGGTCTCTAGTCCAATGAGTCTCTAGTCCAATGGGTCTCTAGTCCAATGAGTCTCTAGTCCAATGTGTCTCTAGTCCAATGAGTCTCTAGTCCAATGAGTCTCTAGTCCAATGGGTCTCTAGTCCAATGAGTCTCTAGTCCAATGGGTCTCTAGTCCAATGGTTCTCTAGTCCAATGGTTCTCTAGTCCAATGGTTCTCTAGTCCAATGGGTCTCTAGTCCAATGAGTCTCTAGTCCAATGGGTCTCTAGTCCAATGGTTCTCTAGTCCAATGGTTCTCTAGTCAAATGGTTCTCTAGTCCAATGGTTCTCTAGTCCAATGCTTCTCTAGTCCAATGGTTCTCTAGTCCAATGAGTCTCTAGTCCAATGAGTCTCTAGTCCAAAGAGTCTCTAGTCCAATGAGTCTCTAGTCCAATGGTTCTCTAGTCCAATGGTTCTCTAGTCCAATGAGTCTCTAGTCAAATGAGTCTCTAGTCCAATGAGTCTCTAGTCCAATGAGTCTCTAGTCCAATGGTTCTCTAGTCCAATGAGTCTCTAGTCCAATGAGTCTCTAGTCCAATGAGTCTTTAGTCCAATGAGTCTCTAGTCCAATGGTTCTCTAGTCCAATGAGTCTCTAGTCCAATGAGTCTCTAGTCCAATGGTTCTCTAGTCCAATGGTTCTCTAGTCCAATGGGTCTCTAGTCCAATGGGTCTCTAGTCCAATGGGTCTCTAGTCCAATGGGTCTCTAGTCCAATTAGTCTCTAGTCCAATGGGTCTCTAGTCCAATGGATCTCTAGTCCAATGGGTCGCTAGTCCAATGAGTCTCTAGTCCAATGGGTCTCTAGTCCAATTAGTCTCTAGTCCAATGAGTCTCTAGTCCAATGAGTCTCTAGTCCAATGAGTCTCTAGTCCAATGAGTCCCTAGTCCAATGGGTCTCTAGTCCAGTGGGTCTCTAGTCCAATGAGTCTCTGGTCAAATGGGTCTCTAGTCCAATGGGTCTCTAGTCCAATGGGCCTCTAGTCCAATGGGTCTCTAGTCCATTGGGTCTCTAGTCCAATGATTCTCTAGTCCAATGATTCTCTAGTCCAATGGTTCTCTAGTCCAATGGGTCTCTAGTCCAATGGGTCTCTAGTCCAATGGGTCTCTAGTCCAATGAGTCTCTAGTCCAATGAGTCTCTAGTCCAATGGGTCTTTAGTCCAATGGGTCTTTAGTCCAATGGGTCTCTAGTCCAATGGTTCTCTAGTCCAAAGGTTCTCTAGTCCAATGGTTCTCTAGTCCAATGGTTCTCTAGTCCAATGGGTCTCTAGTCCAATGGTTCTCTAGTCCAATGGTTCTCTAGTCCAATGGGTCTCTAGTCCAATGGGTCTCTAGTCCAATGGGTCTCTAGTCCAATGAGTCTCTAGTCCAATGGGTCTCTAGTCCAATGAGTCTCTAGTCCAATGAGTCTCTCGTCCAATGTTTCTCTAGTCCAATGAGTCTCTAGTCCAATGAGTCTCTAGTCCAATGAGTCTATAGTCCAATGGTTCTCTAGTCCAATGAGTCTCTAGTCCAATGAGTCTCTAGTCCAATAGTTCTCTAGTCCAATGGTTCTCTAGTCCAATGGTTCTCTAGTCCAATGAGTCTCTAGTCCAATGGGTCTCTAGTCCAATGGGTCTCTAGTCCAATGAGTCTCTAGTCCAATGAGTCTCTAGTCCAATGAGTCTCTAGTCCAATGGGTCTCTAGTCCAATGAGTCTAGTCCAATGGGTCTCTAGTCCAATGAGTCTCTAGTCCAATGAGTCTCTAGTCCAATGGGTCTCCAGTCAAATGAGTCTCTAGTCCAATGAGTCCGTAGTCCAATAGGTCTCTAGTCCAATGAGTCTCTAGTCCAATGAGTCTCTAGTCCAATGAGTCTCTAGTCCAATGAGTCTCTAGTCCAATGAGTTTCTAGTCCAATGAGTCTCTAGTCCAATGGGTCTCTAGTCCAATGAGTCTCTAGTCCAATGAGTCTCTAGTCCAATGGGTCTCTAGTCCAATGAGTCTCTAGTCCAATGGGTCTCTAGTCCAAAGAGTCTCTAGTACAATGAGTCTCTAGTCCAATGGGTCTCTAGTCCAATGAGTCTCTAGTCAAATGGGTCTATAGTCCAATGGTTCTCTAGTCCAATGGTTCTCTAGTCCAATGGTTCTCTAGTCCAATGGGCCTCTAGTCCAATGAGTGTCTAGTCCAATGGGTCTCTAGTCCAATGGTTCTCTAGTCCAATGGTTCTCTAGTCCAATGGTTCTCTAGTCCAATGGTTCTCTAGTCCAATGGGTCTCTAGTCCAATGAGTGTCTAGTCCAATGGGTCTCTAGTCCAATGGTTCTCTAGTCCAATGTTTCTCTAGTCCAATGGTTCTCTAGTCCAATGGTTCTCTAGTCCAATGAGTCTCTAGTCCAATGAGTCTCTAGTCCAATGTGTCTCTAGTCCAATGAGTCTCTAGTCCAATGGTTCTCTAGTCCAATGGTTCTCTAGTCCAATGAGTCTCTAGTCCAATGAGTCTCTAGTCCAATGAGTCTCTAGTCCAATGAGTCTCTAGTCCAATGTTTCTCTAGTCCAATGAGTCTCTAGTCCAATGAGTCTCTAGTCCAATGAGTCTATAGTCCAATGGTTCTCTAGTCCAATGAGTCTCTAGTCCAATGAGTCTCTAGTCCAATAGTTCTCTAGTCCAATGGTTCTCTAGTCCAATGGGTCTCTAGTCCAATGAGTCTATAGTCCAATGGTTCTCTAGTTTAATGAGTCTCTAGTCCAATGAGTCTCTAGTCCAATTGTTCTCTAGTCCAATGGGTCTCTAATCCAATGAGTCTCTTGTCCAATGGTTCTCATGTCCAATGGTTCTCTAGTCCAATGGTTTTCTAGTCCAATGGGTCTCTAGTCCAATGGATCTCTAGTCCAATGGGTCTCTAGTCCAATGGGTCTCTAGTCCAATGGGTCTCTTGTCCAATAGGTCTCTAGTCCAATGAGTCTCTAGTCCAATGAGTCTCTAGTCCAATGAGTCTCTAGTCCAATGAGTCTCTAGTCCAATGGTTCTCTAGTCCAATGAGTCTCTAGTCCAATGAGTCTCTAGTCCAATGAGTCTATAGTCCAATGGTTCTCTAGTCCAATGAGTCTCTAGTCCAATAGTTCTCTAGTCCAATGGTTCTCTAGTCCAATGGGTCTCTAGTCCAATGAGTCTATAGTCCAATGGTTCTCTAGTCCAATGAGTCTCTAGTCCAATGAGTCTCTAGTCCAATAGTTCTCTAGTCCAATGGTTCTCTAGTCCAATGGGTCTCTAGTCCAATGGGTCTCTAGTCCAATGAGTCTCTTGTCCAATGGTTCTCATGTCCAATGGTTCTCTAGTCCAATGGTTTTCTAGTCCAATGGTTCTCTAGTCCAATGGGTCTCTAGTCCAATGGATCTCTAATCCAATGGGTCTCTAGTCCATTGGGTCTCTAGTCCAATGGGTCTCTTGTCCAATGGGTCTCTAGTCCAATGAGTCTCTAGTTAAATGGGTCTCTAGTCCAATGAGTCTCTAGTCCAATGAGTCTCTAGTCCAATGAGTCTCTAGTCCAATGAGTCTCTAGTCCAATGAGTCTCTAGTCCAATGAGTCTCTAGTCCAATGAGTCTCTAGTCCAATGAGTCTCTAGTCCAATGGGTCTCTAGTCCAATGGGTCTCTAGTCCAATGGTTTTCTAGTCCAATGGGTCTCTAGTCCAATGAGTCTCTAGTCCATGAGTCTCTAGTCCAATGGTTCCCTAGTCCAATGGGTCTCTAGTCCAATGGGTCTCTAGTCTAATGGTACTCTAGTCCAATGGTTCTCTAGTCCAATGGTTCTCTAGTCCAATGGGTCTCTAGTCCAATGGTTCTCTAGTCCAAAGGTTCTCTAGTCCAATGGTTCTCTAGTCCAATGGTTCTCTAGTCCAATGGGTCTCTCGTCCAATGAGTCTCTAGTCCAATGAGTCTCTAGTCCAATGGGTCTCTAGTCCAATGGGTCTCTAGTCCAATGGGTCTCTAGTCCAATGAGTCTCTAGTCCAATGGGTCTCTAGTCCAATGGGTCTCTAGTCCAATGAGTCTCTAGTCCAATGAGTCTCTAGTCCAATGGGTCTCTAGTCCAATGGGTCTCTAGTCCAATGAGTCTCTAGTCCAATGGTTCTCTAGTCCAATGAGTCTCTAGTCCAATAGGTCTCTAGTCCAATGAGTCTCTAGTCCAATGGGTCTCTAGTCGATGGTTCTCTAGTCCAATGGGTCTCTAGTCCAATGGGTCTCTAGTCCACTGAGTCTCTAGTCCAATGGGTCTCTAGTCCATTGAGTCTCTAGTCCAATGGGTCTCTAGTCCGGTCGTTGACGATAACAACGAAGCATTCATAGGACACTAATAAATCATCAAACAACTCCTCAGCAACAGATGTAAAGAAAAGATGTGTTGGTGAAAATAGTTCAACAAATCCGGTAATGACCCTGTCCTAACTCTAACACTTGGCTGTCCATCGCTAGATATATCACTGACTAGGACTACTTATCAAAACTTTTATAACTTTAGATTGACAGTCCCAACTCTAATTATTTGTTGTGACATAGATGGGATGGAGTAAGAACAAATATGATTGTAGTGTATAAGAGACGGAACAGTGCTTTAGTGGAGGGATGAAGATTGGCCAACACCGATTATAGCGATGGCGTTGTTATATTCTTAAGAGGTTGAGAAGACAATTGCAATGATAGGACATGGCTGGTTTGAGTTTGAGGTTGTCGATTATTTAGACGGAGGGAGGAGTTGGTAGTCAGCGGCTAGGAAGCAGGAGTGAATGAAAGAATTTTTTGGGGAAAAGTATGAGGTGCTCTAGATTTTGATGTGTGCTTAGATCTTTTAAAAACTAAAAATTTATCAAAGGTTCACAGTAAACAGTAGATTGTAACGACAAAAAAAAAGAGTTATATAATGGTAACATCTCACTACAGACGAAACATTTGTGTGCATCCAATAAAACATTAACCCTCTACCACCTACAAAGTATCTCTATCGTGGTTATCTGTGTTGTCCTTTTAGTCTATTAATTACTTGGTGAAGCACGGGTATATTTGCTAGTTTTGAATAAAACGGACTTTGATTTTGTTTTGTTCACATCATATTTACAACCAAAACCAAAAGAAATTAAACAAATTTTGCTGCTGTACAACAAGTTGGTGTAAGAATTGCAAACATTTTAACAAATATTTTACAATAATTATTTTAACAGAAAATTCATTTTGTTTCTTTTAAACTGATGAATAGATTGTTTTAGTTGTTGTTGTTTTGTTGTTGTTTTGTTGTTTTTTAAAACATTAAGAGATAGGTTTATTAATGTCTATTGCAACCACCATTAAACTGATCAAATTGCCAAACATTGGCCATGTCAATAAAGCTTTAATTCAAAGGACTTTAAGCCACTTCAGATCAATGTCCCAACTTTGAGCCATGAGAAAAGATCAGGTTGGTAACGCTTAATTAAACAAATATGGGAATCATGGGAGAGGACCCTGCAAACTAAAAATAGAGTTTGAAACACAAATATTAAATCAGTCCTACCATACAGAGCCGAAATTTGGAGAACAGCGGCGAGCATCATGCAGAAAGTACAGATCTTCATCAAAAAATATTCTTAATAAGATCCTGACCATAAAACATCACTACCAACAAAGACTTACTGGAGAGGACGTACTGCGAACCTGTTTCTAAAAAAACATCACAAAGAAAAGAGGAAGTGGATACGGCACACTCGTCGAAGAGGAAGTGGATACGGCACACTCGTCGAAGAGGAAGTGGATACGGCACACTCTTCAAAGAGGAAGTGGATAGGGCACACTCTTCAAAGAGGAAGTGGATATGGCACACTCTTCAAAGAGGAAGTGGATAGGGCACACTCTTCAAAGAGGAAGTGGATAGGGCACACTCTTCAAAGAGGAAGTGGATAGGGCACACTCTTCAAAGAGGAAGTGGATAGGGCACACTCTTCAAAGAGGAAGTGGATAGGGCACAATTTTCAAAAAGGAAGTAGATAGGGCACACTCTTTAAAGAGAAAGTGTATGGGGCACACTCTTCAAAGAGGAAGTGGATAGGCCACACTCTTCAAAGAGGAAGTGGATAGGGCACACTCTTCAAAGAGGAAGTGGATAGGGCACACTCTTCAAAGAGGAAGTGGATAGGGCACAATTTTCAAAGAGGAAGTAGATAGGGCACACTCTTTAAAGAGGAAGTGTATGGGGCACACTCTTTAAAGAGGAAGTGGATGGGGCACACTCTTTGTAAACACCAGAAAACATCACCAGACAATACCTGACATGGAAACTACAAGCAGAAATGAAGAGGTAAATTTCCAAAGGACACATGAAGACACGCATAGTATGGGATACAAACGGAGGCAGCTGGATAGATCCGAGATAAATTGAAAGGCCTTGAAGACGGCCTTTGCCAGGGACGGGGTAAAGGCATACTTGATATATGACGCCACATGTGTTAACTTCAAATTTGTTATGGTCTTAACACGATGTACATTTTTAAAATTAAAACCTTTCCTCCAATAGAATTAATTCTTACATTTATAACAATCATTAAGAAAAATGATGCATTTAGATATTCATTTTTATTATGGTTAAAATTCAATTCACAGATAAATATAACAATAACAATAATTATAATTACCATTTTTAAAATTGCCTCAAATACACATTCTTAAAAGACTGTTTTAAACTGCTTTAGAAATACACGACATCTGTTGTATTGTTATTGAATTTAATCTTTGAATGATATGCAAAACAAATCAGCATTGAGCTATCGACAGATATATTACTATTCATCCTCATTATAACAAATATTTAAAGTGTATCTTTCTTTCTTTCCACTTTTTGTAAGCAACACATGTTGGAAATATTGTAGCTATCTGTGCATCCAATGGTCAAGGGCGTACACAATAGGTAGGGCACTTTATTTGTTGATGTTGTCTGCTCACCACTAAGAGATATCAACTTGAAGTGTTGACTTGGGGGCCCGCACAGGGTGTATATAAAACGACTATGAGGTTGGCATTGTGATAAAGAAGGACTGGGTATCAGAAAATACACTTCGCCGCCCTCATCTCATCTTGTATATATAAACATCTTGTTGGGCTTTCAGACATTTGCGTTGAAACAACAGACGTCGGAGATGTTGTGACCGGAAGTCGCCTTCGGCATAAATTAATGACAACCCAACTTTTCAAACGTGCTGTAAAGAAATTAAAATGTCAGCTTATGATGACCGCTGTATCGTTGTTTTCATCTGGAGAGAAGTCGGTCTCGGATGTCGTGAAAACGCGATATTTAGGATAGTGTGGTCCCAGGCAGAGCCTGCAAAGTTTATCACGAAGTCTGAAATAACAAGATTAATGAAATAACAAGATTAATGAAATAACAAGATTAATGACATAACAAGATTAATGAAATAACAAGATTAATGAAATAACAAGATTAATGAAATAACAAGATTAATGAAATAACAAGATTAATGAAATAACAAGATTAATGAAATAACAAGATTAATGAAATAACAAGATTAATGAAATAACAAGATTAATGAAATAACAAGATTAATGAAATAACAAGATTAATGAAATAACAAGATTAATGAAATAAGCGGATTAATGATGTTGTTTAGTATCAGAGATCTCGTTTAGCATAATTATGTAGTCAATTTTGAGATTAACTATCACAAAAGTAGTAACATTTAAAATTATGGGGCAACCAGGAAAAAAAACTATGACAAAAATAATCACAGAAAAGAAAATGTGCTTCAAAGAATTATTAATATATTATTATGTGTATATTGTATCAATATGATGAATTAAGCCTTTAAAAAATTCATTTATGACATCTAAAGACGATTTAGCTTGAAGCCAGTGTGAATGAACGATCGACACCGTCCAAGGTTGCATTCATTTTCTGACATGTAGACAGCCACTGAAGCGTGACTTTCACTCTCCCCTGGATGGTTAAATACATTTGCTAGATAGATTTAGTGCCTCCGGGGGGGGGGGGGGCATGTTTTTGCCACAGTCATCCACGAAAAAACTTTGGAGTTGAACGAAAATACTGCCGCTCAATGTAATAAAACAAAAAAATGAAAATGAGGGTTGGGGACGGACCCCAGCCCCACAACCTACGCCACTGTTTTAATATAACTTTGATAAATTTTGAATTTTTAGTGCTTGATTTTTTCCAATTTTGAAAGGCAATTAACTAACCGACATCGAATAAATCAAAAGGTTTGCAGGTGGTTTCTGAGTAAAAAAATAATCACGTTGTAATTTGGGATATTTAATAGAACTTACGGTATGAAAAGAGTTAACACATTATCATGGTTTTAAGAGCAGTGCACAACCGTTTTAAGGTATTTTTTAAAGAAATACAAATTGTAAAAAGGGTATGAATCATATGCGTCCCCAGACAATATGTGCCGCTG
Organism: Omphiscola glabra; assembly: GCA_964017045.1. Classification (NCBI taxonomy): domain Eukaryota; kingdom Metazoa; phylum Mollusca; class Gastropoda; family Lymnaeidae; genus Omphiscola; species Omphiscola glabra. The sequence continues at coordinate 5,987,238 of OZ024796.1, forward strand.
ATTAAATTAATTTACATTGTTTGTATGCGGTAAGCAAGTTGAAATAATATGACCAGCTTTGATGACGCAATGACATTTATCGAGTATAGTTTCAAACAAAAGTTACAATATTCTTCAAGAATTGATATTGGAGCGAGTAAATGTCGTCCAGTCTCTGTTTCTCACAGGATTATAGCGTTATTCAAAAGCTAACCCTGTATGCTACTCACATATATATGACAACCGCTATCACAGCTAGGACAACGCATGCAACGACTGCTGCCACTATCAGTGCCACTGTGCTGCCATCTGCGGAAGCTGAATGTAACAGATATATGACAGTAATAAACCTTACATACGGTTTATTGCCAGATTTAATATATAAAGATGTTTCAGACCTAATAACTACTTGTAAAATCTGATGTAAAGGAAATCAAATGATAATATCTGATGTTTTTGAAATCAAATGATAATATCTGATGTTTTTGAAATCAAATGATAATATCTGATGTTTTTTAAATCAAATGATAATACATAGGCGTAGCTAAGGGGGCAGGGGACAGATGTCTCCGGGCGCCAGACGAGTTAGGGGCGCCAAAATGTGCTTTGATATTATTTTATTGATGAAAATAATGGGTTTAAGAGTTGAAAAAAGAAAGGGAGACTTTAAAATCAATCTGGTCCCCGGCTGCTCTCTAGATACACCTCTGTGATAATATCTGATATTTATGAAATCACATGATAAAATCTGATGTTTATGAAATCAAATGATAAATTGATTGGAAATTCTGAAATATAAAAACTTCATTTTTAATAAACTTATGACTTTAATCTCGTTTCTGTTTATCACATGTTGGATGTCACATTGAAAATGCGTTAAAACACATGGTGGATGTCACATTTTAAGGGGGATAAAAATTTCCTTCAATTAGGGCGCCTAAAAGGAGATTAAGTCCCAGGTGCAGTTTTTGCTTGCAAGTCCCATATGTGTTTTTTTTCCTTTTCTTTTTATTTGAGGGCAGTGTTTTGTCTTCAGATATTGTTTTTTTTTGTTGTCAAACATCGGAAGGTCAGCCAAAACTATCTACCTGTATTGGACTGGTGTGTTTTGTTCATGAAGCTGTCGTTGGCATATGGGTCATTGAACAAGTCTGTAAGAGTTTCTGGGGGGTAAGACATAAAGAAATTAAGTGTGCAATGTTTTTATAGGTCGGCTTAGACTTATTTTAGATGACGTGATATTAAATATCTGTAAAGTAGTGTTCCCTCAGGTTCAGATGATAGTTGTATCTTAACTTTTGGAAAATGACTAAAATGTTTTAAGACAAACCAAAAAATGTAAAATATTTTTTTAAAGTAATAAATAGAAATGTATTGGTATTAAAGCATCTTCATATTTAAATGTTTCAAACTCTCAGAATCTCAACATAGAATATAACACTTTTTTGTTTTCTGTTATGTAAGACTGATGCTGGACTGATGGAGGAATGATAGAGGAATGATGCAGGAATGATGAAGGAATGATGGAGGAGTGATGCAGGACTGGTGGAGGAATGATGGAGGAATGATGGAGGAGTGATGCAGGACTGGTGGAGGAATGATGGAGGACTGATGGAGGACTGATGGAGGACTGATGGAGGAATGATGGAGGACTGATGGAGGAATGATGGAGGACTGATGCTGGGCTGATGGAGGAATGATGGAGGACTGATGGAGGACTGATGGAGGACTGGGGAGGAATGATGGAGGAATGATGAAGGACTGATGGAGGACTGAGGGAGGAATGATGGAGGAATGATGAAGGAATGATGGAGGAATGATGCAGGACTGATGCAGGACCGATGGAGGACTGATGGAGGACTTAGAGCTTAACAATTGAAGCAGATGCCATAGTATAAACTGGAATATCCTCGCTATAGTTTTAGTAGATCGATGTCTCACTTGTAGGTTCCAACAGGGGGCAACACTGATTATATACTATTTTTAATTGACTGGTTTTTTTTTACTCTGTTGATGTTTGTTACATCTGTAATTTTAGTCTAAAAATTCATCAGAAACAAACGGTCGTTTGTCTACTGAAGGTGCGATGTCTTTTTTAATTTTTTTTGTTTTCATTTGTTTGGAATATGTTCAATAATTTAGGAGCAAGACTCTCCAACATTTAACAATGAAACTGTGCCAATGGTTAAATGTTTAACGAACAGGCTGCAATTCAATGTGATATCATGATGTTGTTCTGACCTTGTTCACACGTATGTCCAGTCCGACCCAAGGGGCACGCGACGCAATGGCCCGTCGTCCTTGAGCAGAACCGATTCAAGCAGTTGTGGCTACATCTCAGCTGACAGTTGATACCGTGGTAAGTGGGCTCACATTCTGAAACAGACTAAGCATAATGCAGAGAGGGTGCTTTGCGCCCGGGACTAAATAAATTTTTACGCCCCCTCTAACATTGCAACCCATTATTTTCCCGTGAAAGGAAAAGTCATTGTTCACAAGCAGTGTTCCTCTCAGGGCATCGGGGGGAGGGGGGAGGCGCAGTGCCCTGTAAAAGTCATTGGTCACAAGCAGCGTTTCTCTCAGGGCATCGGGGGGGGGGGCGCAGTGCCCTGGAAAGTCAGTTTTAAAATAAAGCTAGGCATTTGGTTTTTAACAATGTTTCAAAAAGGATCAAAGAGGTAATTTATAATGTGTTTATAAGAATTTTATAGTAGTTTGACATTCCAAATAATTTCAACTAACTAAATATTTGGAAAGTTATATTTAATATTTACACTATTTCCCTCAGAGAAAATCACACAGTAATAAATATATGTCTTTTACAAATATCTCGTGTCTTCTTCATATAAGTGTGGCTTTCATAACGATTTCCAAAAAATGGCCCGTTTTAGATACTCATACAAATGTATAGACCTCTCTACAAAACAGTATTTTTGTTTTCTTTTGACTTAGAAATATTTAGAAAAGGTAATTCTTTTACGTTCAGCGTGTAAAATTCTGTTAGCATTAATTTTTTTATAATGGAAACATTTTTGTACGCATTTTAAAAATAAAATCATTTATGAAATAGTTTACGTAAAAAATGTTTAAAAGCCCATAACGGTTTAGTGAAAATTAAATTCTAAGTATTTGTTTAACACAAGCAGGCTCTTTGTTCAAAGTTGATCATTTAAAAGTGTTTTCAATTCAAATTTAAACCCCTTAAACACCCAACGCCTCCTTCAGTGGCTCTAAGGTCCAGTGACACCGACTTTTCACTTTTACCTAGCCTCTGTCCTGTTGCTCTCAGGTGTATAGAATGATGCAAAACGAAATCAAAAATGTTCAAGGTAAGTCTCAATGACCCTGACACTGCTTTCGCTCGGGAGTCTTCGCGCACTCAACTTCTGCTCCCCCGTTTCCTCACGCCGATCATTGAGAAAGTACTGGGATGTATCCAAGTTGTGCCGAAACGATTACCCTGAGTCGGCCCACAACTGGAGTAAATTCATTTTGTGTATGACATTTGTGTAGGACATTTGTGTATGACATTTGTGTAGGACATTTGTGTATGACATTTCGCGACTTAATGTCTAATTTGTATGCTGACAGAGGCCCCCCCCCCTTTTTTTTTCCAAAACCCCTCCATTTCAGTCTGATAAAAAATCCCTTTTCCCCGATCCAATTGTCAAATGGCAACACTGAATTCAGGTAAACAACAAAATGTGGCTCGGGATTATGAAAAAAAAAACCTTTCCTTAGTGACGCAGCTAGTGAAGTAGCACGATAAAAACTCACAAACTCCGAAAATGTTGCCCATCCATATAAAGAAAAAAGTGACATCTGTGCAGACAACCCCTTTCACCAACCCTATTTCTGTGCCATTGACTTCCCAAACGAACATCTGAAATACCCCTCCCCCCCCCCCCTTCCCACCCCAAAAAAAAAGTAGAAATTGTCTGAAAGAAACACTGCTCACAAGATAACGGTCATCAAATCTGTCATCAAATCTGTCATCAAATCTGTCATCAAATCTGTCATCAAATCCGTCATCAAATCTGTCATCAAATCTGTCATCAAATCTGTCATCAAATCTGTCATCAAATCTGTCATCAAATCTGTATTCTGACTTTGCTATCGATTAATGAAGAAATTAAAATCTCGACCACATTTATACAAATGATGAACAATTACCTTTTTCACATCCGGAACCCGTATGTCCACTCGGGCAATTAACACAGTGTCCATCCCTGTAATCGCACACTTTCTCTAGACAAGCATCACTGCACTGACTGACACAGTCGGGGCCATAGAAGTCCGGATAGCACTCTGTTCAAGATGGCGTACAGAACCTTAGGTTATTCATGTTAAAGTGGCCACTAGAGTCAGCTAGGGTCAGCTGGTGTCAGAGTTAGACATGTTGAGGCACTAAACTTCATAAACCAGGCATGCACAATTCAAAATGTAAGGCGGGCCGTAATACTTGATGATAAACATGTGCAAGCCGAAAGAAAATAGGACAAAGGTGAAAGCTATTAAGAAATTAATAATAATACAAAATATTTCGTTACTTCGTGGGCCGAAAAGTGGGTGCTGGCGGGCGCTTTCGGCCTGCGGGCTGTATGTTGTCATAATCCATGGGGGCTATTTTCAAAACCTTAGATGTTATACTGGTATGAAGTTTAATTTGCAATTGCCAGGCACTGGGACATTTTGTAACGCCAATCAATAAAGTTGTCGAGAGTTTTTGGCATCTGTGATTACCTGCCACTCTCATTTATGGGTCACCCGCCATTTTAAATGTCTCGTTGATGAGGAAAAATGCTCATTGAAATTACTATTTTACATGTCATGCGTCATGGGACAGTTCCCACCTGACATCATGGGATAAGTGTCGAAAAATTAGACAGCTAATCTTATTATATCATTTCAAAATCTAGTGAGACACTTTAAACATTTCGGGACACATCAGTCTTTGAGACAGATTAAGCGATGAGATTACGTTTATTGCATTACATACAGGAGTTCTAATCCAAACTAATATAATTTCCTAATCACTCTTGAATCTGCTGAATGAGTGCAAGTATTTACAAGTAGGCATTGCCTGGAGTGCACATCTTCAAAAGGTTACAGATTTCGGAACTATTTATTTTTAATTGTGCGATGTTGTATTCTGTTTACAAACTTAATGTAGTACATGATTAAGTCGTATAGCTGTAGACAATAATGTTTAATTTAATTTACTCGGTCCAGATATTATACCAACATTTAAACAAAGGCTATTCCACGCCTACCTTTGGATATAGATATTGAACACATGGCCCACATATCTTCCCATTGAAGGTACACATCTGTGCACTCCGGCACCTTCTGACACACGACGTACACTGCTGAGGGCTGTAATAACACGTTCTTCTTCACACAAGGAATCCTCTCCCCTTCTCTTTGTTGCACCGATCTAAACTGAACTTGGAGTTTGTCCACGCTCTCTGGAGAAACTGACCGTTACAGGAAGATTTTAAACACGTTTTGATGACCTTTCTACTTTCTACTGACCATTAAATAGCGGACATCGAATAAATAAAAATCTTGTATGTGATATAAGTGTACTATAAAATAATCAAAATGTAAATGGGATTTAAATAGAACTAATGCTGCGCAAAGAGCCAACATATCATCATAGTTTTAAGAACGTTTCATAAGTGTAATAAATTCTATTTATAGAATGGCGGGGGGAAAAAACGCATGAAATGTCGTATGTCATAAGCTGCATCTTATCACATGTCTCAAGCATGGTTATATTCTTTTTGTAAATGTAATATTGTTTAAGATTTGGGGGCCAAGGATTAAAAATATGTAATAAATGACTGAAAACAAGAATACAAAGAAAAACCGCTTACAAACTAGTGACACTGACAATGTTCAATGAAATTATACTTTTAAATTTCTATAAAAATACAAATTCTAATTTACAGAAAAACAATATTTATCAACTTACAGCAAATAAAACGGAAAGGTAAAATCCTAAGCAAATATAATTATTAATTTAACACAAACACTCACATAACGAATACAATTTTGAAAGGATATTAGTTCTCGTATCGGTCTAGGGAATATAGCAAATCTCCCACTCGGGAAGGAAAGCTGCCGGCGAATTTAGAGGGATTAAATCTGAACTATCTAGTAAAGAAATTGTAAACATTGCGTCACCATGTAGCATTCCTTAGAACAAATAGAACGTATTCGAGCGTAAACAACCTTTTCCAAATCAAGGAAGGGGTGGGTAAGGCGTGACTATTAATTACCTTTTTGTGTGGTTGGTTGGTATCTTGGTATGTTATGAATTACCGTCCTGTGTAGTTGATAGGTATCTGGTTATGTTACGAAATACCCTTTCGTGTGGGTTTTTTTTTTTTTGGTATCTTAGAATTAGTTCTATAAATCAGACATTTAAACTTTTCCATAGTTTTTGGCGTCTGATATAAAGAATTAAATAATTTAAAACTACAGAAGTACCTTGACTTTTCAATGTGATTGTCATCCAAACAAACGCGATAGGTTTGTCAAAAATCACACGTATTCCTATTGTCTGATCAGTGTGGTTCATGCATGTCCTGTCGTCGCCATCCACCAGCTGGAAATCTCCGGCTGAGTCTGTGACAGAGTTAACTGACAAGTCTTCTGTGGAGTGAGATGTTATGGCTATTTTTTATAAGGGTGACACTTTTATTGACTTATTGTCGTACGAGGTGGGCTACAGCAACTACATTATGGTGTTTTGTAAGTTCAGAACTGAGCGTCTATTCTGAGTCGTTGAGCCATATCTGTTTAATCTAACCGTACTACCTAGTTTTCTTCTTCTTCTTCTATATATTAAGGGCCCCCGATCAATTTATTGATCATTCTGGCTCCTATGAATGTAGAGGGGATTTGCAAAGTTTATGTGCCTTTTGTTCATGAGGATATTTCACTTGTTGCGAGAGTTCATAAATCAAGCTATCTCATAGTCCTTATGTCGTGTCAATGGTATCAAAACGAAATTTTAGATGTGTGGACAATGTGAACTTAAATTGTTACGTTAATCCCGTGGGATGAGGTTTAGGGGCCTCTCAAAGAATTAAAGTTAGAAGACAATCTAAATTACGTTTCAATGATTTAGGAAACTGGAGGAAAATGTATATTGTTAAAAGTGTGAGACTCGTTGCTTAAATGTTCCTAATTTAATCTCTGATTAAGATCATTCGTCATGCACTGAACATACTGACCACGCTGACCATAATGAACACACTGACCATACTTACCATATCGACATTGCGGTCCGAACCAACCAAAAGAGCACCCGCCAACACAGCTACCATCTACACCACATGAACCTTTACAGTTGCAGATATTCTGGCAGTCGGCTCCGTAGTGTAGCAGTTCACATTCTGGTAGAAGGAATATTTGTAAAAGTAGGTGAACATTTTGACCAGAGATTTCTCACGAGACAGGATAATCTCTATGATGACGGTGTTATTGGTTGTTATAATTTGAAATAGATGAAAGGGGTAATAACTGTGCGTTTAACCTTTCACGACTAAATATAACTGTAACGTCTCGGTATTTTAGAACATCTAATAATAGCTACGAGAAAATACGAGAGTTTGCATCAGATTTAAAAAAATAACCAGGACGAGATAAGAAAGTGGCTGAACCATGTAACCACAGAGGGTGAAAGATTGACGCAGACATTTGTAGATCAGAGCGGATGCACATTTTATAGTAAATGAATAAGGATTAACCATATATTTAGCTAGATTATCATGTTACACAACTATTCCAAGGAGTGTCTATTATATATTTTTATTGATTTTCATGTAAATAAAGTACAGTGTGTGTAAAACTTTATTGGGCATTTCATTGAGAAGAAGTGAAACAGTTGATTTTACAAGTTATATGACTATTATCAGTTTGAATCACACACACACACACAAACACACACACACACATACACACGCATTCTCACAGGATGAACATTAAATTCTAAACTGAAATACCTCTTGTAAATAAACATCGTCATACGAACTGTCATATAGGGACATCCAGGAACTGTCATATAGGGAGATCCAGGAACGGTCATATAGGGAGACTCACGAACTGCCATATAAGGAGGCTCACGAACGGTCATATAGTGAGATCCAGTAACTGCCATATAGGGAGATTCATGAACCGCCATATAAGGTGGCTCATGAACGGCCGTATAGGGAGACACACAAACTGCCTTATACGGAGGTTCCAGAACTGCCAAATAAAGAGGCTCATGAACAGTCATATAAGGAGGCTTATGAACTGACATATAGGTAGGCTGAGAACTGCCATATAAGGAGGCTCATAAACTGCCATATAAGGAATTTCATGAACTTTCACATGGGGAGACACGAACTGCCTTTTAAGGAGGCTAATGAACTGCCAAACAGGTAGGCTCACGAAGTGCAATATTTCGAAGTCTCACTAACTGCCATATAGTGAAGGCTCAAGCAATACCATATAGGGAGGCTGATAACTGTCATATATGGAGGCAACCGGCAGCGAGAAATACAGAAGATAATTCCTTCCCTGCCTATCTAACCGAACTTCTCTCTGTCTATTCACCCCTTCGACAGCTTCGCTCCTCCGCATACGGGCGTATTCTTTCTGTCCCCAGGACTCGCACAAAATCATACGGTGAACGATCTTTCTCTTACTGTGCCCCCAAACAATGGAATTCTCTTCCACTAGACATCCGCAATATATCAACCATAACAGCCTTCAAAACTGCACTCAAAACACATCTCTTTAAACTCTACTATCCTGACTGATTCCCCCTCTGACCGTTAAACGATGTTGCTGAGTGCCGTCCATGGCTTCACATGTAAATTGTTATGGAATGGTTGGGCGAATACACATTTGTTTTGCTTTGTCTTTTTAATTAATGTAAGTTAATTTTTAAGTTCATGATTATTGTTGTTAAATTGTACGTGCAGCGTGGTGAGCCCAGCCCTAGGCTATAGAAAACTACCAATAATAATAATCAAATCTATTTTCTTTTAAATCACAGACAGTTTAAATGTCACAAAAGAGCTTAAGAGTAAATCAGCTAATCGAAAAATAAAAGTTCACTTAAATTCCTTGATACATTTGTACTCCTGCCATTGAAACATATTCACATATTTACCAACCTTTCTGTGCGCCAAGCTGGGTACCGAGACATCCCAATATTAACCAAACTAAATGCCCCACACTGGACATCGTCCCTGGCTGGTTAATATCTGTTGTCAAGCTTTCAACTGTCAAATAAGATCAAAGATTATTTTCTTTTTCTAAAACTTTTGCTGATACTTGTTTAAATTTTTAGAAGTGTGAATTTCTATCAGCTCATTGTGTGCCCGTATAGTAAGTGAATGCCTTGAGGGGGCACAGAACCAACCTTGTAATATCTATGCCATGGCTAATCAATTTAAGACTAACACGACTCTGGTTGTTCCTAGTGTCAGCACGTGACTCTTGTATCTTAGGGGCTGCTAGTCAAAATGAAATCATAGATCGTGTGGCACAGGGGGCGGGCCGCTGTTTGACTCCTCTGACAAAAGGGGTGCTTTTTGACTCCTCTGGGAGGAGGGTGGGCCCTTTATTACTTTAATATTAACCCTAAAGGCGCCAAACTTGGGAATCGATACCCTAATCAAAAACTGTTCTGATAAAGTTAACAATAATATAATTCTATTAAAGGAATATCATGTTATCGTTATTTTTTTAACAAAATGCATTGACGCCACACATTGACACCACACAAAGTGCAGGTCAACGTCTGAACTTTTTAAAGATTGAATTTTTTTTTGTTCACTTCTCGGCGCCCCTTTGAGGAAAAATTTGCTCCAACAGGATGCAGCAAATTTTAGGAACTCTTCTCTGGGTGGTAAGGAAAAACTGGCGTACAAGGCGGTAAGGGGCACGATGGTCAATCGTTAGCGGAGTTGCCTGTGTCATTAATACTAAGGAAGTTAATCCAATTTATAAATTATATATGAACTGAAGAAGATATGTCGTTAATTCTTTAGAAAGGTGGCATCACTGACACTGACACTGGCACTGACACTTAATAAAGCATTCAGCCAAATCTTACTTCACATTTTCATTATTTGAATTAATATGGCGGATTTATAAGAAACAAGTTACTCCACCTAAAACAACATTTATAAAATCAGGTTAAAGATTTATCTAACCCTCGCCGTGGACCTGACAATAGTTAATGTGTTTTAAATGCCGCTTATCCACTGTAATGGTATTAATGTCCTTTTCAATAATGTTGTTTAAAGTGCTGTTTTAAGTTTATATCCACAGAAATTTGTAGCACCCTCATAAACTGACAAATATTATACGTTCAACAAACTAATAATTGAGATCATTAAAATTACTGCCATGTTCAATGCCAGCATAAAATAAATAAGATTACTTACTTCGATGACAATTGTTCGCCACTACGGAAGCTTTAAGAGTATACTACATCGAAAGAGAGGTTGACCTGGCCTGGTTTGGTTCCGCGCGTGTCAATTCATAATTGTAAAGATGGAAGGGAAACATTGGCAGTTGACGAACTTGTGGAATAAAACATTAACGATTGGGGCTGTTTTTACTACAGGGCTGTCTTTGCTACAGGGCTTCTTTGCTACAGGGCTGTCTTTGCTACAGGGCTGTATTTACTACATGGATGTCTTTGCTTCTCTCCCTCTTTCTCTCTCTCATTCTCTCTCTTTCCCATTCTCTCTCTCTCTCTTTCTCATTCATTCTCTCTCTCATTCTCTCTCCCTCATTCTCTCTTTAATTTGTATCTCTTTCCCATTCTCTCTCTCTTTCTCATTCTCTACCTCATTCTCTCATTCTATCTCTCATTCTCTTCCTCATTCTCTCTCTCTCATTCTCTCTCTCATGCTCTCTCCCTCCATCTGTCTCTCTCATTCTCTCCCTCATTTTCACTCTCATTCTCTCCCTCATTCTCTCTCTCATTCTCTCTTTCATTCTCTCTTTCATCCTCTCTCACTCTTTCACATTCTCTCTCATTCTCCCTCTCAATATCTCTCTCGTTCTCTCTCATACACACTCGCTCTCTTTTTCTCTTTTTCTGTCTCCCTTTCTCTCTCCCTTTAACTACTACTGATAACACTCCAGGATGGGAAGGTTAGACAGACTTTACCATGACAATTACCTCCACCTAGTTCAAAAATGCCCTATAAATGCACATGTAACACGACTGAACAACTACCAGACAACTAATGCATCTATAACACCACTGAACAACTACCAGACAACTAATGCATCTATAACACCACTGAACAACTACCAGACAACTAATGCATCTATAACACGACTGAACAACTACCAGACAACTAATGCATCTATAACACCACTGAACAACTACCAGACAACTAATGCATCTATAACACGACTGAACAACTACCAGACAACTAATGCATCTATAACACCACTGAACAACTACCAGACAACTAATGCATCTATAACACGACTGAATAACTACCAGACAACTAATGCATCTATAACACCACTGAACAACTACCAGACAACTAATGCATCTATAACACCACTGAACAACTACCAGACAACTAATGCATCTATAACACGACTGAACAACTACCAGACAACTAATGCATCTATAACACGACTGAACAACTACCAGACAACTAATGCATCTATAACACCACTGAACAACTACCAGACAACTAATGCATCTATAACACCACTGAACAACTACCAGACAACTAATGCATCTATAACACCACTGAACAACTACCAGACAACTAATGCATCTATAACACCACTGAACAACTACTAGACAACTAATGCATCTATAACACCACTGAACAACTACCAGACAACTAATGCATCTATAACACCACTGAACAACTACCAGACAACTAATGCATCTATAACACCACTGAACACCACCAATGACATTTTTTTAAAATTATGTCAACTATAATTATTAATAATATTATTATTTGCTGTCTTATATAGCGCGGTACCCCACGCTGTACATAAAAATATTTTGAAAGAGACATAATGGTGACAATAACATAAAATACATATATGTAATAAAGAACAGATGTATAGAGACAAAACGAAATATAATGCATATTCACCTCATCCACACCAGAACTTTTACATGACAAGCCATGGACGACGACCAGCAGCAGCGTTTATCGGTCAGATGTGAGGAATCAGTCGGGGTGGTAGAGTTTAAAGAGATGTGTTTTGAGTGCCGTTTTGAAGGCTGTGATAATTGATATATTGCGGATATGTAGTGGAAGAGAATTCCATTGTTTGGGGGCACAGTAAGAGAAAGATCTTTCACCGTATGTTTTTGTGCGAGTCTTGGGGACAGAAAGAATACGCCCGTCTGCGGAGGAGCGAAGTTGTCGAAGGGGTGAATAGACAGAGAGAAGTTCGGTTAGATAGGAAGGGCAGGAATTCGAGAAATTATTAGAATCTTATAAGCTGTTCAGCTTATTCAACTAACTTACCGAATAAGTGGATTTTCAGGTGTACACTAAAGAGCAACACTTATTGTGATAAAAAGAATGTTTGCCAACAAAATACTTTTCGCACTATTGACTGATGGTGCGAAATTTTGTTTCGATCACAGTGCATTTGAACGCTCGTTACGGGGAAACATCCGCATCTCAACAGAGTTGTTTTGTTTTTAAACAGAGAAAACAGCTTGATGAGAGCCCCGAAAGCTGTAAAGATATCATCTAATTCTAAACAAGCATCCGTTGAAACCGTATAGCAGACATCTCTGGAGTCACACCAAAAAAGGTCATTTTAGTTCACGTTGATGCTCTGGTTTATGTCCAAAGCTACGTGTCACAGACATTGTCTCAATTTAAATGTGGTTTAAGAAATACGCTGTGTTAAGGGATATGGGAAAATAGAATATTAATATAGTTCAGGGACGCGGAAAAGTGTGTGGTGGCGTATTTGTGGGGCGGGGGCTGGATGCGTTAGCCTTAATTGCCTCTCTTTTTTTAAATTGCGTCACTTGAATGCATGCTTTGTCATGTCACTTTAGTAGATGGGAAGTTCACACATTGCCGCCGCCATTGTTTAGTAGATGGTAAGTTCACACATTGCCGCCATTGTTTAGTAGATTCGGAAGTTCACGCATTGCCGCCATTGTTTAGTAGATGGGAAGTTCACGCATTTCCGCCGCCATTGTTTAGTAGATGGGAAGTTCACGCAATGCCGCCGCCATTGTTTAGTGGATGGGAAGTTCACGCATTGCCGCCATTGTTTAGTAGATTCGGAAGTTCACGCAATGCCGCCATTGTTTAGTAGATTCGGAAGTTCACGTATTGCCGCCATTGTTTAATTGATTCGGAAGTTCACGTATTGCCGCCATTGTTTAGTAGATTTGGAAGTTCACTCATTTCCGCCATTGTTTAGTAGATTCGGAAGTTCACGCAATGCTTCCGCCATTGTTTAGTAGATGGGAAGTTCATGCATTGCAGCCGCCATTGCTTAGTAGATGGAAAGTTCATGCATTGCAGCCGCCATTGCTTAGTAGATGGAAAGTTCACGCAATGCTGCCGCCATTGTTTAGTAGATTCGGAAGTTCAAGCATTGCCGCCATTGTTTAGTAGATTCGGAAGTTCACGCTTTGCCGCCATTGTTTGGTAGATGGGAAGTTCACACAATGCCGCCGCCATTGTTTAGTAGATGGGAAGTTCACGCATTGCCGCCATTGTTTAGTAGATTCGGAAGTTCACGCTTTGCCGCCATTGTTTAGTAGATGGGAAGTTCACGAAATGCCGCCGCCATTGTTTAGTAGAGGGGAAGTTCACGCATTGCCGCCGCCATTGTTTAGTAGATGGGAAGTTCACGCATTGCCGCCATTGTTTAGTAGATTCGGAAGTTCACGCTTTTCCGCCATTGTTTAGTAGATGGGAAGTTCACGCAATGCCGCTGCCATTGTTTAGTAGAGGGGAAGTTCACGCATTGCCGCCGCCATTGTTTAGTAGATGGGAAGTTCACACATTGCTGCCATTGTTTAGTAGATTCGGAAGTTCACGCAATGCCGCCATTGTTTAGTAGAGTCGGAAGTTCACATATTTCCGCCATTGTTTAGTAGATTCGGAAGTTCACGAATTGCCGCCATTGTTTAGTAGATTCGGAAGTTCACGCAATGCTTCCGCCATTGTTTAGTAGATGGGAAGTTCATGCATTGCAGCCGCCATTGTTTAGTAGATGGAAAGTTCACACAATGCTGCCGCCATTGTTTAGTAGATTCGGAAGTTCACGCTTTGCCGCCATTGTTTAGTAGATGGGAAGTTCACGAAATGCCGCCGCCATTGTTTAGTAGAGGGGAAGTTCACGCATTGCCGCCGCCATTGTTTAGTAGATGGGAAGTTCACGCATTGCCGCCATTGTTTAGTAGATTCGGAAGTTCACGCAATGCTTCCGCCATTGTTTAGTAGAGGGGAAGTTCACGCATTGCCGCCGCCATTGTTTAGTAGATGGGAAGTTCACGCATTGCCGCCATTGTTTAGTAGATTCGGAAGTTCACGCTTTGCCGCCATTGTTTAGTAGATGGGAAGTTCACGAAATGCCGCCGCCATTGTTTAGTAGAGGGGAAGTTCACGCATTGCCGCCGCCATTGTTTAGTAGATGGGAAGTTCACGCATTGCCGCCATTGTTTAGTAGATTCGGAAGTTCACGCTTTTCCGCCATTGTTTAGTAGATGGGAAGTTCACGCAATGCCGCTGCCATTGTTTAGTAGAGGGGAAGTTCACGCATTTCCGCCGCCATTGTTTAGTAGATGGGAAGTTCACACATTGCTGCCATTGTTTAGTAGATTCGGAAGTTCACGCAATGCCGCCATTGTTTAGTAGAGTCGGAAGTTCACATATTTCCGCCATTGTTTAGTAGATTCGGAAGTTCACGAATTGCCGCCATTGTTTAGTAGATTCGGAAGTTCACGCAATGCTTCCGCCATTGTTTAGTAGATGGGAAGTTCATGCATTGCAGCCGCCATTGTTTAGTAGATGGAAAGTTCACACAATGCTGCCGCCATTGTTTAGTAGATGGGAAGTTCACGCATTGCCGCCGCCATTGTTTAGTAGATGGGAATTTCATGCATTGCCGCCGCCATTGTTTAGTAGATGGGAAGTTCACGCATTGCCGCCGCCATTGTTTAGTAGATGGGAAGTTCACGCAATGCTGCCGCCATTGTTTAGTAGATGGGAAGTTCATGCATTGCCGCCGCTATCGTTTGGGTTGCTCTATATTTTACGATTAAAATACAAGAAACATTACTGGCAGCTTGAATTTTTTTTTTCAAACTAATAATCTTCCAAACTCATCCTGTCTGTTCTTACAGAGCTCTAGACCATGGAATCCAGTTCTACAAATAGAATCTTTGCATTGGTCGCCGTCTTCATTGGCTGGATGGTGACGTCATTTCTGTGTCATGAGTGCGGGAAGACTTTCCTGGAACTTTCAAAGGCGAATACCGCTCTCATCTTTCATGTGGGGGAACAACTATCACGATTTCTTTTAGCCTCGGCCCTAACAGTTATCCAGGTATGATCTTATCAAATAATTCTTGCAAAGACAAAAATGACAATATTTATCGATAGCACTCACACTTGAATATTTTTCTATAACCGAGTTCAAAAAGAATAAGGTAATATTAGATGATGAGATACGATTTGATAAGATAAGATTCTTTATGGAGCCAAATAAATGGATTTTTTGTTATTAAATTGCTCTAATTGATTCTCAGCGCATAAATAATGACATATTTAAACAAAGAGAAACATTTTACTATTGTAACCATTTGAACACAAGACATCTAAAGTATTTCTCTAGCGTAGAAATTATGCTCCTTTGGTGACAATAATGACTTCATTAGTGATTGGTTCGATTCAGTAACAACTGGGGAGCAAGCTGGTAAATTCGTACAGAATGGGGAGAAAAAGGATTTTTATATCTTGTGGCCCTAACTTTAAGAGAAAGAATTCGCCCTGATCGAGCTGATCTTAGGTATCTGTGATGAAGTGGGTGGGATGTGATCTTAGGTATCTGTTATGCCGTTGGTGGAATGTGATCTTAGGTATCTGTGATGAAGATGGTGGGATGTGATCTTAGGTATCTGTGATGAAGTGAG
Source organism: Omphiscola glabra (assembly GCA_964017045.1). Classification (NCBI taxonomy): domain Eukaryota; kingdom Metazoa; phylum Mollusca; class Gastropoda; family Lymnaeidae; genus Omphiscola; species Omphiscola glabra. The sequence continues at coordinate 6,003,394 of OZ024796.1, forward strand.
TGGGATGTGATCTTAGGTATCTGTCATGAAGTGGTTGGGATGTGATCTTAGGTATCTGTCATGAAGTGGGTGCGATGTATCATCCAAAATGTGTTTAGTTTTGCAACAGCAATTTTCCTTCAAATAGTCCAACAACAGTAGATTATACTGAAGATTAGTAGGCTTAGAAATTTTTGCAATGAAGAATAATTTAATAACTTGTTTGTTGACGCCGAAAAAGTACATTTCTTTAGCATAGAAAATTAATTTGTGGACTTTTTATATAGAATTTGGCCGTGTTCGTGCCACGTCAGCTTATGATTAATGTTGAAACCTAGGTACCTATACGTCTCTACTTGATCTATACGGTGACACCTAGGTACTTATACGTCTCTGCTTGGTCTATATGGTGACACCTAGGTACTTATACGTCTCTGCTTGGTCTATATGGTGACACCTAGGTACTTATACGTCTCAGCTTGGTCTATATGGTGACACCTAGGTACTTATATGTCTCTCCTTGATCTATACGGTGACACCTAGGTACTTATACGTCTCTGCTTGGTCTATATGGTGACACCTAGGTACTTATACGTCTCTGCTTGGTCTATATGGTGACACTTAGGTACTTATACGTCTCTGCTGGTCTATATGGTGACACCTAGGTACTTATATGTCTCTGCTTGGTCTATATGGTGACACCTAGGTACTTATATATCTCTGCTTGGTCTATATGGTGACACCTTGGAACTTATATATCTCTGCTTGGTCTATATGGTGACAGCTAGGTACTTATATATCTCTGCTTGGTCTATATGGTGACACCTTGGAACTTATATATCTCTGCTTGGTCTATATGGTGACACCTAGGTACTTATATGTCTCTGCTTGGTCTATATGGTGACACCTGGGAACTTATATATTCTCTACATGTTCTGTACTGTGATTATTTACTGTGATATCTGTCATTGGGTGATTCCCCCTCCAGAAATTTGACAAGAATTTCTTTAGATTTTGAGACATTCAATTGAAGACACATTTTCACCGCTTTTCATAAAGCTTGTAATTACGAGGCGGCACAAGCTCAGCAAAGTTAAGGATTGGAGCGGAGTTGCTAGGGTCTGAATGTCATTGGTTTATTTTGTACACAGAGCAGGCGAGAGACGCAACTATGTGGCGATCCAGGAATTATTTCCCCAGTTAATTATATTCGGTCATTGACCATGACATATTTTGGACGATGTATTAAAAAGTTCAGTGTCCACGCTTGAATACTTGAATTGACACCTAACGAAGAAAGCTTTGTAATCATAAGATGTGGTTGGATAGTGATTAATGATTTTGAGATGTCTAGGAAAAGCACCCTAGGATATTGGAATGACCAATCAAGATTTCCTCGTAATTTCTGCCGTTAAAGTTAGATGTAGGGAATCGTCTTCGTCATGGTGATGTGCGCATTTTTGTCTACAGATCTGTTTACATTTACCCTTTTTGAAAACAGAATCAGGGATTTGTTGTTTGAACTGAGATTTAAGAGTTTATTTCACTTTTTTTCTATAATTATTTTTTTGTAATAAATCTAATTATGCATTTTGCTTTGATATCCCCAGTGTGTAACCTGCTGTTTATGTGTATCCACAAGATCTTTCAGTGAGGATTCCCGAGCCACGATTCTAATAGCGATTTTGCATATCCTAGCTACAATGGCCACCAATTATAGTATGGCTTACATAGAGGTGACGTGACTTACAAATATAGTATAGCTGACATAGATGTGACTTGACTACAAATATAGTATGGCTTACATAGAGGTGACGTGACATACAAATATACCGGTCTTTTGGAAATGAAGCTACAAAAAAATGGTCTGCTTGCAAATGTAAAAGACTATTTATTGAGACCAAAGGCGATATTCAAATAATTTAACAACCGATTCAAACAATTTACGGAAATTATTTCATTCAGTCAATATTTAAGTATGGATGATTTTTTTTTTTTAAATTTTGTTAAAAGGAAATCAATTTAAAATATTAATTAAAAAAATATTGAGTGAAACCTGGAAAAAAACAAAAACAATTCAAATGTAAAATTTAGAATTCTTTGTTACCATGGTTATAGGTCCAAAATTGGGCGGGTAAAGAACCCTTGATACCTATTTTTTTTTTCCGTTAATCATCTCCTATCTTCCGTCTGATTTTCCGATTCCTGAACTCGCAGTATGTCGTAGGAATTGTTTGGCGTAACACAAAGCTGACACGAAGCATACAAGTAAACTACTGGCCAGTTGCGTAGCTAGAGTTGCGTGTCATGTGATGTGTAGCATTGCACCATAAAATCATGTGATGTGTAGCATTGTACCATAAAATCATATGGTCTGTAGCACTGCACCATAAAATCATGCGGTGTGTAGCATTGCACCATAAAATCCTATGGTGTGTAGCATTGTACCATAAAATCATATGGTGTGTAGCATTGCGCCATAAAATCATGTGGTGTGTAGCATTGCACCGTAAAATCTTGTGGTGTGTAGCATTGCACCATAAAATCATGTGGTGTGTAGCATTGCACCATAAAATCATGTGGTGTGTAGTAAACACTGCTGTAGCTCTGCGTGTTAAGTAAAAACAAACAATTATCTCAAACAATATTTTTCTTTTATCCCTTTATATTATGAGGCCCCCTTTTGGCTTCCGGCCCTGGTGCGTGGCACCACCTGCACCATTGTAGCTACGCCCCTGGTTGTTTGGCACTGGTTTCATTTTTGCGCTATATGTTTTTTTAAACATAAGTAAATTTAAAAAGAAAGAAAATAAGCATGTGGTATTTCACAAAAAGTGTAAATAGTTTTATGAGATTAATAAATAAATATCACAACCATAGTTCTGCCAAGTTTATTCCATCTATGGAATGGTCAACACATTGATCGTTGGCCCTTGGGATGTAGAAGAAAATGACACGATCACTACTACATGTGACAAGAATACATGGTTGCACAGAGAAATAACGTTAAAAGAGGGTAAATAATTGGGGGGGGGGGGTTCCACTCCATATTGGCATGTTGCCCAGGCGCCCAGGGTGAAGCCTGATTACTAGAGCAAAAATCGGTTGCCATAACTCAACAAATAATTAGGTATCAGTTGTTAAATATGGATGTGAACCGGGTGAGTCGCACCACTGATCAGGAGATGGTGGTATTATAAATGAGCTAATGTAAAAATAATAATAATAATTTAATGTGTACAATCAGCAGAACACGCACACTGTTATTCTGTGTGCTAGCGATCTTCTCATTATATAAAATGGTGTAATTGTACATACCAATATGTTTTTGTATTGAATTACTAAATGGGGGATAGCGTGCCGCAGACCGTGGTTTTAGGCTCGAGTTACACAATTCGTAGTAACGCTTACATCCACTGCACGTCGTCAGTATAGGTAATGACTTATACATTTAAGAGATCCTTTAAAATGAAATATATTAAATGCCTTGATGAAACATCTCGCTGCTATTTACACGCAGGCTGCCTCTACGTTAGCTCTGAAGTTGACGGAGCCCGTTACCATGGCGGTAGCACAGCGCCTATTCTTCAAGACAACGGTTACCATAGAAACACTAATTAGTCTACCCATTATAATATTTGGCGCCCTGCTATTCTCGGGTAAGTTTCTTGTATTTGTTAATGTCTTGGCGTGTTTAAGGGAAAACGAAACTAATGTATCTATTAATGTTAATGAATCGCTTGTCGCTTGTATTTCTTAATCCAAGTTATTTTCTCATGCAATGATGGGCTCATCTATGCTGGGAGATGGAAAGGCTTTGAATTCGAGGAACACGACAAACTGAAATTTTCATCACTGTAAGATAAAAGTATATTTTCTTGGTGGCTTTCTTTATTCGTGTTTTTTTTAACTAAACATTCTTTAATAACTCTTTACATGCTTCATTTCAATGATAATATTTTTTTAAAAACATATTATCATAAAATGTATAATTTCCATATGACGTGGTTGTCTAGTGTCTTATTGTTTAGTGGCACTCCGCTGCTGGTGCCAATCTAACAGCACATCGCCGTGACCGACCGAATCGGAAGGTAATTTTTTAATGGATATAAACTATTGGTATAATTAATGGTATAAACTATTGGTATAATTAATGGTATAATAATGGTATAAACTACTGGTATAATTGATGGTATAAACTATAAACTATTGGTATAATTGATGCTAGTATTGATGGTATAAACTATTGGTATAAATGAAGGTATAAAGTATTGCTGTTGTATAAGAACATTTTTCTCCCATGAAGTAGGATCTTATTTTCCCGGTACCCGCCATATCTGGTGGGCTTTCCCCTATCCACCACTTGGGAAGACGCTCGATGCAAGATCGGTATCAGTTTATGCCATTCAACTTTAAGAGCATGTCTTTATTTTAGATTCAGCTGCGCCACGTTTAACGATATTTCTCATGTGTGTCTGTTCAGTTAATTCAATGGCGGACACAACAGAATCGACGGGCATCGTCCTGGCCTTCGCCTCCAATATTATCCTAACAGCCCGGAATGTGGCCATCAAGTCAATGCATTTGTCCCGTGAGTCCAGCGGCTCACCGGTCAGCCTAAGGCACACCTGGCAAATATCCGCCTTGCTTGTAAGCCAAGTTGTGATCGTCCTAGCAACTTACGTCCTGGAGAGAGAGTCCCTGGTGCCAGACAAAACCTCACTGACCCTTGGTTTTTTGTTGATGTCTGGAAATTTCCACGTAGCGTACTCGTACATCTCTACCAACGTGGTGCTGAAGGTGACGTCCCGTTGATTTGTTTGTATTGAAATCAATTCTAATTATCGGATAACTATACCAATAACGATGCTGTTTTAAATGAGTTCTATAAATTTGGTTTACATGTGATTAGTGTTGTCAATTTAAAACCATGCTTCCCGCATTGTAAATGTCAGCTATGTTAAAATAGTTTGCATACGTCACATTGCTAGAAGTTGCCCCCCCCCCCTTTTTTTCCCCCCGACCCCGATGAGTGTATCCAAATTAATGAACACATTAATAAGTTCTGCTCATCTATGTATTTTTTAATGTAGACATCACACAGTTAAGAGACACATTTCTTGTTCCTAATGATTTTTTTAAATTTTGTATTAACTTCACTTTTGTTTGTGAGTGGCTTGCTGACTGACTGGGTGACTGGGTGCTGGGTGGCTGACTGGCTGGGTGGCTGGCTGGCTGACTGGCTGGGTGGCTTGCTGACTGGCTGGGTGACTGACTGGCTGGGTGGCTGACTGGCTGGGTGGCTGGCTGACTTACTGGTTGGGTAGCAAAATTTGCTGATGACAACACGTTCTATCATATTTTCCGCCCCAAACACAACCCCCAAAAATCTGTTTTTCTTGATCTTCAAAGGGGAGATAAAAATAAAATTCCCGATAACTGCACTAAATGAGATTCTTAAAACAAAAATATCGCAAGTGCTTTTGGGGTGAGATATTTTTTGTTGTTTTTTTTTTCTGAAATATTTGATGAAATTAATATGCTTTGAAAAAGCGGGTGGGTCATTGGAATATTAATAGTGTTCAGGGGCGTGAAAAGAAAACCTTCGGTTGCGAGTCAGGGGAAAGGTTGTTTTTTTTTTTTTTTTGGGGGGGGGGGGGGGGGCACTAATTAAGACTCTTATAAAGTGCGTTACTTGAATGCGTGTTTTGTCAAATTTTCATCCCCCCCCCCCCCATCCACCACCCCAATAATACATTTTATAAAGAATGTATACTAAAAACATTATTTTTTAGTGGCTGTTTAACTTTTTACCGAGTCTCTAAGAAATATACCACTATTGTATTGTAGATTTGCTCCAAATATAATAAATGTGCTACGTGAAATGCTATATGCCTGATCAGATCACTACTCCTCAACTACTTATAAAATATAAGGGCTAATGTTTCCGTGCCGTTCACAGGTCATGAGCATCGTCAGCCACTCCGTCGCCAACATATTTAAACGTCTCTTGGTTGTTCTGCTGCTGTTCTTGGTTGGCAGACGTCACGCGACAATGTGGAACTTTTCTGGCCTGGCCTTAGCTTCTTTGGGACTTTACATCTATGTGCACGGGAAGAGATCGACCACGAACAATTGTGTCACGGACAACACCAGTGGGACAAAGCATCTTGCGCTAAGTTAGCATGTGTTTTGTGTTGGTGTGTGCGTTGGTGTGTGTTTGTGTTTGTGTGAGTGTGTGAGAGTGTGTGTGTGTGTGTGTGTATGAATGTTTGATGGATGTTTGCGTCCAAGCCTAGTAGCTCCAGCGACATTGCCTTGAATGGGAACCTTGCTCCTCAAAGAATGAGGAGTGAACAGGCCAAGGGGAATGCAAAGATCATCGAGAATGTTGGATCAATTATTGTTACAAGATTGCCTTCATTAAATACTAATCCCCTAAATGAAATCTGAAACCAACTCCTGGCACTGGGTCTCAGTAAAAAGCAGAGTAGAGACTACATTGGTTAAATGTGTTTTATACTGTTGACTTGCATCCTTATTTGAGACAGATTGTTGTTACTGTGACTTAACATCTATTGGTGATACAGACTGGTGCTATTCTCACTTCACATCCATTGGTGATACAGACTGGTGCTATTCTCACTTCCCATCCATTGGTGATACAGACTGGTGCTATTCTCACTTCCCATCCATTGGTGATACAGACTGGTGCTATTCTCACTTCCCATCTATTGGTGATACAGACTGGTGCTATTCTCACTTCCCATCCATTGGTGATACAGACTGGTGCTATTCTCACTTCCCATCCATTGGTGATACAGACTGGTGCTATTCTCACTTCCCATCCATTGGTGATACAGACTGGTGCTATTCTCACTTCCCATCCATTGGTGATACAGACTGGTGCTATTCTCACTTCCCATCCATTGGTGATACAGACTGGTGCTATTCTCACTTCCCATCCATTGGTGATACAGACTGGTGCTATTCTCACTTCCCATCCATTGGTGATACAGACTGGTGCTATTCTCACTTCCCATCCATTGGTGATACAGACTGGTGCTATTCTCACTTCCCATCCATTGGTGATACAGACTGGTGCTATTCTCACTTCCCATCCATTGGTGATACAGACTGGTGCTATTCTCACTTCCCATCCATTGGTGATACAGACTGGTGCTATTCTCACTTCCCATCCATTGGTGATACAGACTGGTGCTATTCTCACTTCCCATCCATTGGTGATACAGACTGGTGCTATTCTCACTTCCCATCCATTGGTGATACAGACTGGTGCTATTCTCACTTCCCATCCATTGGTGATACAGACTGGTGCTATTCTCACTTCCCATCCATTGGTGATACAGACTGGTGCTATTCTCACTTCCCATCCATTGGTGATACAGACTGGTGCTATTCTCACTTCCCATCCATTGGTGATACAGACTGGTGTTATTATCACTTCCCTTGCATTGGTGATACAGACTGGTGTTATTATCACTTCCCATCCATTGGTGATACCGACTGTTGCTATTCTCACTTCCCATCCATTGGTGATACAGACTGGTGTTATTCTCACTTCCCATCCATTGGTGATACCGACTGTTGCTATTTTCACTTCCCATCCATTGGTGATACCGACTGGTGTTATTCTTACTTCCCTTGCATTGGTGATACCGACTGGTGTTATTCTTACTTCCCATCCACTGGTGATACCGACTGGTGTTATTATCACTTCCCTTGCATTGGTGATACCGACTGGTATTATTCTCACTTCCCATCCATTGGTGATACCGACTGGTGTTATTATCACTTCCCATCCATTGGTGATACAGACTGGTGTTATTCTCACTTCCCATCCATTGGTGATACCGACTGGTGTTATTCTCACTTCCCTTGCATTGGTGATACAGACTGGTGTTATTATTACTTCCCATCCATTGGTGAAACAGACTAGTGTTATTTTGACGTCCCATCCATTGTTGAGATAGACTGTTCTTACTCTCACTTCCCATCCTTTGGGGAGACCGACTGTTCGGTGCATTTGAGGGCTTTACTCAATTCAACACTATAAATTCTAGTCAACCAAATAGGTATGAACATTACTGTAAACATTCGAAATTTTGTGTACACGCTTTTATCATGATCCTACAAAGAACTCAATCTTTGCATACTGTCAACTTCTATGTCCTCAGGATTGGATCATTCAATCAAGTTCTTCCACTAATTCAATTATTAGTAACAACTCAAGTCCTTTTCATAACTTTAATTATCAGGAAACACAAGGCACACAGCTCTCTTTCCTAAGGTTCTACAGCATCGCTCCCGCACGACTACTACTTACGTCACAATACCTAAAATTACGTCATTCAGACAAGCGCGTTCATTATCTAATAATAACTCTTTCACACACCGCGCGTAATAAACATGCATTCAAACACAACAATAACTACTGAACTCCCATACTTGACACATACGCTCAAATACAGCACTAGGTTGTAATACGGTTGAGAACCACGTGACATCTCTCCAATGATTGTGTGACGGTGGTCTATGACCTCATGACGCCAAACCAATGATCAGAGAAAATACAGTTCAATTAAAGTCAGTGACCAATGCGAAGCATTGCCTGATTATTTACTGTTGAGAGATAGAGCGCTCAGCAAGAAAGATGGGAGTGTGCTTGTGTGTGTGTGCGCGCGCGTGTGTGTGAGTATTTTTTAGTTTATTTGTGTGTGTTTTTAGTTTAGTTGTGTGTGTGTTCAGAGGCGTAGCGAAATGGGGGCAGGGTGGACAGATGTCCCCGGGCGCCAGCTAGTTAGGGGCGCCAAAATGTGCTTTGAAATTATTTTATTGATGAAAATAATGGGTTTGAGGGTTGAAAAAAGACAAAAGGGGCGCTTTAAAATGAATCTCCTCCCCGGGCGCCAAACACTCTAGCTACGCCTCTGGTGTGTTTGTGTGTGTGTGTTAATGTGCGCAAACTTGGAGAGTGCAATTGTAAGATTTTTAAAAAGTTATTTTAATATCTGCTATTCATCTTCCATTTCTACAGGTATCTTTGCGTCAAAGACTTTGCAGAGAGCCGGGGGATTGCTCTTGGCTGTTGTCTTTATTGTTATTATATCTGGTCTAGGTTATCAGGAAAAAAAAAATTCAACCCTACGTTACGCAACCTTGGGAGGAAAAAATTATTACCACAATCGAGAGCTCAAATTTCTCAACTCCTTCGCCCCCGACAGCGTTGCCGTAATCCCGGAGAGAACGATTTCAGAATTTCTATCTTGGCACCTGGTGGATCATCCCGAACACACCGACACGAGAGCCAAGACCTTGTCTCAAAACGTGGACATCGTCGCGGAAGCACAGAGAGTTTTGATCAACCTGTTACGCGATCTGATTGGCCCGGCCCGTCACGTGATGCTCATGGAGATCGCAGTTTATGAAAATAAAGGCGACCCGGCGATATCGGCCGGTGAGGTTTTGCTCTTAAAGAAGATGAACAAGGTCATTGTGTACTACTGCTCGTCCAGCTGGTGTTTGAAAGAATCTTATCTGAAACTTGCGGTAGAGATCAGTAAGAAGTACGCCCCAGGAGAATTGGTTATTCTGATGCAAGGAGGAGGGAATATGGTGGGGTATTCCAGTGTTGACAACTTGCGTTGCAAGATTATACAATCATTTCCTGACCACAAAATCATCATCCTATCTCAAAGCATCTGGTTGCATCCAAGCTCTGGTGATAATTTGAAAAACGCCAGCCGGATTTACTCGAACCATTCCAACGTTATTTTGTTTTTAAGAGACCGACAGTCGCTGGCGGTTGCAAAGGAAAATTTCAAAGGCGTTACGCACATTCTTGCACCGGATATGGCTTTCGGTATCGGTATGGTTCCCCGGCAGATGCCCCCTTTATACGACATCGTGTGGCTGAAACGAAGAGACGGCGAATCCACACATTACGCACTGCCAGATTTCCCAGACGGGGTATCCGTGAATGTTTCAGACTGGGCCTTTGATTGGCAAGCGAACAGGGGTACCTCGGACATGGTGACGGCTTTTCTTCTAGCCCAGTCAGGGTTTCAGTTCTTGCAGAGGGGCCGCGTGGTGGTAACAGATCGGCTCCACGGCCACATACTCTCCACGCTGATGAACATCCCACACGTCATCATAGACAACCCGCCTTACTTGAAGCTGTCTTCTTTCGGCAGCTCGTGGACGGCTAGTTTGAGCAATGTGATTCGCGTGGACAACGGATCCTTGGCATTTGGAGCAGCCCTTAAACTCTTGAAACAGTTCGATTCTGTGCTGCCACAAATTGGACCAAGTAACGTGGAGCGCTTTTAATGTGGGGAAATCACCTTCCGAAATGAATTCACAGAACCACGTTTATTTGAATGAAACTGTGCGAGTCATTACATACTTTTTTAAATTATATTTTGCGTGATATTTGAAAGAGGAAAAAAAAGCATCAATCTGTCATTCATTATTGGTTTATTATTATAAAAAGACTTACAACACTTATATTATAAAAAGACTTACAACACTTATATTATAAAAAGACTTACAACACATATATTAAACTCAAACACATTCAAATACAGCAGAAAAGTATCACGTTTTATGGAAATTTTTCTATCGCATATAAACATATATTGGATGCTTTAAGGTAGTAGTTGTATTTTTGATGGACAAGTAAATAAAGGAGACAAACGGTTCTAGAAATACATAAACCATCGAAACAATGAAATGTGTCGGTCAATGGATATAACACAAGTTGTTGTTTTTTTCATTTGTGTACAGTCTTGAATACTATATAACCTGTACTTTATATGTTTGACCATTTTACTTTGTCTTACTGTTACATATATAGAACTTTCCAGCCGATAACAATAGTAACTTGTATGTACATAAAACAATCTCAACGGCCGTGGCACCCTGAATGCGTGGCCAATTTTATGTTGTACCTCGGACGTTTAACATGTGAGCTTTTACCCGTTACGTCACCGTAAACGCCACTGCGGGGTTGGTACGGTGCAATGTACCAGAGAGTCAATGCGATGTAAGTAGATTGCTTCTGTGTACATCCTGTACCAGAGAGTCAATGCGATGTAAGTATATTGCTTCTGTGTACACCCTGTACCAGAGAGTCAATGCGATGTAAGTAGATTGCTTCTGTGTACATCCTGTACCAGAGAGTCAATGCGATGTAAGTAGATTGCTTCTGTGTTCATCCTGTACCAGAGAGTCAATGCAATGTAAATAGATTGCTTCTGTGTACATCCTGTACCAGAGAGTCAATGCGATGTAAGTAGATTGCTTCTGTGTACATCCTGTACCAGAGAGTCAATGCGATGTAAGTAGATTGCTTCTGTGTACATCCTGTACCAGAGAGTCAATGCGATGTAAGTAGATTGCTTCTGTGTACATCCTGTACCAGAGAGTCAATGCGATGTAAGTATATTGCTTTTGTGTACATCCTGTACCAGAGAGTCAGTGCGATGTAAGTAGATTGCTTCTGTGTACATCCTGTACCAGAGAGTCAATGCGATGTAAGTATATTGCTTTTGTGTACATCCTGTACCAGAGAGTCAGTGCGATGTAAGTAGATTGCTTCTGTGTACATCCTGTACCAGAGAGTCAATGCGATGTAAGTAGATTGCTTCTGTGTACATCCTTTACCAGAGAGTCAATGCGATGTAAGTAGATTGCTTCTGTGTAAATCATGTACCAGAGAGTCAATGCGATGTAAGTAGATTGCTTCTGTGTACATCCTGTACCAGAGAGTCAATGCGATGTAAGTAGATTGCTTCTGTGTACATCCTGTACCAGAGAGTCAATGCGATGTAAGTAGATTGCTTCTGTGTACATCCTGTACCAGAGAGTCAATGCGATGTAAGTAGATTGCTTCTGTGTACATCCTGTACCAGAGAGTCAATGCAATGTAAGTAGATTGCTTCTGTGTACATCCTGTACCAGAGAGTCAATGCAATGTAAGTAGATTGCTTCTGTGTACATCCTGTACCAGAGAGTCAATGCAATCTAAGTAGATTGCTTCTGTGTACATCCTGTACCAGAGAGTCAATGCAATGTAAGTAGATTGCTTCTGTGTACATCCTGTACCAGAGAGTCAATGCAATGTAAGTAGATTGCTTCTGTGTACATCCTGTACCAGAGAGTCAATGCAATGTAAGTAGATTGCTTCTGTGTACATCCTGTACCAGAGAGTCAATGCAATCTAAGTAGATTGCTTCTGTGTACATCCTGTACCAGACGGTCGATGAACGCCATTGTTTCTGTGCAGATTTGGCCTCTGCTGACAGGCGTGTCGTCGTGTGCGCGCCTTGCCGTGGCTAGAGTTGGCGTCTTGCTGTGGCTAGAGTTGGCGTCTTGCTGTGGCTAGAGTTGACGTCTTGCCGTGGCTAGAGCTAACGTCTTGCTGTGGCTAGAGTTGACGTCTAACCGTGGCTAGAGCTAACGTCTTGCTCTCAAGTAGAGCAGGCGTTGACCAAATTGACTCTGTCGTCAATTAGAGACAATTAAACCAGTTTATTTTTTCCTGCTGTCTAGACTATAGATACTAGACTATAGATACTAGACTACAGATACTAAACTATAGATACTAGACTATAGATACTAGACTATAGATACTAGACTACAAATACAGTGTATAGTTGCAAACATCTGTATGACCGTGACCTTGTGATAGATCAAATTTTTAACAGATAAATGAGAAGACTGTCAGATTTATTTTTAGTCTAAAACGATTTCAGGAGAATGCTATAGCTTCTCGGCGTAGTTATCTAGTTTACTTTTACGTATAACTAAAGCAAATTTTGGTGGAAAATTATTGATTAAAATGCTAAACTTGACTATTCACGTAAACTTGTGTGTAAGTGTGACTTTGAAAAGAATGTTATGTCGATTCTATGTGTAAGTACAAAATCAGCCATCAGCTTTTACTGTTATGTCAAAGTTCAAATTTAACACAAAATTATTGTAGATATAAATATAAGAATACGCTCGGATTACCATATAACGCTAAAGAAACGAATTAATTTAAATACGTGTGGATACTTAAAAACAATGATGGCGATTTTCTATTATTTTACGGGAATCGAATAAATATAAATTCGCAAAAAAGTATTGACATCAGCTTTCATTTTAATAAATGTTTAAGTATTTTAAGAATTAAAATATATTCTTGTTTCTAGTGGGAATATATTTGTATGAGATTAATATTAATAACAATTATTCTTTTAAAAAGTCACCCAGTGCTGTAGTAAGCGTGAGAAGGGGCTAAGAAATTCTTCTTTTGATACAAGTGCTATCTTTTACGATTTTCCGCCAATATAGTTGAAAAACAGCGCTAAAGTTTGATTAAATTTTTTATGAATATATCAATATGTCAAATTTGGTTAATATAAATATATTTAAACTATTACATAGATTTCTGTGGTTAATTTAAGTTAATATAATATATATATATATATATATATATAATATCTTCTTTAACTTTGTGAAGTTGCACTGTTTATTGCTTCTGGCTTTCGTATTAGTAAAATAAAGATAGATTAAGATATAGAACGATCAAGCTATGGGACGATTCAAATATATTTATAGGAATTAAGATATAGAAGGATTAAGATAGAAATGGATTAAATTATAGAGGATTTAAGACACAGAGTGATTAGATATAGATTTTTTAAGATATAGATGAGTAAAGATATAGAGATTTAAGATATATAGAGGGATTAAGATATAGAGGGATAAATATATAGAGAGGTATTATGATATAGAGGGATTAAGATATAAAGTGGTTAAGATTTAGCGGGATTAAGATATTGAGGTATTAAAATATAGAGGGATTAATATATAGTGGGATAAATATATAGAGGGGTTAAGATAGAGAAAGGAAGAGGAGAAGATAAACAGTATTTCTTTCAGGCGTCTCTCTGAAAAATGCCCCCTGCGCACCCCACACAGACACACCCCCACACATGCACACCCCACACAGACACACCTCACCCCATGAAGGGAAAATAGATTTTATTTTAAAAAATTGTACTTTTTTCAAAAGAGTATTTAGGGTAACTTTCAAAACTTAAAGTCAGTGAAATAGTGGAAACAATGAACTATTGCAACGCTCGCTATTTATCTCATGGTCCGAATATTTAAGGCAATCCTGGACACAGCATTCGATTCTGAATACTATAGTGTTCCAAAAATAGTCTGCCCTGATTTTAAATCCGCACCTGTACTTCCCGTTGTTGGCGTATACCGCTAATTATTATTGATTTTTGTTTGCAACCTGTGTTTCTTGCCTGCGTCTTTCAGGAGTAAGTCACTACTAACTACCCCCCTCCCCCACACACACACACACAGTGTTTCTTTCAGGTGTCTCTTCCTAGCAAGTCTCTACAAAAAAATCCCTTAACCAAGTAAACAGTGTTTAAATGAGAGATAAATATTTTTTTTTTGAAAATTAAGCATTTTGATAAAATTGTTATTAAGAGTTGTAAAAGTTCCCTTTCAGCTATTAAAACTATGCTGAATCAAAAGGAAGTCGCCGGAGCGCAAAAGCGTCCAGAAATTGAAAGGTTTCTGGTTCTCAAACGATGCCACACAAATGCGCCATCAACTGTAAGACATGTGTTGGCAAAAGAAGTTTGATTCTTGTTTAATTGTGACCTAGAGATAAGCCAAGGCCTAGAGATAAGCCAAGGCCTAGAGATAAGCCAAGGCCTAGAGATAAGCCAATGCCTAAAGATATGCTAAAACTCCAGATAAGCCAAGGCCTAAAGATAGGCCAAAACTCAAGGATAAGCCAAGGCCTAGAGATAAGCCAAGACCTAAAAATAAAATAGACTTCGAGACAAGACAAGACTTAGACATAAGTTAAGACTTAGAGATAAGCCAAGACTGGGAGATAAGCCAAGACTGGGAGATAAGCCCGGACTGGAGATAAGCCAAGACTTAGACACTCTTACAGAGCACTTGGGAATTAACGATATAATTATACAACGACTAGATAAACTTAGTTCTTCTAGCCAAATCGATCAAGACAATTAAGTTTAATCATAAGATGATTATCTTGTCATTGGGTGCGCAGGTGGCCGATGATGAGGCACAATCTGTCATGACCTTTTATTTTGCAATAGGTACAAGAAATAAATGGGACATTTTAAGGTGCGTAGATCACCGTGATTTCTCTGGCTTTTCTGTTCTGCAGCTGCTTTGCTGTTAGTCTCCCATTGCACGGAGCCTTCTAGTAATATGGAACGTCACGGTGCGCTACCTCTGCAACGATTCTTCCCGCGTGTGCTGGTTGGTAGCCACAGCTTTCAGTGAGGTTTTGAGTTGTCTTTAAAACGTTTCTTTTGCTCGCCAGTAAATTGACTTCCATCTACTTTTTGGCAAGCAGTCTTCTGAAATATGGCCCGTCCAGTGAAGCTATGCTGCATTAAAACGGTATAGATGGTTGGAAGACTGAAATGTCCCGTCCAGTGGAGCGGGGCTGCATTAAAACGGTATAGATGATTGGAAGACTGAAATGTCCCGTCCAGTGAAGCTATGCTGCATTAAAACGGTATAGATGGTTGGAAGACTGAAATGTCCCGTCCAGTAAAGCGGGGCTGCATTAAAACGGTATAGATGATTGGAAGACTGAAATGTCCCGTCCAGTGGAGCTGGGCTGCATTAAAACGGTATGGATGATTGGAAGACTTAAATGTCCCGTCCATTGAAGCGGAGCTACATTCAAACGGTATAGATGCTTGGAAGACCTGTCTGTGTGAGTATCATCACGATGTCCTTCCATTTGATATTGAGTTTTTCTGAGGATTTTCGTGTGTAAATAGTTCAGACTTCTTGCTTGGCGTTGATAAACCTTGCACGTTTCATATGCTTAGAGAAGATCTGGGTCCAGAGCAGCCTTGTAGTCATTTGTTTTAGCTTAAGTACTGATACCTCGACTGGTCCATACATTTTTTATGGAATTTTGTCATAGGCTGCACTGGATTTTGCAATACAAAGGTTAACATTGCCAATGGTTGTGTGACAGTATGCTGCCAAGTTAAGACTAAGGAAATATATACCTATATTATAAGCGAAATCAACTCAAATACCGTAAGGACCTCCAAAAAATGTTTGACCTACATGTGGGAATGCTTTCAGATATGTCGAATATACCATGTGTACTCTTCGAATGCGACCAACGAACAACAGCAGTATAAAAACTAGTGTATAAAATGATAAATTTCTTTTATTTCATATATTTGACACATTTCTAGACACCATACGCCAAACAAAGAATTAAACTCTAGTGTGTTGAAATAATTCTTTAATGATAATTGACGTTATTTAAAAGTTAAAATATAAAGTTATGAAAATCGATTGCACAAAAATCGGGTTTAAGGGAAAATATTGATTTGTAGAATGAAATACGTGTTTCAATTAAACCTTAAGTTAATAAAAGTATTAATGCATTTGCCAGCGAGATTATTTATAAACATAATGAGCAACATTCTTTACCAATGAAAAAAATACTTGGATGATAAGAAAGGGAAGTTGGCTACTTGGGCAGTTGTCTCCAGCGGTTACCGGAAATTTGATCGAAAGAAATTTCGTCGACGGAAAATTGATCGACGGAAATTTGATCGAACGGAAATTTGGTCGAATCTTTTTTTCAGTTCAGACGTTAAAATTTTCGTCAAATTTCTTTTTGAACGCACTATACTATATAGTAAAACAAAAATAATGCGTTGAAAAGGAAATTTGGCGCACAATTTTAACGTATAAACTAAAACAAAGATTCGACCAAATTTCCGTTCGATCAAATTTCCGTCGATCAATTTTCCGTCGATGAAATTTCTTTCGATCAAATTTCCAGATACGGTCTCCAGCACCATACATGAGGACTGAATGAAGTTTGAGAAATCATCCTTTTTACTTGATGTGGCGCAGCTAATCTTACTAGGCTTAAGGTAAGCCAAGATGTTTGGAACCCACCTTCTAAATAATAGTTTGCCCCTTTAGTATTTATATAGTCTGGTTAAAGTTTTCACAGACGGCTCATGTTTTCCAACAGAAGAACGAAGTGGCTATGGTGCCCTCATCCAGTATCCGCCAGAGATAGCTATCTGGTCCCAGTGGGAAACTAAGAAATAGCCTCGATGCGGAGATCGAGGTAATACTGGTTGCTCTAAAGAGGGTCCACCATCGCCTTGCAAAGAGGAAAAACTTCCCAGTCGTAGTGGTCTTCACCGATTCACGCTCAGCTCTAGAGCACGTGGAGAGGGGCTCTACGGAGACCACAGTGGTAAATACCATTCTGGAAACAGTAGGTAGGATCAGTGCAAAAGGTGGCAAAGTAATTCTACAGTTAATCGCTACGTACGTTGAGGTGACGCAGCACGACAGGGTGGACTTCCTAGCCAAAGAAGGCGTGGCCCAGCCGCAACCCGATAAGCCAATGACCCAGCTGGGAGTCAACGGTTGGTTGAAAGACCACTTCCGAGACAAGGGGCTTAGCCAATGGGCCGCAGGAGAAACCAGACGGCAGCTGTACCGGAAAATGCCGAGGCCGAGCAAAAGCGACCCCTGGTGGAAACTTAGGAGAGGAGAACAGAGTCTCATCACCCAGATGAGGACAGGCCATTGCGCGACGCGCAGTTACCTCCACAGGTTAGACGACGGAAAGGAGCCAAGCTGCAGGCACTGCGGCCAGGGAGACGAGACAGTGGCCCACTTGGTGATCGCTTGCCCCGGTGGAGGTGTGGGGGCCGAAGGTCGTGACCCAGAGGCCTGCCTTGAGGATATGATTTACGGTAACGCCCACCAGATGGGGCAAGCCGCCAAAGTAATAGCCAGGACTCTAAGAGATTGAATCTCAGCCCAAGAGAATGAAACATTATTAGTATTTATATAGGGCTAACATCAATACGCTTCTTTTGGTTATGTCATTGACTAATAGATAAGGTCAAACAGATGGACACACAAACAAATGATCAGTGTCAAACATTATGTTTTAATGTTCTTCAATGTCGGCCACCGACGGTTTATAAGACGGCAGAAAAGCTTCATAAGAGAATTTACTTCAGGTGTAAACCCGTCGGACGTGTTGCTATCGATGCTTGATGGCGTCAGGTTAACGGTATTCGAAGCGGACCTATCGCTATTCGATGTCATGGTATCGCTATTCGATGTCATGGTATCGTTAGTCGATGTCATGGTATCGCTATTCGAGGTCATGGTATCGCCATTGGACATATTCGCGTCCTCTACGTTGATGCGAATTGTGCTGGAAACGTTCTTTGACGGTCCCGTTAAACTGACAGCTGACGCCGACACATGCAGCTTGTTGAATGAGTCCACGTCTATATCTTTGAAGTCTTCCCCTAGGTTCGTTCTGTTGTAGTGTTTGAGAAAGCTTGGTATCTCTACGCTGTTTTCTGTCACGGCCACTAGGATATCAGAGCCGATGTTTCCCGAGTGTTCACAAGAACTACGTACGAAGGGAAGTATAGTCTTCAGATCACTGTGGGTGCAAAAGAAATTACAGTATGCAATGTCTTGATAATGTTACAATTCTTGAAAACTCTTACAGGGAAGTTTTTGAATGAATGTAAGACTTTAAAAATACCTTACGATCACTTCAGACTAAAATTGATTCAAATCGCAACTGTAAATTATGTTTCATATGAAACAATGGAATGTTGACCTACCTGGAGAGTAGCTCTGTATTCAACAAGAAGATAATCAATTTCGATCTCTGTATTTCTTTCAGGAGAAGTTCAGCTCTAACTCCTCCAGGGAAGCAACCCTGAAATAAGGGAGATAGTCGATATATTATAAACCATTTTAGAAAAGTAACCTTGTCCTAGACACGTGGGCTGTGTACTAGACACGTGGACTGTGTACTAGACACGTGGGCTGTATACTATGCACATGAGCTGTGTACTAGGAATCTATCTATCTATCTATCTATCTTTCTATCTATCTATACCTATCTATCTATTTATCTAATATGTCTGTCTGTCTGCCTATCTGTCTAATTGTCTATCTATCTCTGTCTGTCTGTCTGTATGTCTTTCTGTTTATATATCTAAGAAAATCTTAACCCATCTCTATTTTGAAAATTAAATTTTTACTGATTGTAAAAGGATTGGGTTTTGATATTCATGGGTATAATATTGTTATTGTGCTTACGTTTTGTTATAGCCATTGATTTTCTTAATTGGTAAAATGAGAATATAGCATCTATTTTGCACAACTGTAATATCACTGGATTTAAAGATATTGTCATCCACTTGAAAATATGCACACGCTATTTCCTACCCCCGATATATAAGTACTTAAGAAAGTTAATTATTTATCAAATTTATTCTGAGGCGTATCTTGTGCTGCCTTGGGCAAAATGAAAGTATCGTATAACCCCCCCCCCCCCCACAACGCCATCCCATCCTTTACAGTGCTTTTTAAAAATAATAAAACCATCCAAGGGATTGCAAACCCCCCCCCCCCCCAAAGGGATTGCAACCCCCTTACTAACACTTACGCAAAAACTATTTTTTGCATTTCATCTGCTTTGTTCTTAGTTGGATGAGTGATAAGCGCATTAGTGAATGCTCTCGGCTATATAGTTTCCCTGCACTGAGTCAATTAAACGCCATTTTGCTTATTAAAATATATTTGAATGTTACGTTTTTAATACTTTATAAATTTCATAACAGTTTATTTTTAGAACGAATAAAAAGTAAAAACTTATTAAATGTTAAAAAAATACAAAGCTAAAGTTGTATTTAATGTGAGCAAATTTTAGAAATGTAAAAAGTAATCAATTATATTAATTCTTTCGCTTTTAAGAAGGGAATATTACATCATCCGTTTTGTCACGTTCAGTTATTAAATCAAAGAAACTTAGAGCTGTGGCTCAAATAGGAAATCGCGCTCTGACGTCAGTGGCGTATTTATTGAGATCGAATTAATTTTATTTTTACTTCGCAATATATTAACAACGATTTAAAAACGCAATAAAAATAAAAGATGTTTGTTTTCCCGATAAATGTGATTACGGTGCAATTCTAAGATCATAATTTTGGTATTAATAATTGTTTTCATAACATTTACGAAGGGATACAATGCTTAAAATAGCTAATTATTTGATACTTTAAATGTATTTGTAATTTATATTATAATACTTTAACTTTCACTAAAATATAAGCGGATATATAAAATATTTGTTTTCGCATTTAAATTTATTCCATTTCTGTAAAATAATAGAAAATAGCTATGATTGTTTTTTTAATAATCCGAACGTATCTAAATAGGCAACAGGCATCGGTCTGAACAACCGGCATCGGTCTGAACAACAGGCATCGGTCTGAACAACCGGCATCGGTCTGAACAACAGGCACCTGTCCCTGGTTCATTTTCAAAACGCGTACATTGGTCCACCAAACTAAAGATTTAAGAATCGCTGGTGTAGAGGTTTTATTTACATGTAAATCTAAAAAGTCGGTAGCATTTTAGTGTTCATTATTTGGCACCAGAAAGTATTATCAGTTGTTATCATGAGAGTACATTTTGAAAAATGTGGGGGGAAAGTTGGGAGAAAAGGTGGAAAAAAAGGTGTGATAAAGGGAAAGTTTCTCGAACTTTTTGATAGACAGATGTCCATAAACTTTTAGATTTCATGGACATTTTCGTAACATTTATATCTATGTGCAACAATTTAGAGCGTACAGGAAAACTCTATATTTTCTTTAAACCTTCAAATAACTTCTCAAAAATTATTCTTATGAAATAATCATTTCAATACTAAAACGTCTAAGACATAATGACGTATTTCTGAACGTTAAACATTAAAATAAGGGCCCCCCGTGTGGACCCGTTCTATAAGATAACGTTTCAATTATCATTAAGATAGGGATCCTAAATAATTCATCAGATAAATAGTAAAGTTAAATTTAAGTGTTTTCCTATGAAATTCGGTTGATAAATGTAATAGATGTAACGTATATATTATATGATAGGAACGAGAAATTAGTTCATCTTGCCCCGACTGTGGTGAAATTATGATTTCAAAACCGTCCAGTTTTTAAATATAGAACTTCGAGTGTGTGTGTGTATTAGTTTTGGCCTAGATCTATTTATAAATTGTCAAAAAATTATAAAGCGTCTATAAAAAAATCCTTTATAAAATGTCATATCGAGGAATGGGGGGGGGGGCTTAAAATTGACACAAACATGTATGCAAGTAACTCACTTTATTAGAAGCCCAATAAGTGCTTCCCACCCCACGCCCCCCCCCCCCCAAGGTGCGCAAACACACATTTTATTGACGCCCTTGAACTATTATAATTTATAGGTCCTATTTTAGGGATAAATAAATAGCCCCCTTTATGAAAAGGTTTCCTGTAGAGGATCCTATTTTATTTGTAATCCATAGCGTTGACATTCATGAATAGTTGGTGAATGCAATTTAATGTTGATAAGACAACTTAACTATACAAGTTAGATTTAACTTTAGAATCATGATTTTTGTCTGTGTCCAGTATGAATATTCAATCAAATGGAATGGGCCCCAAGTTCAATGGGTACAAGTGCTATTATGTGTGTATGTTTTTTCTTTGGATGTGTGTGTTTGTGTGTGTATGTGTGTGTGTTTTACAGTCTAACTCACCTCAAGGTTACAGCTCACTTCTAGTCCAAATAAAGTATTTATAATGTTAAGAAATTTATGTGTAACTTCTTCACTCTCATCTTGATCTCCTGGATCGTTATGGAGTATCAGCACATCCAGCAACACTGTAGAAGACTCTCCAAGATTTTCTTCTGCTCTGTTCCCTTCATTTTCTGTGTTCCCTCTCTGTTTAAAGTGAGAGTCGAAAACGTCTTTGAAAATCGACTCGGTATCTCCTTCCCGAGTCTGCAGACGGCTGGCAGCCGTGAAAAGGTTGATCTTCAGTGTCAGTTCATCTTCAACACCAAACAAGGCCTGCGTCCTTAGCATCGTCAGTGTTGTGTATGCCTTGTCGTACTCCCTTAGTGCCATGAAACTTTCAAGTACTTTTGCCAAGACATCAGGGCGAGAGGCGTGTTCTTCACCAAGTTGACGAAGTTTTTCAAAATACTGGAGGACCTTTCCATGATGTCCGATACGTGACAGCAGGCCGATGAGAATCTTAATGGATTCTGGTGGTTTCTGGTAATACACATCTTCAATAGTGGCCAGTGCATTCCATATGTGATTGGTGTGGGTGTTCAGGTCCGGCCTAGAAGCCACCACGACGGCGGCTAAACTAGCAGCCTGCATTAATTTCTTCTCGGCTTCGTCTTGTTTCTGGCCGAGTTGCAATAGGCACAGTCCGGCTTGTTCGTACGCGTTGATCAAAGTGACTATGTGATCTAGCTGCCTCTTTTTATTTTTTCGTCTGTGAGCAGTTACTGTGATTTTATTGAATTGACCAAGTGCTTGTTCAAGTCGACCACATGCTCGGAGATGTCACGGACATATCGTGTGTTGATGTTATGTGTCCGTGTTTATAACTTTAATAGTAAGAAATAATGTTTGCTTTTGGGAATTCCCCAAATATCGCACCAAGCCTAACAAGTAATGAATGCGCCATGACGCAATTCCGGGTTGGTGCGATATATATGGTGGAGAATTGTTGTTATGGACGTCAGGCTAAAACGGTTTCTTTTATAAGGAAAGATTGAGTGTTTTGTTTCTCTGGGCTGTTTTCAACAATGAGCGGTATTGTCGTTGTGTCTTGGCACATCCAATAGGAAATTAAATAACATTTATTTCAAACACTATCTTAAAGTTATTATCAATAATTATCAGAGAGAAAGAAAACGGAGCTTAGGCTCTGATTCGTTTGTGTGTGTTTCTGTGGCTATTGGAAGGGACCTAACCCCTAGACGACCTTCCCGCCACAGTGGGGGCTCGTCCACACAGAGGGCCACATCCATACTTAGACGACCTTTCTCGCCACAGTGGGGGCTCGTCCATACAGAGAGCCATAAACGTACCTGACCAGCCAACATCTCGCCACAGTGGGTGCTCGTAAAACAAGCCACATATACTAACTATACTAGGCCTTATCATTCGCCAGTGTGAGATTCCGGTGAAACCAGCTATACACTATGCAGTCCAGTTAAACAAGCAAATCAACCACGCAAGGCACAACCGTTTACTACAATTAAAGAAGCCATACCTGTCCTCACAAAGAACCATAACGTCTATACCAACTCATCATTTGCCACAGTTGGGACTCGCCGAGGCAGCCATATTGATTCAGCATCGTCAAACCAGATGCACTCCAGTCAAACCCGGCAAACAGCTATAATCATTCACTACAATTAGGCCCATTGAGCCATACCAGTCATACTTTTCTACCACAGTTGAAGCTATACCAGTACCAGTCACACTGTGCAAGCCCGTCAAACCAGCCATACCAGGCCTGTTCGCAGCCTCACCAGCTCGTCAGGACAAGCAGCAATAACAATCCAGAAGCACTCCCGGCAAATTTGTCATACCAGGCCGGCAAATCAGCCTTTCCAGACCGTCCAACCAGACGCACCAGCCGACCAGTCACCACAGTTGGCCGGGTAAACCAGCCATATAAGCCCAACTCACCAAACAAGTCAATACGCACTTCAGTCACAAACGCTAGGCCCGTCAAAAGTACCAAAACTGTTATTAATTATCCCCCACATCGGGTTACGTCAAACCAACCATACCAGCCCATCGAAAGGGACATACCAGCCCTAACCATTCGCCACTCCAGAGGCCTGTCAAATGAACCACACTAGTCATGACTATTCGCTACAGTGGAAGCCCGTAAAGTGATCCATACCACATTGGACCATTGGAGGCACCAGACATACCAGACCGGATACCTATCTTCCTAAAACTATTCGGACGAACACATGAATTATACACTTTGCAGGACACCCGAACTCTCAGAGCTACACATCAAGAGAAGCATCTCAAATCAATTAATAAAAATTAATTATTTTAAGTAAATTATATTACCATTGCTATTTCTGTTGGGTCATTATGCATTTTTTAAAGTAAGCATCTATAGTTTGTAAAGTAGCCTTCAATTAGAAATTTACTTAATTCAATACATACCCATTTGTATTGCAACTGTGCTCCATTTTTTATGTTGTAAATTTTAAAAGATATATATATATTGTCTTAAGATTTTGAAACAAAATGTCGTTACCAAACATTGCCGAAATTAAGCAAATGGCGATAGATTTGGGTTTGGAAGGTGAGGAAGCAAAGCAATGGGTCATAAATAGGGAAAGAGCCATTCGCGACGAGGAAAGAGCCATTCGCGACGAGGAAAGAGCCATGCGCGAAAAGGAAAGAGCCATTCGCGCATGTCAGCGAGAAGAAAGAAAGAGAAAACAAGAATATGAGATGAAAATGGCTGAGGATAATATACTAAATGGTACTCGAGAGGGACATTTTTCTCCTGGTGATAGGGTTATAAACGGTAATAAACGAGAAGACATGGCCTTTAGTGTAAAACCTATTGGGGATAAACAGGGACAGAACGAAAAAGCTCTTCGCGAACTTAGAGAAGAATGCGTCAGATGGATTTATGCTTATAAGCCACCGGAATCTGTAGTAAGAAAAATATATGAGGAAATAATTTTTAAGAAATCTATTGACATAAACACCCTTAATGAATTTAAAATTACTATTGAAGAACATGGTCACATGACTACCGAAGTAGACATAACGTCAAATTGTTTGGACGAGGGACCAGGCTTTCCTGATTGTAAAGTTGATCAGAAAGTTTTTAAAGAAAACAAGCGAGAGGGGCTCTTTAAGAGTAAGAGTAATTATGTGCAAAGTAGACAGAGAAAATATACTAAAGTGGAGGCTAGTGGTAATGAGCTTAAATGGTCCCGAGATAACAAGTCCTGGGTAAAGCTGACAGAAACTAAAAATGCAACAGAAAAAAGGGGCCGTAGCAAAAGTAAGAAAACTGACGAACCGGATTTTGTTCAGTTTGGTATAATTGACGAATATTTTCAAGACACTGACACATGTACATATAAGCTGAATAATGTTGATAAAGATGACAGGTGTGAGAATTCAGACAATGACGATCACCATTACACCAATAATGAACCAAGTCTTAGTTTTATTGATATTTCATATTATGATATTGATTTGGAACCTAAAGTTGTTGATGGTTCATATAGTGATGTTGATTTGGAACCTAACGTTTTTGATGGTTCATATGGTGATGTTGATTTGGAACCTAAAGTTGTTGATGGTTTATATAATGATATTGATTTGCAATCTAAAGTTTTTGATGATTCATATGGTCATGTTGATTTGGAACCTAAGGTTGTTGATGGTTCCCTCACTAATTCTGACAGTAATATTGATTGTGAAACTGGTGTAATTGATGCTACAAAAATTGATTTTGATGGATTGCCTGAGGTTTATGGCGTACCTGGGGTTTTTGAAAATAAACTCACGGGTGTTGAATGTATGAATCACATTCCGCTTCCATGCAAGCGAGCTGATAAAGTTAAAACTGGGACAAACTGCGGTAACCACGAGGTGGAGAACTTAACCTTGAATAAGACAGCGACCACAAGATGTCGCCACGTTGAAATTTTGACAGAGCTCATAAACACCCATGAGTCAAGCTCATGCGAGATTTTGTGTTTTGAGGAAGAGGGTACATCGCAGTTTTCGGCTGCCCCCCAATTGAACTCAGATATTTGTGAAAATTACAAAGAAGATGTTAATGACTGCCTGGAGGGCACAGATTGTGAAGTATTTCCATCCAGAGAAGATGGAAATATCAACATAAAAATGATTGATTTAGCTAAAATTAACATTGCTAATGATATAAAAATATGTTTCCCTTGCAATTATGTTGTTAACTGTGACGATGATTACATGACTACTGGGCCGTGCAGGGCAGACATGAGGAGAGAGAGAGGAGAGTTACGTGGGTTCAATAACCTTCACAATTTTTTAAAACGAGGGGATCCACGAAATATTCCACCATCTTATATTTAACAAATGACGGGACTATTCATGGCTGTCCCCAAAGGCTCAGACGTTGACATTGGTTTTAAACTCTTTTTCACTTTCACATTATAAAAGATGATATGGTTTTATAATTGAAACATTTAATGATTTTTTTCCATTATTATCAATATCTTTTAAAGTTCTCACTGTAGTGTCAAATTGACCAAACATGACATACACACGAGATGACCGTTGTTTTAATTTTAAACTCGCAACATTGGGTTTCACCTAAAGTCACTCGTGAGGGGGGACGTGTCACGGACATATCGTGTGTTGATGTTATGTGTCCGTGTTTATAACTTTAATAGTAAGAAATAATGTTTGCTTTTGGGAATTCCCCAAATATCGCACCAAGCCTAACAAGTAATGAATGCGCCATGACGCAATTCCGGGTTGGTGCGATATATATGGTGGAGAATTGTTGTTATGGACGTCAGGCTAAAACGGTTTCTTTTATAAGGAAAGATTGAGTGTTTTGTTTCTCTGGGCTGTTTTCAACAATGAGCGGTATTGTCGTTGTGTCTTGGCACATCCAATAGGAAATTAAATAACATTTATTTCAAACACTATCTTAAAGTTATTATCAATAATTATCAGAGAGAAAGAAAACGGAGCTTAGGCTCTGATTCGTTTGTGTGTGTTTCTGTGGCTATTGGAAGGGACCTAACCCCTAGACGACCTTCCCGCCACAGGAGACACAAGCCTAGACTGTACATAGCAGACAGGTTGGTGTCGCAAGACACCTTGATGGCCTCGTCATACATGGATATTGCTTTTCTCACTAACTCGTCGTCAGGATTCAGTGTGATATCTTCAAAACTATCATTAGCAACTGTATCTTGGGTCATCTTTAGTTTCATCATCTCTTTCGCCTTTCTCTCGTAACAGATGCCTAGATGGTGACAAGCAATTGTATGTTTTCTCAATTCGCATGACCTTTCAAGAAGTGGAGTTGCTTTGTCCAAGAATTTATCTTTCAAGATTCGCCCGCATTCTGCAACTGTTCTCGCATTATGATATCCATATTTTAAGGCTTCTTCACAAAGCTCAAGGATATCTTTCCGTCGGAATATTTCACGACATTCATCTTTACTTATAAATTTTTCAGCATCCTGTAACAAGAGAGCCAGTTCAGCATAAGCTCGCCCCTGTACAGCGCCATCTTCCCCAGACTCGCCCACCTCAAACAAAAGAGTTGCTGCTTTCTCGAAATGGGTCTTGTGGTCCATCTTAAATTTGAACTCGGCTGACAAATTGTTGTGCGTGATTCTCCTCAGCAGCAACCCGAGACACAGTTTCCCATTGACAAAATCGGGTTGTTCCTCTAATACCTCCGTGTAGATCTCAATCGCTTTTCCGATGTTTTCAACACCACCGAGACGCGAGTAGGCATAACCCATCTGTGCTTTACCGACAGCCATCATGGACTGAGCATCCTTGTGCATCTGCAAAGCTTGAAGCTTCCTTAAATAATCTTTGGCCAGATCTTCTTCCCCGTTCGTCCAGTTCATGTAAGCCAGGTTTCCTAGAGCAGTAATATTGTTCGCGTCCAACTCAAGTACTCTGTTATTCAGGGCTTTGGCCTTTTCTTTATTATCTAACTTAAACTCAACCCATGTGTAAACGTTAAGTTTCTGTACAAGTTCTATCTGGTAGTCGTTGTCCATGTCCAGTTCAGATTGTAGTTTCTTTTGAAGATCCTTCAGTCGCTGATGGTCTACATTGCTGGAATCTTCTAGAAAAACCATGCAGGGAAAACATTTTAAAGATCCTTCAAAATCTTCTTCCGGTTTTTCCATAATTGTTAAGTTTGTGAAACTCCTGTTCTGAAAAAAAAAAATGCACACAAAAAGTAAAATTGGCTCCTAAAGGAATTTATTTTATTTTATTTTAATTTTTTTTTAAATATTTTTGCAAAACAAAATATGTATGGTAAGCTAGTGTCCAATTAGCCAATACTAAATATATTTTTGAAAAAAAATTGTCTTTAGGTGAATACTGCAATTTTCGAGAACATTTGGATGGTCTGATAGGTGGATTTTTGGTTTCAGTCGTTACTTTGAATGATAGAAATGACATGATAAAATCTCCTGCTTACCGGAAGTGATGATGAAAAGTAAAGGCCGTGCGATAAATAAATTACCACATGCATGCAGACCCCTGGCCTACTTTTTAGCAGGTATTTATAAAAGGAATATTCAGCATTGGAAAGAAATATAGCTGTCATTTATGAAAACTGAGAACAGATGTTCAATCAATTCGCGATAATTTCAAGCAGCATCCTATAGTGGGTTATTTTTGATGTCTCTAGTGGGGTATGGTTGATATCTAGAGTGGGGTATGGTTGATATCTATAGTGGGGTATAGTTGATATCTATAGTGGGGGTATGGTTGATATCTATAGTGGGGTATGGTTGATATCTATAGTGGGGTAAGGTTGATGTCTATAGTGGGGTATGGTTGATATCTATAGTGGGGTATGGTTGATATCTATAGTGGGGTATGGTTGATATCTATAGTGAGGTATGTTTGATATCTATAGTGGGGTATGGTTGATATCTATAGTGGGGTATGGTTGATGTCTATAGGGGTGTAAGGTTGATGTCTAGAGTGGGGTATGGTTGATATCTATAGTGTTGTATGGTTGATATATTTAGTGAGGTATGGTTGATATCTTTAGTGGGGTATGGGGGTAAAATTACTGAAATATATCATTTTTATATAGAGCCATGTTTATTTATCCTCTTTTAAAAAAGAAGTCCACTTGTACAGAGGCATGTCATCAACTGATTAGCCATTAAATGCAGATACAGATGCATGTCATCAACTGATTAGCAATTAAATGCAGATACAGATGCATGTCATCAGCTGATTAGCCATTAAATGCAGATAAAGATGCATGTCATCAACTGATTAGCCATTAAATGCAGATACAGATGCATGTCATCAACTGATTAGCCATTAAATGCAGAGCGTTTATAAAAAGGAAGCTAATGGCATAAACGGTTCTAGAAATAAAATGTCTTCATCTTTAAAATAAATAAAAAATATATGAATTACGTTCATTTGATGAGCATTTATTTAAACTTAAGTATATACATCTGATAGTAATCTCTCAGTGCTTCATTGTTACGGTCTTTAAGTGCTTCATTGTAACGTCCTTTCAGAGCTTCATTGTTACGGTCTTTAATTGCTTTATTGTTACGGTCTTTAAGTGCTTTATTGTTACGGTGTCTAAGTGCTTCATTGTTACGGTCTTTAACTGCTTCATTGTTACGATTTGCTCAAATGGTGAACTTACCCTTTTGTTGAAATCTTACACAAAATTGTCTAAGAGTTATGTCTTTTCTCTGATCAAAGTCTGTAAACCACGTCACTTATCAGCAGTTTTATTTATAGTTACGTGGTATTACCGACGGTATTTGGAATAATAATGGAAATTCCCCATTATTTATTAGCACATCGAACGTACCAGTCATGAAAAGGCATAATATGCTTTATTTAAATATGTCAATGAATTACACGGGTTTTCCCGTAAAAACGTGGCAACACCAAAGGCAGAGCGTATTAGTTTAGTTGGAAAACCTGAGTATTTGCATTTTGATATTACGACTGCGCATTCTACTGTATAATCCAGGCAGTGGCGTAGGAGAGGGGGCAGGAGCGGTCCACCGTGCCGGCACTTTATTTTTCTTTTTAAAAGGGTGGGCTTCATTTTCAGCGCAAAAGCCGCAAAGGATCATTTTATTTTTACAATCAATCACTACTATTTATTCTGAGAAGCGAGGTGGCTTAACGTTATAATAAGTTCAATGTTGGCCTATGTGACTCCTGGAATAAAGTAGGCCTACAGTAAAAAATGCTTTAGAATTCCTCGGTTCCCAGAATCTAGGACCCATGAGAAGCCGCCATTTAATCAAATTAACTTAACATGAAGCCATTGTGATGTAATGCGTAAAATTTTAAATTACAGTAATTATTAGTCTAAGTTCTATAAATCTTTAAATTTTTATTTCAATGCTTAGATCTGTTACCCAAAAGATATGGTTAAAAATCCTCACATTAGACCACAAACCTGAGATTGATGCTGGAAGGAACACCGAATATTGTACATTTTGTGGATGACATCTGGATCCGCTCAATATCGAATATTGTACATTTTGTCGATGACATCTGGATCCGTTCAATACCGAATATTGTACATTTTGTGGATGACATCTGGATCCGTTCAATACCGAATATTGTACATTTTGTGGATGATATCTGGATCCGTTCAATACCGAATATTGTACATTTTGTGGATGACATCTAGATCCGTTCAAAAGATTTGCAATCACATGCAAAAACTGTAAAAGAAGTACTTTTAAAATTAAGACAACATGAAGTTATATTGGAACTAGAAAAATTACAATTTGATAAGCAAGATGTTGATTTTTCTTGGTTACAAAATAGGTCACTGTATTACGAAACCAACTGAAACTAATAAGGACAGTGTATTAAATATCAGAATTGCTAAAAATCAAAAAGAAATAAAAGGTATTTTAGGATTATGCAATTTCTATAGCCACTTTATCCCTAGATATTCAGACATCAAATTGCCACTGGGACAACTGGGAATGTGAAGTAGGTTTCCAATTAATCAAAGAAATATAACATAGTAACAAAATCTGACAGTTTTGCAGCAGA
The DNA here is from genome assembly GCA_964017045.1 of Omphiscola glabra. NCBI lineage: Eukaryota > Metazoa > Mollusca > Gastropoda > Lymnaeidae > Omphiscola > Omphiscola glabra. Next base: position 6,034,139 of record OZ024796.1, read on the forward strand.
TTTCTTAGACACCGCCGCTCATCCGATAGTGGCAAACTGGAGACTTACGGAAGGCGCACTTTCGAATTTGCTGGCCCAACAATTTGGAACAACCTTCCTATCGCTCTCAGAAACAGCCGGACCCTGGAGTCCCTAAAAAAAACATCTCTTTCGCAAACACCTGCCGGGGTGATGTTGTCTACCATCTTTTCCAGCTAGCTCTTATCTCCAAGATGTATATTGGCTTGTGTTGTTTATGGTTGCAAGGTGATGTATTACTTTGAATGGGTTTGCTCGTATGTAGTTTTGTATTGTTGCGTTTTGTATTTCAATGTGGTAAAATATAGATTGTTTTCATTTCTCTTTTAATATGGTTGACTTTGTACCGCGCTTCGAGCCTTTGGGGATGAAGCGTGATTTTCAAAAAAACATTATCATTATTATTATTATTTAAACGCATTAAATTCTGTGACAATACCATACTGTCATAAATATCATTATGATTATGAATGTGGGAACCACAACTGATGGGAGACAATTGATAAATTGAATATACCCGTGCATATAATACAGAGTAGTGAGGCTTATGAAGACTGACCAAATCAGATTGTTACATTAAATTTAGTCATGTGAAGAGCAAGAGTTATAAATTAGATTGTTTCATTTAGTTATGTGAAGAGCAAGAGTTATAAATTAGATTGTTTCATTTAGTCATGTGAAGAGCAAGAGTTATAAATTAGATTGTTTCATTTAGTCATGTGAAGAGCAAGAGTTATAAATTAGATTGTTTCATTTAGTCATGTGAAGAGCAAGAGTTATAAATTAGAATGTTTCATTTAGTTATGTGAAGAGTAAGAGTTATAAATTAGATTGTTTCATTTAGTCATGTGAAAAGCAAGAGTTATAAATTAGATTGTTTCATTTAGTCATGTGAAGAGCAAGAGTTATAAATTAGATTGTTTCATTTAGTTATGTGAAGAGTAAGAGTTATAAATTAGATTGTTTCATTTAGTCATGTGAAGAGCAAGAGTTATAAATTAGATTGTTTCATTTAGTCATGTGAAGAGCAAGAGTTATAAATTAGATTGTTTCATTTAGTCATGTGAAGAGCAAGAGTTATAAATTAGATTGTTTCATTTAGTCACGTGAAGAGCAAGAGTTATAAATTAGATTGTTTCATTTAGTTATGTGAAGAGTAAGAGTTATAAATTAGATTGTTTCATTTAGTCATGTGAAGAGCAAGAGTTATAAATTAGATTGTTTCATTTAGTCATGTGAAGAGCAAGAGTTATAAATTAGATTGTTTCATTTAGTTATGTGAAGAGTAAGAGTTATAAATTAGATTGTTTCATTTAGTCATGTGAAGAGCAAGAGTTATAAATTAGATTGTTTCATTTAGTCATGTGAAGAGCAAGAGTTATAAATTAGATTGTTTCATTTAGTCATGTGAAGAGCAAGAGTTATAAATTAGATTGTTTCATTTAGTCATGTGAAGAGCAAGAGTTATAAATTAGATTGTTTCATTTAGTCATGTGAAGTGGTCTGCTGATTTTCTTAAGTAAGTTAGTTAGTTATGTGAAGAGTAAGAGTTATAAATTAGATTGTTTCATTTATTCATGTGAAGAGCAAGAGTTATAAATTAGATTGTTTCATTTAGTCATGTGAAGAGTAAGAGTTATAAATTAGATTGTTTCATTTAGTCACGTGAAGAGCAAGCGTTATGGAGTTGAGGAGCCCTGATGAATAACCGTGATTGTAGATCAAGATTTTGGACGTAACATTATCAAGTAGGACGAGATCATGTGAATAGTAATAGATTATAGCAAGACTTTAGTGAAGCTTTTCCAAGTACATCGCATTTCTTGGAAATCAGATATTTCAGTGGTTGAAGGTGTAACGTCTCGACTATCATTTATAACAGTGACACATACGTAGTATAATATCAAAATTATTTGACGTGTTTCCGCCAACTAAATTGGAATAAAAGTGATTGGTTTTCTCGTTCTGAATGTTTTATTATTATATAAACAAGCTCAATCAAAGATGTATTTATTGTATTTTTTAGAGTTTTTTTTTGTTTCGTTTTGCTTGTTTTTTTAAATTGTTAAATAAAATGTTATATTGAACAGTTTTAAACAAATCATTTCCATGCACGATCCTTTCATCAATCCTTTCTTGGTTCAAAATTATCTTTAAAAAAGGGGGAGGTGAATCGCCTTTAAACAAGATATTATTGCGACGATGATATTTTTCTTTAGTTGTTTCCACTTGACTGTTACCAAAAACAATGTTACTCAAAATTAACGTCACTAACGTAAACATCACATCACGTCCATTGCTTTTGTCAAATTGTAATTTATTAGCAGATTATTAATTTTTTTAAATAGCACTTACATTTCAAAAACGTTTGTAGAAAAAAACTTCATTTTCAGAAATAAAGTTATTTCAATATTTCTGTCAAGATAAATCTGACGATGAAGGAGGAGGAGACGGAAGAATAAGGAAAAAAAAAGAGCAGTGAGGACAACGAAACCCATGATGGCAAACATAAAAAAAGGGCCTTTGTCTGTTCAAGTTGAATAAGAAAGAAGACTCGGACGATGACGATAAGGGCTCATCACCTAAATAGGGTGTGTTTTTTTTTTTTTTTTTTTTTTTTTTTCGTAACTTTACAAGAAACAAATTAACATGGTAGAAATTTTATTTCTGCTGGCAATCACTTGATATATTTCTCATGTAAAACGTTAAGGTGAAGTAAAGAAAAAATATATAAATCAACATACCACAACATTATATATAATCTATAATTTAAATAAAATATCCTATTTACACATCAAACTCTAACATAAAAGTGGAAATGCTGTCATCAGTATTATATTTAAACTATACTTGAGTCGAAGATATCAGATGACATCAATTCACAACTCTTGAAAGTTGTGACAATATGTTTGACCAATTTCTTGTCATTGCCATGAGGAGGCATTGGGGCTGAACTAAGATTTGCAATACAAGGAAACGCGGCCCTCTCGAATAAATTGTCAATAATTGCTAACGAAGTTGTCAACTAGGGTGTCAATAATTGCTAACGAAGTTGTCAACTAGGGTGTCAATAATTGCTAACGAAGTTGTCAACTAGGGTGTCAATAATTGCTAACGAAGTTGTCAACTAGGGTGTCAATTATTGGTAACAAAGCTCTCGACTTGAGTGTCAATATTGGGGAACAAAAAGCTGATGACGTCAGTTATGACATTCTTACAAAAATATAACTCGTAATAGACTAGACATAATGATGTGCAGTGGTGGACTAGACATAATGATGTGCAGTGGTGGACTAGACATGATGATGTGCAGTGATGGACTAGACATAATGATGTGCAGTGATGGACTAGACATAATGATGTGCAGTGATGGACTAGACATGATGATGTGCAGTGATGGACTAGACATGATGTGCAGTGATGGACTAGACATAATGATGTGCAGTGATGGACTAGACATAATGATGTGATGTGATAGACTAGACATAGTGATGTGCAGTGATAGACTAGACATAATGATGTGCAGTGATAGACTAGACATAATGATGTGCAGTGATGGACTAGACATAGTGATGCGCAGTGATGGACTAGGCATAATGATGTGCAGTGATGGACTAGACATGATGATGTGCAGTGATGGACTAGACATAATGATGTGATGTGATAGACTAGACATAGTGATGTGCAGTGATAGACTAGACATAATGATGTGCAGTGATAGACTAGACATAATGATGTGCAGTGATAGACTAGACATAATGATGTGCAATGATAGACTAGACATAATGATGTGCAGTGATAGACTAGACATAGTGATGTGCAGTGATGGACTAGACATAGTGATGTGCAGTGATGGACTAGACATAGTGATGTGCAGTGATGGACTAGACATAGTGATGTGCATTGCTCAAGGTTATGGTAATGCTGCCACAATGTCTGGAATCCATGGTGGTGTTCATTCCCTTCTGAACAGAAATAATTAGAAAGCGATTTTTAACTGGTATGTGGGCCCTCCGCTAAACTTGTGTGGTCAAGACTTTTTTGCCGGTTATTCTTCACGCAATACATATTTCGATATACGTGAGAGTGAGAGGATATTTTACTTCTTTGCTGCACCCGTTCATCGATGGGATGTTTTAATTGAACACACTGGAATGTCGGTGAAAAAACTGTCAACAACACGTAGGAGGGCTCATCGTGCTGCTGTTAAAACAATGAAAGATGAGTTTGATGAATGTGTGGCGGCGATTGAAGCTCTACGTGAACCTGTTGAAAATTTGGATACAAGAGGTACAGCACAAGGTCTTTTACATGATGTCTGTGGTTTCACGTTTATCTGCTACCTTTACCTTTGGGACGATCTACTCGAAGAAGTTAATCTTACACAGCAGACTCTGCAGACTAAAGGATCTTGACAAATTGGTGACCAGCCTGGCAGTCTTAAGATTGTTTCTACACGAGAACCGCTGTCACTTGGTGGAACATGCTGTCACTTGGTGGAACGTGCTGTCACTTGGTGGAACATGCTGTCACTTGGTGGAACATGCTGTCACTTGGTGGAACATGCTGTCACTTGGTGGAACAGGCTATTGAAAAGGCAGTTTAAAAATCAGACCAATTTGGTATACCTGGTATCGGTAGAAAGAAAATTACGTTTTAAGAAGAGAATGGCAGAACAAGTAGTAGATGCCGGACTCACTCTGTAAAATGGCTGGAGAACAAATAGTAGATGCTGGACTCACTCTGTAAGAAGAAAGCAGTAGGGAGAGGATGGGGTGAATTGTTCGCCTTTATTCTGAACTCCAGATCAGATCATCAGCGATCAAGGAAGTAGCAGATGTGTTTAGGACTGTTCAACCCAAGAGTCTGCTATCTGCAAGCGAAAACGCGTTTTGGTGTCAGATCCAAAACTAACGTCTTTCTATGATGAGTTATCAGAAGATGAACTTGAAAAGCAATACCAAGGCTTAGAAGCTTCTGTGGCTTTATGTGAGAGGAGCTTTTCAAATCTAAGGCTTATCAAGAACTATTTACGATCCACCATGGGGCACTTAAGGCTTTCTGCTCTGACTATACTATAAATTGAAAGTGATACGGTGAAAGATTTTGAGTTTGATCACGTGATTGACAGGTTTACAGCTTTGAAGACCGGGAAACGAAAATTGAAATCATTAAATTTAATTTAAAAACATTATAATTAACGTTGTTGCAGTTATTAAATACATTGACCTCCTGACATAATTAACTTGTTTTTGTTCTTGTACCTGCTATAAGGTGGACTAATTGTTACAAGAAGAAATCCATCGTGAAAGTCCGGGGGGGGGGGGGTGACCCCATGAGTTTACAGCACCGAGTGACACCATGAGTTTACAGCACCGAATGACAATATGAGTTTACAGCCACCGGGTGACAATATGAGTTTACAGCACTGGGTGACACCATTAGTTTACAGCACCGGGTGACACCATGAGTTTACAGCACAGGGTGACACCATGAGTTTACAGCACCGGATGACAATATGAGTTTACAGCCACCGGGTGACAATATGAGTTTACAGCACTGGGTGACACCATGAGTTTACAGCACAGGGTGACACCATGAGTTTACAGCACCGGATGACAATATGAGTTTACAGCCACCGGGTGACAATATGAGTTTACAGCACTGGGTGCACCATGAGTTTACAGCACCGGGTGACACCATAAGTTTATAGCACTGGGTGACAATATGAGTTTACAGCACTGTGTGACACCATGAGTTTAAAGCACTGAGTGACACCATGAATTTACAGCACTGGGTGACAATATGAGTTTACAGCACTGGGTGACACCATGAGTTTACAGCACTGGGTGACATTATGAGTATACAGCTCCGGGTGACACCATGAGTTTACAGCACTTGGTGACAATATGAGTTTACAGCACCTGGTGACACCATGACTTTACATCACTGAGTGGCACCATGAGTTTACAGCACTGTGTGACACCATGAGTTTAAAGCACTGAGTGACACCATGAATTTACAGCACTGGGTGACAATATGAGTTTACAGCACTGGGTGACACCATGAGTTTACAGCACTGGGTGACATTATGAGTATACAGCTCCGGGTGACACCATGAGTTTACAGCACTTGGTGACAATATGAGTTTACAGCACCTGGTGACACCATGACTTTACATCACTGAGTGGCACCATGAGTTTACAGCACTTGGTGACACCATGAATTTACAGCAATGGGTGACAATATGAGTTTACAGCACTGGGTGACACCATGAGTTTATAGCACCGGGTGACACCAACCCTAGGTACGCCACTGAGTGGACGTTTCTGAATGGAGTTCGGTTCACAAAACATATTCCTTTTTTAGCAGCGATTTTGCGCTTGACTCCAGCTCCAATATGGACAAATGTATTTTCTGCACCATTTCAGCTCCGATCAGAACTACGACAAAAAATTGAGGGGGGGTAGGAGTTCAATTGGTGCACAGTGTTTAAAGAAAATAATTATTTTCACTTATCCGACTTATTAAGTAGGCAATAGAAATGCACGAACCAGCAACATAACTGTAGAGGGAAACATAGATGGTAGAAGAGTGTGGGCAACATAGCTGGTAGAAGAGTGAGGGCAACACAGTTGGTAGGAGAATAAGGTATCGAATCAATTTGTGGAGCTTGGAGCAGTAAACAATTTTACAAGTTCCAGATCCGCTTCAGCTCCGTGCACAAATACCTTCTTCCCCTAAAGTTACGAGATCAAGCTCCGTTTCGGCTCCGGGCAACTCTGCCCCAGAGCCCCGAGCTCCATCTCCGAACTCTGCTCCAAATCATTATTCGGTAGTACAAGAAGATGTTCCTAGCATCTGAGATCGCTTAGTTGTACCTGGGTGGCACAGAGTGTGAACCCAATGAAGCTTATATTTCCTAAATTCGAATCATCAAATCAACATGAAATATGCTCAATTGAAAGATTTCATACATTTAAAAGAACACATTATAAATACGATACATTTATCTTTATTGCGTTGCTGGAAGAAAAAGTAACTCCAACTGTTGTTCGACAAACAATATATACAAAAGGAATCCATAAAACCAATTTGCCATTTTCTAAAGTACATTTAGTTGCGTAAAGCTAGTGGGTTGGAATGAAAGTAACAGAGGTGATTTGATATGTGTTTCTTGATAAATTATATACAAGTAAATTCAAATCTAATGAACGATATGGTACGAGTTTTTGACATTAAAAATATTTTTAAAATTCAGTTGAAAAATTAATACTTGTGGACAACATTTGCCTAAAGACTTTTTATAGTGAGCATTCATACAAATGACACACGTAGAATTGGTCTATCTGTGTATTCAGTCATCAGATTTAAATATATGTTAATATATATATATATATATATATATATATATTTATATATATATATCAAATAAGAGGTCGACAAATCGTGGTGTCACGACCATCTATCATCAAAATGAAGTTAAAGTAACACAGTGTGTCCTACAGTGTTAGCCAATCCACAGGGACTTGAAGAATTGTCACAGATTATATATAACCTAAGCTCCATCCATGGATTCACACTCTTCCATTCTCGTAACAAAGCTTTGACAATGCTTCAATCTCATTCAGCTAATCCAACGTGGATTCACACTCTTCCATTCTTATAACAAACCTTTGACAATGCTTCAATCTCATTCAGCTAATCCAACGTGCTCTTATTGTTAGCATTTCGATTATTTTCCTTTAAAAAGACATCTGAAGGCAATTTTCAAACGTTTTATTTTCTAGGTACTTTTAAACCAACGACAAGTCCGACCACTATGACGATGATAGAACCAGATATGACTGCAGCTAGTATACACATTACAGCTCTTCTGGCTTGTTTTTTGGCTGTGATATAGATGCCCTTATCACGTGACAACTTGGCCGCCATTGCCCTTTTCGCAGCAAAGGCTCCACACAAGCAACAACACAGTACACTGAGGTACGAGCAGACGATCAGCTGAATCGTCCGTGTGAAGGGGCGAGGTAAAAACTCAGAAGAGTGGACACGTCTGACCTGCAGGAAAAGCACGTATTGAAATTACTTAGAGGAATAACAAAACAAACCAACAGACCATGAATACGTTGTCATCATTTATTAATACAATAATAGATTTAAGTGCTTATTTGGGTTTTTATTGATTTTAATTTTTGGCCGTATTTTTATTGTTTAAAAATTGAATTTCAAAAAAGTAAAAAGAAGAAATTGAAATGATCTGCATTTAAAACAAAAAAATTAAATTTTGAAAAAGAAAAGATGTTAAAAAGTTCTCCTGTCCAGGTTACACCTGATGAAATGTAATGAAAATCGAATTCACACTGTTCAAATAATTACAGGTCGATGTTTACTCTTACCAAAACTGGAAATGTGTGCGTAGCCTCTCGGGTTGAATTCCTGGCGTCGTTTCGCTCTATTTCAACAACAGCGAACGTTGCAACATCTTCGGAGGCCTCGCCCGGTAGGTGATCTGGTTTACCATTGACTGACTCTGGGCTCATAATGTGGGATTCTAGTAGAAGGATTGACGTCACTTCCGTGTATGGATACGCTTGCCGCTGTTCTGTGTCATACGCTGAGAAACCTCTCTTATAGGAGAATTGGGGGACCACTTATAGGAGAAGTGGGGGACCACTTATAGGAGAATTGGGGGACCACTTATAGGAGAATTGGGGGACCACTTATAGGAGAATTCGGGGACCACTTATAGGAGAATTGGGGGACCACTTATAGGAGAATTGGGGGACCACTTATAGGAGAATTGGGGGACCACTTATAGGAGAATTCGGGGACCACTTATAGGAGAATTGGGGGACCACTTATAGGAGAATTGGCGGACCACTTATAGGAGAATTAGGGGACCACTTATAGGAGAATTGGGGGACCACTTATAGGAGAATTGGGGGACCACTTATAGGAGAATTGGGGGACCCCTGTTAAGAAAAACAAAATACAAAATGTAGTATTTTTGAATTCGATTGACAGTAAAATGAGGGCGTCTTTAATCAAGAGTCTTAGGGCGTCTTTAATCAAGAGTCTTAGGGCGTCTTTAATCAATAATCTTAGGGCGTCTTTAATCAAGATTCTTAGGGGGTCTTTAATCAAGAATCTTAGGGCGTCTTTAATCAAGAGTCTTAAGGCGTCTTTAATCAAGAATCTTAGGGCGTCTTTAATCAAGAATCTTAGGGCGTCTTTAATCAAGAATCTTAGGGCGTCTTTAATCAATAGTCACAATATTCCATAAATCCGCTACTACGCCTCCTTTTCCAGATGAAGAACCTCAGACTTAAGGACAATTACAACTTGAGACCCGCTTTCTTAATCGCAAGAAATTTATTACACAAATGGAGAATAGACTCGCACAGTGGAGCAATATATTTTAAGAACTTCGAATTTTTCTTTCAGTGATTCTAAATTATATTTAACTAACACCTTAAAAATGTCATCTGAATGATGACACATCTTTTCATCTTTAAAAAAAAGTCCATGTGTCGTGGTCTGTAGGAAACAATTTATTCATTGTGTGTCCTTGACACCACGCACAGGTACAACTGCGTTGTCAAAATCCTGGCTAAAAATTGTAAGGTTTCTACAAAATAAATTTGCAGGTGTGCCTTCCCAACTGGACAACATATTGAAGTACCGGATGTAAGCTTCCAATACGTCGGAGATTGGTGTTGTATTTTTATCGAAATGCAGCGTGGCCATATTGTAAATAGAAAACCATAACCCACTTTTTAAGTGTAAGGTGTGATGTTGGGAGGTAAAGGTGTGTTTTTGGGGGTGGGGGGGGGGGGGTAAGGGTGTGATGTTGGGGGGTAAGGGTGTGATGTTGGGGGGTAAGGGTGTGATGTTGGGGTAAAGGTGTGTTGTTGGATGTTAAGGTGTATTTGTGGATATTAAGGTGTGTTGTTAGGGGTAAAGGTGTGTTGTTGGATGTTAAGGTGTATTTGTGGATATTAAGGTGTGTTGTTGGGTGTAAAGGTGTGTTGTTGGGGTTAAGGGTGAGTTGTAGGGGGTAAGGGTGAGTTGTTGGGGGTAAAGGTGTTTTGTTGGGTGTAAAGGTGTGTTGTTGGGGGTAAGGGTGTGTTGTTGGGTGTTAAGGTGTATTTGTGGATGTTAAGGTGTGTTGTTAGGGCTAAAGGTTTGTTGCTGGATAGTTTTTCGATTTTTTTTAACACATCACTATTCCAAATGACTAATTTAAACACTGAAATCTGGTTCAAATAGCTTGACTTCACCACCAAACCTTATATTCCCGCCGAGATTTTGCCAAGGGAAAACACTCAATTAAATGCTTTTCTACTTATAATTGAAATATACTTTTAGTATTGTATAACTAAGAACTTATTAAGAATATTTTTGTAAAACTAATCAATGACTTTATATCAGCTTAAAGAGTTCATCTTTTTTTAATTACAATTTGCTTCTTTTCAAAAATTACGGATTCAATTGTAACATTTTCATTGAATTAAATGAAAGATGATAATTTATTTATTTTTAAATCGCCCAGTTTGCTATTTTTAGATTCGAATACGTCACTGAATATTTCTTGTCAAGATGAATATCGATACCTTTGTTTTTAATTTGTAAAGTGACAAAGCACGTCTCGAGTCTACACTCTTAAATCTTTCATTACCCATGTTTGAATAAATATATATAAATATTTATGGCAATAAATGCTTTACTTTGAAGCTTTAATAAGGTTTTAGCTATAATATTTGATCATTCACCATATAGATTTGATACACTTGAAGAACTTGTATTTAAATTAAATGTAATCTCTTAGTTTTGCATAAAAGCATGTTATACTGCTGACCAATTTGGAAATGGTTTTAATATTGAAGCCATTTATTTCATTTTTTTGTAAAAACAAAATGTGTTTTTTTTTTGTAAACCCATATAAAAACGAATGGCAAAGATTTAAATGTTTAAAATATTTTATTTATGGAATATTCATTTTTTGTAAGGGTCTCATTTAAATGGAGTTACGGTATTACACGGTAATTAAAAATATTAAACAACTAGTTTTATAAGGTACTTTTAAAAGCAATTTCAATGCGAAGTAATCAATGTATAACACTTGACAGTTAACTTCCAACATTTAAAATTAGCGATAAAAGCAATGACGCACAAGATGCTAACAATGTCACTACAAGCAGCTAAACATTTCACTACAAGATGTTAACAATTTCACTACAAGAAGCTAACAATTTCACTACAAGAAGCTAACAATTTCACTACAAGAAGCTAACAATTTCACTACAAGAAGCTAACAATTTCACTACAAGAAGCTAACAATTTCACTACAAGAAGCTAACAATTTCACTACAAGAAGCTAACAATTTCACTACAAGAAGCTAACAATTTCACTACAAGAAGTTAACAATTTCACTACAAGAAGCTAACAATTTCACTACAAGAAGCTAACAATTTCACTACAAGAAGCTAACAATTTCACTACAAGAAGCTAACAATTTCACTACAAGAAGCTAACAATTTCACTACAAGAAGCTAACAATTTCACTACAAGAAGCTAAAAATTTCACTACAAGAAGCTAACAATTTCACTACAAGAAGCTAACAATTTCACTACAAGAAGCTATCAATTTCACTTCTAATGAGATAATAAGCTTTGACGGTTACCGCAAATCTGAAAGCTCGATATTTCAAGTGATATAATTATGACCTGGCAGATGTATTTTGAAATTTGATTTGAAATACCTTATTAAACTAAATATCGTTTTAAAGTGAATGAAACCGAGCGATCTTTCAAAGTCAATATATTTTTATTAGCATTTTTTTTTTAAATTTCTATTTCTCCTGAGCGCACATTTTCAGGAACTATGGGTCAAAGTTGCCTTGCCTGAAAGTTTCTAATACTCTACAGAGCACTTACAATATCTCGAAGCTGTTGACAGTGGTACTCCTTCCTTTCTGCCCGGCCTGATGCTTGTTTTGTGGAAATAGCTGACACTGACCATGCCTCTTGTCTGTAAAATACATTTATATGCACTCTTAGAGCACTCGCGGAGTGTCATTAAATCGTTTCACCGAAACATCCGGGACAAAAATATGAGGGCGAGATCAACTGGGAGGGGCTTTGACGTAAGTTGGCCCACTTTATTGTTTCTAAATGTGTAAGCCTTACCTAGCGTTATATCCCGTAAAAGAAAAGTGTGTACTTTTAAAATTATTGTTTTAAAAATAAAATATAAATAATAAAAAAAAAAAATTAAAAACTGCATTCTTAAGGGGGTAGGCGCTTGAAAATATCTTAATTTTTCAAAAATTATCCAATTTTTTTTTGTTTTCATTTTTACGAAGATGAACATTCTTAGATTCGATTACACATAAATGTATACTACTTTTTAAAAGATTTGTTGTGAAACAACTGATATTTAACACCCCACCCCACTTTAAAAATTGACCTAATTTTAGAAGAAAATAAAATTCATCGATATCCCATGTTTGAGACCTCAAAAAACTATTTTTAAATAGCATAATATGCTATTATTATATATCAATGTAAAATTAAATTCAAGCAGTTTTTTTATTATTTAGAATCGTAGTCAGTAAATATAACTGCCTCAAATAATCGGATCCACAAACGTAATGTTGTAGGATATTCCTTAGTTCTATTATTATAATTATTTTACCGATTTTCATTGGTCCAAACAGGGGAGTAACCAAGATACCGATGACTCGCGCATGCGCAAATGAGTTGTTTATGTGTGTTTACCGGATCGCGAACTAAATTTTGCAAACGAAGCATCAGCATGTTTTGATTTTAAAATATGCCTTTACAACCTTACCGATTAGCTAAAAGCCAGAAATAAATAAACTACAGAAATTTATGCACTGGCACTAAGAAAAGCTCTCAATTCAAGGTAAGTATACTAAAAAATTATCATAATTTAGCGACACGAGATGGCGATAGTTGAGATTATTCAGTCAGTACTACAGTACGTCAGTACAGTCAATGTGTTGCCATGCCATGATGCTCGTGATGGTGTAAGGGTTGTTTAGCTTATGCGGAGATTTGCACAAGTTTCTACTTAAACTTAAAGTCTTTATATTTATCAATCAAGGGAATTTTTAATTTATATGAAACCTAAGCCTATTTATTTGGCTACAAAAACATTGAAAAATAATCGACGAGTAGTTCAAAGTAATAGTCTAGTTATATATTAGATTAGCATTAGCATTTATGGATATGAGCAAATAAATTCGTATTAGAATGTTTCAACTCAAATAGTTTAATCTTAGCCTAATTCATTTATTTTATCTGCATACAATTATTAGTAATAGTGATAGCCTAATTAGTTTAGTATCATTTCTTATTTCTAAAATCAATTCATTAGATTAATAATTAATAATTATAATAAAATAAATAATTAGTTAAGCAATCCTACACATCTAAATAATACTGATTAGTTACTGATAGACTAATTGTGATCAATGTCAGTATAGTTTTTGCTAATTGATGTTTATTAATTTTTAAATTCCATTCTAGCCCCCAATAAGTACTACCAAGCCGAGCAAAAGTTAATTCTTCAGTGACAAGAAATCAACTTCAACAGCAGAGGGAGTACTAAACAAGGATTTGGATATGATCATAATTCAAAGCTTTTACCAATTTTCTTCTGTCTTCAGTGGGGTGGACAAATCGCAGAAGCCATAACTTACAGCTGATTGCAAAACAAAATAGTCAATACTATGAATATAAAAATGACTTGATTGTGAGTGGTTAGATTCTTCAAATCCACAACTGGATAACCAAGGCATTATCAATTATAGACTGTAAGGCTTGAAGGACAATGGCATGGACTATGAAAAGTTGCAATCTATGATATCTGCCATAACCTTAAAAACCCAGCTGCACTGCACAATTTATAACCGGCACAAAGTATAAAAACTGCGCTATGCCGAAGAACATTTATGAGCAAGTATCTGCCCAATTATTACATTTCTAACAGACACATAACTCATTCCTCTCTGGTATGAGGGAATTCTTTGCTGAAAGATGTACACAGAATATGTACAAAAGTTTCAACATAGCATTGGTGCCATGGAACTACATGGAACTGCTTCAATTTCAGTGATGTTGTCAGCAACATAACCTTGTCATCTAATTATGGTTAAAAATGATCATGGACAAAATATGGTTGATAGGGGGCTTTGGATAACTTGTGTTATACTAGAATGCTGAGCAAAAAATTGGTAGACAACACAAATTAGCTTTATTCGAGCGGAAAATAAAAAATCTTTAAAAAATTGTGATTTTGACGAGAGCACCTGAGGGAAGTTCGAGAAGGTGAAAACCATGTTCCTGGTGCATTTAACAGTTAAATAATATACAAAACCACCATGTCCATGTTGCTGAACAAAAAAAACTATGTAAAAGAACTTCATTTTCATAATAAACTTAAAATTTTTCACTTTTTAAGTTTAAAATTGATTTTTCTCAAAGTTGTTTTTTTCTATTGTTTTGTAACGTAGAATTCTAAAATCTCAGCTAATATACAAGCTAGAGTAATAAAATTTGGTGTGTATCTTCCTTTAACTATTTTGTGGGTAATGAGCTATACAGAATTCAATTTGGTCTATTACTTTTTTCAAAATAAAGTTTTTATTTTCCTATGATTGTAAATTTTAAGCGTTTTCTGCCGAGGCAAATTTTAAAAATTGAAAAAAAAATGTTTTGAAAAGTTTGAAGGAAATTAAACTAGCTCAGTACCCCTAAATATACTTGAAGTTCATGAATCAATCATTTTTTAAGCAATATGTATGTTTGTTTAAAAAATTTTAGAACTCTACGAATAGGTATTATTTTCAAGATGGCCGCCATTGCCATGGCAACTATAAAATCTTTTTAAATTTTAAAGCATGAAAATATATCTCCATTCATAGCTAAACATGACCATAATAAAATAGTTGTTCTAAGTTGGTTAATTTAAAAAAAAAATTTTTTGGTAGCCTACCCCCTTAATATGGGAAAAAAAAAACTATTTAGAAAAAAATCATTTGGCAAATGCTATTTACAACTGAGACATTGCGCAACGTTATTCATTAACATTGTGGCCATTAACAATTATTGATTCATTAGGTTCCAAACTAGTTTCTATTTCTTGTCGTATTTTCATCTGTCCTGCCTGCTGAGGAAGGTTCTTAGCCGAAACGATCTTCTCTTATTGTCCTTTCTATGTATTTCAAGCTTCCGCGCACATTGATGAACTATTTCCTTTACACAGCCTGAACGCAGTCCTTCATTTATGACCCTAATGGGTCACCTCGACTTGTCCTGTCTACATATTCAGAGTTCCTGGTAAAGCTTTCCAAGGGGGGCTAATAGGATGGGCAGACAATCCTATACATTGTGTTTACAAAAAATGCTCACTTGAGTCGTATCCCAAATTTAATTTAATCCAGGTTTCGGCGGACGGACGCAAATTAGTTCCAATGTATAAAATATGAACATCTTTGGCCTAACTAACTCCCAATGTGGTAAATATGAAAATCTTTGGGATAACTAGCTCCCAATGTGGTAAATATGAAAATCTTTGGGATAACTAGCTCCCAATATGGTAAAGATAAAAATCTGTAGGTAAAGTAATCTCAAAAGATATAATTAAATTTATATAAAGCGGTTTTTAATTATTTTTCTTTACAAATAATTTTCTGTCAACAGTGCGTCTGTCTTGTGTAGTGCAGAAACGTAAAAAAACATTTGTTTACTAGTGCCTCGGCAGCGAGCACACGCTTAAGTCCCGTCTTTTATACGTCATTTAGCCTAGTTTCCGTTTTTATGTTATGCTCAGCGGCGTCGCTAACATGCATGTCACCCGGTGCATCAGAATCAAGGTGAGACTCGATCCGGGCTTCCCCGTGGGCCCTACCTGTGTCTGTCTGATGTTGTTACCCTATTCTGGCGGCAGGTGACACCCTGCTCTTGTGGCACCCTGCTCTTGTGTCAACCTGCTCTTGTGTCAACCTGCCCTTGTGTCACCCTGCTCCTGTGACACCCTGCCTTTATGACACTCTGTTTGTTGAGTATGGGAGTTCATTAATAATTGTTCCGACTGAATATTATGTTTAATTACGCGTGGTGTGTGTTTGAGAGTTTTATTAGTTAGTGAACGTTCTTCCCAAGCTTGACTTGGTGACTAATTTTTATGCTCCTTGTGACGTATTGTCTAGACTGTGTTGTGACGTAAGTTTTATTTTCGTCTGGCAGTCGTGAATGAAACTTTTGTGGAAGTAGGATGTGTTTTATTTCTGTCTGATAGCGAGCTGCGCTGTATACATGGCAATTAAAGCCTGTGTATATAATTAGGTATTACAGTCACATTTATTGTGATAGATGAATAGAGTTGATTCATTATCAGTACGACGTATACTTGTGACACCTTGCTCTTGTGACAATTTGCTCTTGTGAACCCTTGCTCTTGTGACACCTTGCTCTTGTGGCACCCCGCCCTTGTGGCACCCCGCCCTTGTGGCACCCCGCCCTTGTGGCACCCCGCCCTTGTGGCACCCCGCCCTTGTGGCACCCCGCTCTTGTGACACTCTGCTATTGTGGCACCTCGCCCTTGTGGCACCCCGCCCTTGTGGCACCCCGCCCTTGTGGCACCCCGCCCTTGTGGCACCCCGCCCTTGTGGCACCCCGCCCTTGTGGCACCCTGCCCTTGTGGCACCCCGCCCTTGTGGCACCCCGCCATTGTGACACCCCGCTATTCTATTTAACTTCGATATGTCCTGAAAACGTCTTCATTGAGCTCTGTTAAAATGTCTTTTTGGTGTAATAGCCTGTAAGGACGTCACTACACTGTAAGGGCGCCACTACACTGTAAGGGCGCCACTACACTGTAAGGGCGCCACTACACTGTAAGGGCGCCACTACACTGAGGGGGCGTCACCACACTGTGAAGGCGTCACTACACTGTAAGGGCGCCACTACACTGAGGGGGCGTCACCACACTGTGAGGGCGTCACTGCACTGTAAGGGCGCCACTACACTGAGGGGGCGTCACCACACTGTGACGGCGTCACTACACTGTAAGGGCGCCACTACACTGAGGGGGCTTCACCACACTGTGAGGGCGTCACTACACTGTAAAGGCGTCACTAAACTGTGAGGGTGTCACTACACTGTAAAGGCGTCACTACACTGTGAGGGCGTCACTACACTGAGAGGGCGTCATTACACAGTGAGGGCGTCACTACACTGTTAGGGGACACTACACTGTGAGGGTGTGACTACACTTGGAGGGCGTCACTGCATTGTGAGGGCGTCACTACACTGTGAGGGTGTCACTACACTTTGAGGTTTAATTTTTTTTTTTTTACTAGCGCACCGAGGGTTACCCGTGTTTTGGTTTACGCTGGTTCTTCTGGGCAGTTTTTTCTAAATCGTAAATGCTGTATAACATTGCTGCTATGTGTCCGCCTCGGTGACTGGATCACAGAACGCAGGACAAGTTAACCCAAAGGCATGTGTCCACATAGACAACTGGGCCTCCAGACAACAGAACGCAGGACAAGTTAAACCAAAGTCATGTGTCCACATAGACAACAGAACGCAGGACAAGTTAAACCAAAGTCATGTGTCCACATAGACAACAGAACGCAAGACAAGTTAACCCAAAGTCATGTGTCCACATAGACAACAGAACGCAGGACAAGTTAACCCAAAGTCATGTGTCCACATAGACAACAGAACGCAGGACAAGTTAACCCAAAGTCATGTGTCCACATAGACAACAGAACGCAGGACAAGTTAAACCAAAGTCATGTGTCCACATAGACAACAGAACGCAGGACAAGTTAAACCAAAGTCATGTGTCCACATAGACAACAGAACGCAGGACAAGTTAAACCAAAGTCATGTGTCCACATAGACAACAGAACGCAAGACAAGTTAACCCAAAGTCATGTGTCCACATAGACAACAGAACGCAGGACAAGTTAAACCAAAGTCATGTGTCCACATAGACAACTGGGCCTCCAGACAACAGAACGCAGGACAGGTAAAACCAAAGTCAGGTGTCCACATGGCGTTTTGATTTTAGATTGTCCATGATTTTCTTCCCATCCAATAGATAGGTTAAGGTCAGTGTAAATAAATCTATTTTTGGGTCAAGGTTAAAAACAAGATTCCTGACCCCTGATTTCAGCCAAGAATTGCAAACTAAATAACTTGGATCTCGTTAACAATTCATTGTGTTTGCTAATTAATTTAAAAATTCTATCAAACGAATTAAACATTACCATATCTTATATGATCCTGACCCTTCTCCTCATAAATACCAATAAACCTTTGCACCATCTTCTATACGTTTAAAGAAATAGGCTCATAGATACACCATGCTCTAATGACTACTTAGATTAGCCCCCAGAAGCCCACACTATGCTCTAATGACTACTTAGATTAGCCCCCAGAAGCCCACACTATGCTCAAATGACTACTCAGATTAGCACCCAAAAGCCCACACTACGCTCAAATGACTACTCAGATTAGCACCCAGAAGCCCACACTATGCTCTAATGACTACTCAGATTAGCACCCAGAAGCCCACACTTTGCTCTTAGATTAGACCTATTATTCAACAACCAAATTATGGCTATTTTCTACATTAAGCTCAGTGTGTAGTGTGTTTATGTTTACATTCATTCAAATAAAATCAAACAATTGATCGTCACCTAATTTGACATGGTCATTACTCCTAGCCTAAAGATGGTTACTGGATAGTTGTTTCATAATTTCCTTATCCCAAAATCAGCATTTACCAACACTAAGTCACTGCATTGGTGGGTGAAATTATGAGTATAGAAATGTCTCTACACGTGGAACAATTTCAATCAATCGCAAGTTTCCATACTTGCATTTCCATCTTGTTTGTTTGTCCAGCCTGATTTTGTTTTATTTACACGCCTGATTCTCTCGCTCGGTCGATTCAGTCTTCTTCGTGCCGACCTGTTAACTCGTATCTGAGTTGATGATACAACGATTTATCTTTTGTGTTTTTCAGCCGATTTGAATGGTACAAGTCTCCAGATAAGGTTAGTTCATTGTCAAACCTAAAAGACTCACTACTTTAAAATATTAAAGATTCTTTTTGTGCCGCTGAGCCCTAGTATTAAAAATCTTTTTAAAGGCCAACATCTTTTGCAAATTCCATCCGTCTTTAATGTGATACATTTTTTAAAATGTAATTAATTATATTTATCGAAATATTTTTAATAGAGCCTCTATTTTAGGGATAACTATAATAGTCCCTTTTGGAATGGGCACCTGCCGGGAATCCAAGTTTTTAATTTAAATTGATAAACAGCCCTCGTTTTGGCATCAGTAAATACCTTTGAAAATTGACATTTTTAAAAGTTAGAGTGGTCATTAAATGTTTTTTTTAACAGAACCCATCTTGAATATTAACGGAATGGGATGGGCGCCAAATTCAATTCAGATAAGAGTTATTTTATTTTAAATATGGATTATTTGGATGATAAAAATGTTTTTCCTAGGCATGTGAAGTGTTTTTGACAGGGCAGAAATTTTGTGTACGCTGATAAAGCTTTAGATTGCGAACCCTAGCAACGCCGGGTATATTTGCTAGTTATCGATACATGAGGAAAGCTGTTTTAGCGTCAGTTCACACGATCAAATTTCGCGTCAAATTGTTGTATGAACGCACTATTTTTTTGCGTGGTTTCTTTTTTGTGGAATTTGATCAAATAGTAATTTGAAAGTTGTGACAAGGCTTCATACACGAATTGCATCCAATGCTTGAAGACAAATTTGATCGCGTGAACCGACCCTTAAAGTATTAACATACATAATTAGCTACTATGTAACAATGTTCGTCACTAACGCTAAAGATGAATGGCGCGCAAAATAAATTATTGACAACAGCGCGTGAATCTTAAATATACCACAAGCGCGTTTGCTGCGTAATACTTTCTTTTGTTTTTTCTGAAATAGTTGATGTAACATATCTGCATTGTAAAAGGGGGAAGTTCAAGCATTGCGGCCGCCAAATCTTGTCTTTTAATTCAAGTTTCCACATACCTTTTTCTACTACTACAGCTTGAATGCAGTCCTTTATGTATTAATGTTTGGCAAGCTATCATCATCATCCGTGGCCCTGGCCTGCTCCACCACATACTTCCATTCGGAACGATCCATGGCTTTCCGCCTCCATGCGCGAACCCCCAACTGGTGTAAATCCTTCCCTACATCGTCGATCCATCTCAGCCTTGGGCAACCAGTGATTCGTTGCCACTAGGTTTCTGTCTGTATATCACTTTTTCTGCTCTACATTCCGGCATCCTGTCAATATGTCCTGCCCAGCGCAGTCTGCCTTTTTTATTGTTGCGACTATGGGTGGGTCTTTGTACAATTGGTGTAGCTCCTGGTTTGTATGGATTCTCTAGATATCCTTTTCCATCACTGGGCCGCATATTTTTCTGAGGATTTTACTCTCCCATGTATTGAGAAGGTCATCTGCTTTTCTGGTAATTGTCCAAGTGTCACTAGCGTAAGTTACTACTGGTCTTAAGATAGTGATGTATATATTCTGACAGAAGATGACGTCAATTTATAAATTTAATAGTTTAATGATGGAGTGTGTTTTAGATTATGCTTATTTTTGAACTTCTAGTTCGTAAGAGTGAGCAACTTTAGGGGTGGGGGGTCTGAGATTTGTTTCAGAATGTGTTAGGGGGGAGAGAGGGGGGAAATGTCTAAAAAAAATTATTGATTTTATGACGTATGAACTTAATGGACGGCCCCGAAGATGATTTTTAAAATTGTACATGATTTTTTTCATATGATTCATGACATTTTAAAATAAGTATGAATATTTTAAAAAAATTAAATGAAGATTTAATTATTCATTTTGATTTAATATAATTTCGAAGATGTTTGATTTAAATTGATTAAAATGGAATATTAAAATTTTATCAAGATGTAAATTAGTGCTCTGACAACTTTTATTGCACACAATAGTTCACATTTCTTTTCTCAAATATTTGAGTTCAGTTTTGATAAATGTATATAAGCCCATAGGTCATTTATACTGACTTCATAACAAAGTATAGTTATTCATTGTAGAAAATTCCGCCCTCCCCCCAGGTGGAAAAGGAAAAATAAATAAATGAGCTTTAATAGCAAAAAAACCACTACATTTTATAAAACATTTGGACAAATCAAATCAAGGCGATTTCTTTTAAAATTCCATTATGAGTCATTCAGTTCAGACCACTTATGAGTTATGAGTCATTCATTTCAGACCACTTATGAGTTATGAGTCATTCATTTCAGACCACTTATGAGTTATGAGTCATTCAGTTCAGACCACTTATGAGTTATGAGTCATTCATTTCAGACCACTTATGAGTTATGTGTCATTCAGTTCAGACCACGTATGAGTTATGAGTCATTCATTTCAGACCACTTATGAGTTATGAGTCATTCATTTCAGACCACTTATGAATTATGAATCATTCATTTCAGACCACTTATGCGTTATGAGTCATTCATTTCAGACCACTTATGAGTTATGAGTCATTCAGTTCAGACCACTTATGAGTTATGAGTCATTAATTTCAGACCACTTATGAGTTATGAGTCATTCATTTCAGACCACTTATGAGTTATGAGTTGTTCAGTTCAGATCACTTATCAGTTATGAGTTATTCAGTTCAGACCACTTATGAGTTATGAGTTATTCATTTCAGACCACTTATGAGTTATGAGTCATTCATTTCAGACCACTTATGATTTATGAGTCATTCATTTCAGACCACTTATGAGTTATGAGTCATTCATTTCAGACCACTTATGATTTATGAGTCATTCATTTCAGACCACTTATGATTTATGAGTTATTCAGTTCAGATCACTTATCAGTTATGAGTTATTCATTTCAGACCACTTATGAGTTATGAGTCATTCATTTCAGACAACTTATGAGTTATGAGTCATTCATTTCAGACCACTTATGAGTTATGAGTCATTCATTTCAGACCACTTATGATTTATGAGTTATTCAGTTCAGATCACTTATCAGTTATGAGTTATTCATTTCAGACCACTGATGAGTTATGAGTCATTCATTTCAGACCACTTATGAGTTATGAGTCATTCATTTCAGACCACTTATGATTTATGAGTTATTCAGTTCAGATCACTTATCAGTTATGAGTTATTCAGTTCAGACCAGTAATGAGTTGTTTTTAAATGACAACGAGAGTCCAGTCAACAAAAAATTTAATGAAAGTGGTTTAAAATTGTAAGAGAGCTGCACTCATCTCATTGAAAAATCGCAGTTATTGTTCTTTGACTGGTTTGCGGAACACGTTGAAATGAATGAAATGAAAGATGTTATGAAGGACTTGGCACGTAACGCTAAACTGTATCAGATCCAATCATCGTGCTTTGCCTTAGCTGTGTAGCCTACTAGTTGGCGAGTACGGGAGTTGATTCATCATTCTGGCGATGAATATTATGTTTGATTACGCGCGATGTGTGTATGAGAGAGATTAATTAGTTAGTGACCGCTCTTCCCGCGGTTGACTTGGTGACGTATTTTTATGCTTATTATGACGTATTGTCTAGTCTGTTTTGTGACGCACGTTTTAGTTGCGTGGCAGTCGTACAACCAACTTTGTAAAAGGAGGTTGTGTTTTATTTCTGTCTGATGGCGAGCTGCGCTATATGCAAGCAGTGCCGCCTTCAGGCGTGGGCCCAGTGGACACTAGCCAAGGTTCCCTCACTTGCAAGGGGGCCCCCACGTTCCTATGAAACTTACTCTTAAAGAGGCATCATGCTTTACATATTGTTAATGAATATTGAAAGATTTTGACAATATAATTGGATTTGAAATTCCCAATTTCCCAATTTTGACCAACGATATATATCAGGACATTCCAAAAGTAATATTATAAATACAAATCAAAGTTGGACAATTTTACAACTTTTAAAGTGGAATAATTTATAATAGAAAATTATATTTGATCTATCTGTCCATAATGATAATTTATCAACCTCTGTGATTATTTATAGTTTATTTCTGATAATGTTTTAAAACTATTATTGATTTTAAATGAGTTTATTATTTTTGTATCAATAAATTGAATTCATCGAAGTAAAACTTTATTGAATATTTATTTTTATTTTACATTTTTATTCCTCTTGGGGAGTTGGTGGGGAGCAGGAACTGTAAGCACACCCCCCCCCCTTTTGAATGAGCATGGGGTGAGTGCCCCCTTTCGCCCCCTTCTCACCAGGTGTGTTGTGTTGCTAGTGTATTGCTGTGCCCAGTGCCTCCTATATTGTTAAGACGGCCCTGTATGCAAGTGTATATGGGATTTACAGTGTGTGTATATAATTAGAAATTAAAATTGCATTTATTATGAAAAAGGACTTGAGTTGATTCGGTGCTAGCACCACGTATTACAACGTGTGAAAGAACTTGAATTAACCAATCTAGTAGAACAGGACTTTGCCACTACCATTGTACTAAGCTGTGTTGCATCAAAACAATTACACATATATTACACATATATGCTCTGCTCCTTTGTGGTAGAAGAACTAGGTATTTTGAAGCATATACCATAAATATATACGAACACTTAAGTTTTTTGTTTTTTTAAATACCTTCTATTTCTTGTTATTTCTTCATTTGTCCTGTCTGCCGAGGAAGGCTCTTAGCCGAAACTTTCTTCTTCTACTGTCCTGTCTTTCTATTTCAAGCGTCAACATACTTTGTTCTTCTACTGTCCTGTCTTTCTATTTCAAGCGTCAACATACTTTGTTCTTCTACTGTCCTGTCTTTCTATTTCAAGCGTCAACATACTTTCTTCTTCTACTGTCCTGTCTTTCTATTTCAAGCGTCAACATACTTTCTTCTTCTACTGTCCTGTCTTTCTATTTCAAGCGTCAACATACTTTGTTCTTCTACTGTCCTGTCTTTCTATTTCAAGCGTCAACATACTTTCTTCTTCTACTGTCCTGTCTTTCTATTTCAAGCGTCAACATACTTTCTTCTTCTACTGTCCTGTCTTTCTATTTCAAGCGTCAACATACTTTGTTCTTCTACTGTCCTGTCTTTCTATTTCAAGCGTCAACATACTTTCTTCTTCTACTGTCCTGTCTTTCTATTTCAAGCGTCAACATACTTTGTTCTTCTACTGTCCTGTCTTTCTATTTCAAGCGTCAACATACTTTGTTCTTCTACTGTCCTGTCTTTCTATTTCAAGCGTCAACATACTTTCTTCTTCTACTGTCCTGTCTTTCTATTTCAAGCGTCAACATACTTTGTTCTTCTACTGTCCTGTCTTTCTATTTCAAGCGTCAACATACTTTGTTCTTCTACTGTCCTGTCTTTCTATTTCAAGCGTCAACATACTTTCTTCTTCTACTGTCCTGTCTTTCTATTTCAAGCGTCAACATACTTTCTTCTTCTACTGTCCTGTCTTTCTATTTCAAGCGTCAACATACTTTCTTCTTCTACTGTCCTGTCTTTCTATTTCAAGCGTCAACATACTTTCTTCTTCTACTGTCCTGTCTTTCTATTTCAAGCGTCAACATACTTTCTTCTTCTACTGTCCTGTCTTTCTATTTCAAGCGTCAACATACTTTGTTCTTCTACTGTCCTGTCTTTCTATTTCAAGCGTCAACATACTTTGTTCTTCTACTGTCCTGTCTTTCTATTTCAAGCGTCAACATACTTTCTTCTTCTACTGTCCTGTCTTTCTATTTCAAGCGTCAACATACTTTCTTCTTCTACTGTCCTGTCTTTCTATTTCAAGCGTCAACATACTTTCTTCTTCTACTGTCCTGTCTTTCTATTTCAAGCGTCAACATACTTTCTTCTTCTACTGTCCTGTCTATCTATTTCAAGCGTCAACATACTTTGTTCTTCTACTGTCCTGTCTTTCTATTTCAAGCGTCAACATACTTTGTTCTTCTATTTCCTTTGCACGCTTGAATGCTATTTTCTTTACACAACTTGAAAGCACTTTCATTTAACATCTTTCTTTGTGATAGCAACCAATTTGATCTTCGGTACATTTCAATGTGCTGCAAAATGTCCATTTTTTTTATCCAAGCCCGCTAATGCGAAGAGATAGCACCGTGACTTCGTTTGCAAAACATTTAGGGTTCAGTTTAGGTTTAGGGATATATTTAGGGTTCAGGTTAGGTTTAGAGCTACATTTAGGGGGAGGGGGGGGTTTCATTATTTTTAAACGTTTTATTCTTAATTTTACGGGTCACGGCAATCAAGTTGGCGGCCATGGTAAAAAACGCGGTGCTATCTCTTCTCATTAACCTGTGAGCCTGCATAATTTATTAAACATTGTAGAAGTTCTCCTTCCCACCTTGATGACGTTCTTACTGAGTTCATCAGGTATTCAAATAAACACTAACCTGGTAACAGATTCTGTGACAAGATTTCCCAACACGTTATTACTGACGTGTCCTTTTCTTATGTAGCATCTTGTAGTATTTTTTTTTATAACAAAAGCATATTTTTAACAACCCATCCTGTCCAACCAGACTACTACGTGTAAATGTGCAATCAGAGCACTACGTGTACATGTCCAACCAGACCACTACGTGTAAATGTGCAATCAGAGCACTACGTGTACATGTCCAACCAGACCACTACGTGTAAATGTGCAATCAGAGCACTACGTGTACATGTCCAACCAGACCACTACGTGTAAATGTGCAATCAGAGCACTACGTGTACATGTCCAACCAGACCACTACGAGTAAATGTGCAATCAGAGCACTACGTGTACATGTCCAACCAGACCACTACGTGTAAATGTGCAATCAGAGCACTACGTGTACATGTCCAACCAGACCACTACGTGTAAATGTGCAATCAGAGCACTACGTGTACATGTCCAACCAGACCACTACGTGTAAATGTGCAATCAGAGCACTACGTGTACATGTCCAACCAGACCACTACGTGTAAATGTGCAATCAGAGCACTACGTGTGCATGTCCAACCAGACCACTACGTGTAAATGTCCAACCAGAGCATTACGTGTTAATGTCAAACCAGACCACTACGTGTAAAACTTTCCAACCAGACCACTACGTGTAAATGTCCAACCAGACAACTACGTGTACATGTCCAACCAGACCACTACGTGTAAATGTCCAACCAGACCACTACGTGTAAATGTCCAACCATAGCATTACGTGTAAATGTTCAACCAGACAACTACGTGTAAATGTCCAACCAAAGCATTACCTGTAAATGTCCAACCAGAGCACTACGTGTACATGTCCAACCAGACCACTACGTGTAAATATCCAGCCAGACCACTACGTGTAAATGTCCAACCAGACAACTACGTGTAAATGTCCAACCAGACCACTACGTGTAAATGTCCAACCAGACAACTACGTGTAAATGTCCAAACTGACAACTACGTGTAAATGTCCAACCGGACAACTACGTGTAAATGTCCAACCAGACAACTACGTGTAAATGTTCAACAAAATATTCCACTGTGTTGTAAGTTTTACAAAATTACGCATCACTCGATAGCTATTTTATCATAGGTATCCTGCTATGGGAACTGAATGAAACTAGATAATGTTCTCTGAGGGAGTCCTTTTCAACAAAACACACAATTCATCTGATTTATGCTCATTCTTACGATGAGATTAAAACATTGTCTGCTTTTTTAAGATGAATTCTTAACATCTGTTGATTGTTTTGGAGTGAAATTTACTTTGTTGACAAATAATTGTAAGCGTCTTCGTGGAAGTATGAAACGTTGAGTCAGCTTCCACCTGCCTGTGTTCTGTGACGCGTGACTAGCAGCGTCCACCTGCGTGTGTGTTATGTGACGCATGACTAGCAGCGTCCAAATGCGTGTGTGTTATGTGACGCATGACTAGCAGCTTCCACCTGCGTGTGTTCTGTGACGCATGACTGACAGCTTCCACCTGCGTGTGTTATGTGACGCATGACTGGCAGCGTCCACCTGCGTGTGTGTTATGTGACACATTACTAGCAGCTTCCACCTGCGTGTGTTCTTTGACGCAGGACTAGCGGCTTCCACCTGCGTGTGTTTTTTGACGCATTACTAGCAGCTTCCACCTGCGTGTGTTCTGTGACGCATGACTAGCAGCTTCCACCTGCGTGTGTTCTTTGACACATGACTAGCAGCTTCCACCTGCGTGTGTGTTATGTGACGCATTACTAGCAGCTTCCACCTGCGTGTGTTCTGTGACGCATGACTATAAGCTTCCACCTGCGTGTGTTATGTGACGCATTACTAGCAGCTTCCACCTGCGTGTGTTCTTTGACACATGACTAGCAGCTTCCACCTGCGTGTGTTCTTTGACACATGACCAGCAGCTTCCACCTGCGTGTGTTCTTTGGCGCAGGACTAGCAGCTTCCACCTGCGTGTGTTCTGTGACGCATGACTAGCAGCTTCCACCTGCGTGTGTTATGTGACGCATTACTAGCAGCTTCCACCTGCGTGTGTTCTTTGACGCACGACTAGCAGCTTCCACCTGCGTGTGTTCTTTGACACATGAGTAGTAGCTTCCACATGCGTGTGTTCTTTGACACATGAGTATCAGCTTCCACCTGCATGTGTTCTTTGACACATGAGTAGCAGCTTCCACCTGCGTGTGTTCTTTGACACATGAGTAGCAGCTTCAACCTGTGTGTGTTCTTTGACGCAGGACTGGGGAAAGTTTAAAGACGTCCCAGTAATTGAATAAATGTCCAGGTTTATCAACAAGCTTTGATCATAATTACGTTCTCACAGTTAAACGTGCGTTCTTCAGTGGCGGCACACCAGGTGGGTGCTAAGGTGGCGAGTGCCTCTGAGCGGCACATTGGAGGTTTTACGTATATATCAAGTTATATAAATACAACCTGTGTGTGTGAGAGAGAGAGAGAGTTTATGTTTAATTATAAATTATGAAATGTGAGGATTTTAAAGATAATTTAATTATTTTTAATGAAGATGACTTCTGATGACTTATTTTGATTGATGATTATTTAAAGTGATTTATGAGGTCTCGTAAGGTTTTATTATGATTTATATTTTGTTATAATTTTGAAGATGGTTGAGGGTGACTTTCGAGTTATTGATTATTAATTAAAATTGTAGAAAACGCAGTTCTCAACCTTCTTAATACCGCGACCCCTTAACACAGTTCCTCATGTTGTGGCGACCCCCAATCACAAAATTATTTCGTTTTTTCTTCATAACTGTAGAGTACATGTGTTTTCCGATGGTCTTAAGTGACCCCTGCGAAAGAGTCGCTCAACCCCTAAGGGGTCGTGACCCACAGGTTGAGAACCGCTGCCTTAACGGGTCTATTGTTTAAATAAATACAGTATAAATTAGTCCAGTCTTTAGTTTTGATGTAAAACCTTTTGGCAATCTAAAAAATCCCTCTAAATCAGTGGTTCTCAACCTTCCTATTGCGACGACCCTTTAAATAAAATTCCTCATGTTGTGGTAACCCCCAACCATAAAATCATGTTCGTCGCTACTATTTGTTTTCCGATGGTCTTAGGCGACCACTGTGTTAGGGTCATTCGACCCCTAAAGATGTCGCGACCAACAGGTTGAGGACCACTGCTCTAAAGGATGATTCTTGTTGTTGTTGTTTTTTGTTGTTGTTGTTGTTATTTTTGGTTTTTTATTACAAATGATATTCATATAATACAAAACGTTTTTAGTGTCACGAACTGTTAATGGCGGATTACAGTTCAAAGGCTATGTTGTCTAGGGGTAATTGTTCAACTCATCCATCAACTATATTTCATATATGACTCTTTATTGAATTAACATATTGTCTTCTTTCATCCAGTTCTCTCTCTCTCTCACTCTCTCTCGCTCCCTCTCTCTTTCTTTCTTTCTCTCTCTTTCGTTCTCTTTTTCTCTCTCTCTCTCTTTCTCTCTCTGTTCCTCTGTCTCTCTCTTTCTCGCTCTGTCTCTATCTCTCTCTCTTTCTTTCTCTCTCTCTCTCTCTTTCTCTCTCTCTCAAATTCTTTCTCTCTCTCTCTCTCTCTCTGCAACTCCATTACTTTGACTCCATTACTTCTACTCCATTACTTCTACTCCATTACTTCTACTCCATTACTTCTACTCCATTACTTCTACTCCATTACTTCTACTCCATTACTTCTACTCCATTACTTCTACTCCATTACTTCTACTCCATTACTTCTACTCCATTACTTCTACTCCATTACTTCTACTCCATTACTTCTACTCCATTACTTCTACTCCATTACTTCTACTCCATTACTTCTACTCCATTACTTCTACTCCATTACTTCTACTCCATCACTTCTACTCCATTACTTCTGCTAAGCCATAACATTCAACAACGTCATTTCCAAATACGTCACAAAATACAAAGCAACAGCTACACAAATACTCTCAGCACCCAAACATGCACCAAAAAAACACGAGCAAGCCATTATCATCATTCAGGGCTTCTTATGTTGATTTGAGCACCACTGATAGTATAAATATGATCTGCACTGATCCCTATTCCTGCATTGGCTTACACATAATACAGGGGTTACAGTCACTTTTAACCGGAGGGGACATCCTGGGCCGGGTTACAGTAAACACCAGGAATCGCTGAAGTGTGATTTTGAGAACCACTTCAACTTCTCTGAAATTAGAAGGAAAAAAAAAGGGAATAAAAAAAAAAATATCACGTGATAGCAGTTGTCATTCTCAATCTTAATAAGAAATGATATACGTCAATTTTAATCATTTTTTTAATTAAATTTTTTTCAAAAATATTTTTAAAAACTAAATATATAGTCTAGCCATTGTACAAAACAGATATTTCTCATTTAAATACGCCCTATAGTATGCCTTTCAGCTCCCCTTGCGCCGAGACTCTTTGTATTCCGTCCCCTTGTTTCTTTCTTAGAATTCTCTCCCCTCTTCAACCGCGTGCATATGTTGAGCCCTCTGTAAGCCTTGATTTATCCGCCCCCCCCCCTTTATTCACCGCGCCCAGCAGCCATCTCTCGCCACCCTCGTCTCCAGCTCACACTCGCCAGAGGCCATAACTCTGTCGATAGCGTCATCGATCAGGCGGACGGACCAGGCACCTTTAAAAAACTTTGACGCGCTATTCACACAACTTGGAGCCTTTCATTATATGCAGATTGTCATTCTTGGGCTACCTTGTTTCCTCCAATCATTCAAGTTATTTCCCAATGCAGGTGTGAGAATGGTTTCTCAGATCACTATTTCGGAAGTTAATGTTTCATAGAAACTTGATATGTTTAATTTAAATGTATACAATGTGTTAATGTGATGAATTAATGGATTTCACTGAAGTTTATGGATTTATTTTTATTAAAACGCACGTGGCCATTAGACAACGGACAAGCGGCCATTAGACAACGGACAAGCGGCCATTAGACAACGGACAAGCGGATTAAGTTTGGTCAACATTATTTTAGCGTCCATTGGACTGGAAAAAAAAAACCAATTCTTGAACAATACAACTTTTCTTTAAAAAAAATATTTCTTTTTTAAATAAATGTGTAATGAGAAACTAAATTGAAGATACATTCAAGTCAGTGAGATGGGGAACAATTTTATTCTACAATACTTGCTTTTGTGAAATAATAACGAGTGTAAATGTCTGTGTGTCCTTGACGATTCTATTATTAAATAAGCCGGCACTCGCAGTATAGCGTTGTATTTCTTGGAAACGGGGATCTATTTCTGAGAACTGGAGACAATCGAAGAAGGTAAGACAGGTACGAATGATGAACATAAGATTCGATGTTGACATAACACTGCGCACGACTTTAACATGTAATTCATCTCAATGATATTAAACATATCAAGCAAATAATATACCATGATTCTATGAGCACATTAGCTCATCTGATTAGTTTAGGAATTAGTTGGAATCACGACTTTGTCCATGATTTTATGGTGTATTTTAAGTAATCACATTCTTTACCTAACCGAACACAGTGGGTGCCCACAAAATGGGTCAAGGAGGGATCGGGTGACCCCAAACCCCGTGAAATGACCAAATGACCATCTGATGTTGAGAAAACAATTTTAAAAATCAACACCACTAAAAAGTAAACTTAACTAAGGACTTACTCAGTGTTGTTGGTTGGATGTAAGACAGTTGTGCGTTTCCTGTTTACACTAGCCCTTTACGCTTTGCTTTATAAGTCTAGACTAACAAAAAATTCTTCGGGAGCCCTAGCTGAATCACAAATTGAATTTGTTTATAATAAAAATTTGAATAGTATAACCAAAATTTGTTTTGATTTTATTTCCATTCAACAATCAGTGAATCTGTGAATACTTGAGATTTGTGAATCTGTGAATTCTTGAGATTTGTGAATCTGTGAATTCTTGAGATTTGTGAATCTGTGAATACTTGAGATTTGTGAATCTGTGAATACTTGAGATTTGTGAATCTGTGAATTCTTGAGATTTGTGAATCTGTGAATTCTTGAGATTTGTGAATCTGTGAATTCTTGAGATTTGTGAATCTGTGAATTCTTGAGATTTGTGAATCTGTGAATTCTTGAGATTTGTGAATCTGTGAATACTTGAGATTTGTGAATCTGTGAATACTTGAGATTTGTGAATCTGTGAATTCTTGAGATTTGTGAATCTGTGAATTCTTGAGATTTGTAAATCTGTGAATACTTGAGATTTGTGAATCTGTGAATACTTGAGATTTGTGAATCTGTGAATACTTGAGATTTGTGAATCTGTGAATTCTTGAGATTTGTGAATCTGTGAATACTTGAGATTTGTGAATCTGTGAATACTTGAGATTTGTGAATCTGTGAATACTTGAGATTTGTGAATCTGTGAATTCTTGAGATTTGTGAATCTGTGAATTCTTGAGATTTGTGAATCTGTGAATACTTGAGATTTGTGAATCTGTGAATTCTTGAGATTTGTGAATCTGTGAATTCTTGAGATTTGTGAATCTGTGAATTCTTGAGATTTGTGAATCTGTGAATTCTTGAGATTTGTGAATCTGTGAATACTTGAGATTTGTGAATCTGTGAATTCTTGAGATTTGTGAATCTGTGAATACTTGAGATTTGTGAATCTGTGAATTCTTGAGATTTGTGAATCTGTGAATACTTGAGATTTGTGAATCTGTGAATACTTGAGATTTGTGAATCTGTGAATTCTTGAGATTTGTGAATCTGTGAATTCTTGAGATTTGTGAATCTGTGAGAGAAAAAAAAAGCGCAAACTTGAGTGGTATGGCCACGTGACCAGAAAACAAAAACAAAGAAATCATGCAGGGCACAACTAGAGGAGGGAGGAGAAGAGGAAGACGGAGAAAAAGATGGGAAGATAACATCAAAGAGTGGACGGGATTAAAACTAGGTGATGCCATGCGTAGGGCAGAAGACCGAGAGGATTTGAGAAGGATAGTTTTCATGTCATCTGAGGCTTCCCAACGGTCCAAGGACTAAGGGACATGATAATGATAATGATGATGATGATGTTGATGATGTTGAGCTGAATCTCACAATTGATATTGTGCTAACTGGTCCGAGTTAGCTTGTCTCTAGCTTGAATCTCACTACTGATATTGTGCTAACTGGTCCGAGTTAGCTTGTCTCTAGCTTGAATCTCACTACTGATATTGTGCTAACTGGTCCGAGTTAGCTTGTCTCTAGCTAAAGCTTCAAATCTCCTAATCTTTGTCAGATACACTGAAAGTACGTATTTTGTTAGAGTTATGAATCTGTGAGTTTTGGAAATTTTTGAATATGTGAATTCTTGAGATTTGTGAATCGGTGAATTCTTGAGATTTGTGAATCGGTGAATTCTTGAGATTTGTGAATTGGTGAATTCTTGAGATTCGTTAATCTGTGAATTTTAGAGATTTGTGAAGCTGTCAGTTTTGGGGATTTCCGAATCTAGGTTTATGAGATGTTGACACATAGGATCAGCACCAGGACTCTCTTGGCTTTAGAGACAGAACTATTTTGTGCCAGGAATATAAGCCGTGAAATGGTTGAGATGGACAGGGTTAATGTGCGTCAATATTTTAAACCAAACAATCTTTTTATTACTGTTTTATAGTAAGGAGACAGCTGTCAGAAATAATGACCTGATTGTTGAATGGAAATAAACAGTCTCCCTTTATCAATTTTAACTGTGCGTCTCTTTCTAATTAAATTAAAGTTTAAGTTAACGTTTAAATTACAGTTATAACGTATTGTTTGATAGAGACACGACATCGGGTTAGTACGACATCGGGTTAGTACGGCATCGGGTTAGTACGGCATCGGGTTAGTAAGGCATCGGGTTAGTACGGCATCGGGTTAGTACGACATCGGGTTAGTTAAGGTTACCAGATATTAAGCCTAGTTACATGTGTGACAGTATGTGCCACAAAGTGTGACAGTATGTGCCACAAAGATCAAATAATTCGTGTACATTTCAGAAGAATGCCAACCATTGTCACATGGCCCATGAAATAAATTTGCGAGCATTCATTTTCAAAGAAACCAAAAGTAGATCACTTGCAGTCATAATACGACAAAGAAGTCATCATAATATTTATCATGGAACATTTTTTCAGCTATTAAAAATATCTCATCTGAAGATGAATAAGTCGCATCTACGTATTTGGCACACTGTCTGAAATTCGTTTTTAGCACACTGGGGTTGTGTATCCACCCAGTTAGGATTTTAATGGTCTGTGATATCATTGGGCCATCATTTACAAGTAAATATCATTTCATTGCTTAATACGAGTCTTCAGCAACAATAATGATTAATCGCGTGACTCGTAGCATGAACAAATCGTCAGTGGCATAGCGAGCTTAACTCGCGCCCGGGGCACAATACCTTTTCAGCGCCCCCTATTCGAAATCCATACAATATTATAGTAAAATATACCATTTGGCGCCCCATTGTGAGTAGCGCCCGGGGCATGATGCCCCCCTTGCCCCCCCCCCTCACTACGCCACTGCAAATCGTAACTAAGTACTGGAAACCAATATACAAAGGAAAACCACACAGAGATAGTGATTATAACAATATTCATTTTGGTTATACTATTCAAATTTTTATTTAAAAAAAATTCAAATATACAGAAACAAGAAACAAACAAAAAAACAAAACTGTATCACTTTACAGCACAGCAAGTTAAAATTTAAAACTCCTCGACAAATGCAAAAATTAGTTTACACACATATCTAAAGAGCACAATCTTGCACGTATATAACTTATAACGTCTCATGTGTGTTAGGATATATAGAAAAAATATCTCCCTCGATTAGCTCAGCTCCAGGCAATTATGGAAGGATTAAATCAGAACCGGCTAGTAAAGAAATTATATAAATTGCGTCACTTGATAGCACTATTTAGAACAAACAGAACGCATTTAAATAACCTTTTCCCAATCAAGGAAGGGACGGTTAAGGATTGGCACATCACATTTATTTGGTGACGTCAATATCAAAGACAAAAAAGTGGTGGTGGCTAAAAATACGCTTACACATATACAGAACACCCCCCACCACCCCACCCCACCCCCCCCCCCAAAAAAAAATCCACTAGTTCCACTGTTGGTCAACAGTGATAAAACTCCTGACGTCACGATGCTCGTAAGGTACTGGCTATGGTTATGGTTCAACGCAGCGGTTCTAAGCGCTATTTTCAATGACACAACAATTTCTCCCAGCCGTTCAAGATCAGCTCGTCTTTGAGTTGAATTCATGCTCGCCTCAAACAAGTAGGTTCCAATGTCAAGTTGGATGTTCGCTTATAACTCAGACTGAATGTCTGAGCCCCTACATGGTTTGTCTTTGATGGTGTGGCAAAGAGAGATTGCAGATAGTATTATTTGTACACAGTCGCAATGAGCGTAAAAGGGTATGGGGATATCCTTATGACGGCAGCCATCGAGCCAATCAAAGTGTAAATATTGATCTGATGCTGGTTGATAAATGAGTTCAATGACGAGACCCGGTCCCCCCCCTGGGGCTTTTGAGACCGATTGGGGATTTTGTTTTGTTAACTACACAGAACAGGTGGAGTTGACTTCACGTCTGTTGTGTACAGCCTTCTCACTGCAGCCACGACAAGGATTAGTTGCCTTGGCATGTTTATAAACGGACGTGTTATTATAAGGATATTTACTTATATAAGCAAATGCTTATCTCCGACCAATAAAAAAGGAATGAAAGACCCGGGGTCAACGACGCAAGTCTCAAACAATGACGTCATTTCCATGAAGCTGATTTGCAAGGTCGTTTTTCAACTTTCCTTTAGGGGGATTGGGGGGGGGGGGGTAGAGAATATTTGTGATGTTGACATTATTGTCTTTGATAATACATAAACAAATAAAAACATTGAGTGAATCTTGTTTTTTTTAATCTCAGGGTTAGTTGTTTCTCATCTCACCATAACCTACTTAGATTTCAACGTATTTATCTCCCTTTGGTCCGTCTCAAACCTTGCACTCCTCCACAATTACCATTATCGCCTAAACTCCATATTGCCTTGACCTCATCCAGTCACCCATCTCAAATTAATACATCTCACTTCAACTCTCTTACATCTAACCGCTCCCTCTCATTTACCCTAACTCGAGTTTGTGACGCCCTGGGTGGTCATTGATTTTTCCGCCCCTTATTAACGAATAACAAACGAAAATCTAAATATAGAACACATAAATATAGCTATATAAAGTTACGCACGGGACCGAAAATTTGGCCCAAAATAAGTGCCGCCCCCCTTTAAATACGCCCGTATTGACCCTTACATTCTCATCACATGACGTCATCACCTCGTCATCCCCACATGGCTTCAATTATTAATATTCCTCAAACTCTTCTGTCCTTCCCCTGTGCAGCATAAAACGTTACCAAAACATTTTCTACCTTTGGTGCCCCCCTCCCGCCCCGAACCCTTCCTTAACAACTACAACCCTAAGACATTAAGATGTCAAGCTCAACAGATCAACATCCCAGGCTCTGATGTCACGTGAGCAGGATGAGGCCACCAGGTGCATATCCATGCAGGTTGATCCCTTTGATGGAAGTGATCTCCCATCTGTGAGTCCTCACTACTCATCTCCACGTAAACAAAAGGGGCCATTACCTGGCCTGGGAAGGTATATGAGACTTATACGTCTTAGTGTCGTAGATGCCTAATAGGGTTTCAAGTATCTGACCCCATAGTCAAACCAAACCTGGCAATAGTGTGTCTGTAACATCTTGACATTGTAACTTGCTGCCCACTATTGTAGACCAGTGTTTATTGTAACCACTGGTGACGTCTTTGCAAACGTTCTTCACAATTATGTTTGGAGGCTCCCTCTATCACACACATTCTTTCCCCCCCACCCCTCTATCAGACACACTCTTTTCCCCTCCCTCTATCACACACATTATTTCCCCCACCCCTCTATCAGACACACTCTTTCCCCTCCCTCTAGCAGACACACTCTTCCCCCCCCCTCTATCACACACACTCTTTTCCCCTCCCTCTATCACACACACTCTTTTTCCCCTCCCTCTATCACACACACTCTTCCCCCCCTCTATCAGACACAATCTTTCCCCCCCCCCTCTATCCGACACACTCTTTCCCCCCCTCTATCAGACACACTCTTCCCCCCCCTCTATCACGCACACTCTTTCCCCTCCCTCTATCACACACGTTCTTCCCCCCCCCTCTATCAGACACACTCTTTTCACCACCATCCTGGCTGACTTCGCTTTCAAGGAATGTTTTAGAATCAACTGTGACGTAACAACCAGGAGCGGGTTGGGCAATGACGTATTGTTTTGCAAAAAAAAACTGACGTCACGAACTTGAAAATATCTCACACACTGCGTGCATGCCAAGAATGCTTAGCCCGTGACCCGATAGCAGACCCGGATAACTGCATATTTGATCATACGGATATACGATACGTTTAGTTGACTGAGTGATAGTGTTGTCCTTGGCGGACAAAAACATTGGAGCAATGATAGCTTTGGCCCCGTTCAAATACATTGTTGTTAGTTGTAACAGGAATCTTTATTGTCAATCTTTTAAATTGTTTTGTTACTGAACACTATTTTCCAGGCAGTATTGTACTCTCCAAGCAATATAGTACTCTCCAAGCACTATAGTACTCTCCAAGCACTATAGTACTCTCCAGGCAGTATAGTACTCTCCAAGCAATGTGGTACTCTCCAAGCAATATAGTACTCTCCAAGCAATATTGTAATCTCCAGGCAGTATAGTACTCTCCAAGGAATATAGTACTCTCCAGGCAGTAAAGTACTCTCCAGGCAGTATAGTACTCTCCAGTTAGTATAGTGCTCTCCAGAAAGTAATAGTACTCTCCAGACAGTATAGTACTCTCCAGTTAGTGTAGTGCTCTCAGAAAGTAATATTACTCCCCCGGCAGTATAGTACTCACCAGTAATTATAGTACTCTCCAGATAGTATAGCTAGTGTGTGCGTGTGTGATCACATATTATAATGATACGTTCCTAATGTTTGATAATTATCTCTCCTTATCGTTCTGATGTGTTTGACACCATGTTCTGATGTGTTTGAAATTATGTTCTGATGTGTTTGACACCATGTTCTGATGTGTTTGGCACCATGTTCTGATGTGTTGGACACTATTTTCTGATGTGTTTGACACCATGTTCTGACGTGTTTGACACTATGTTCTGATGATTTGGACACTATGTTCTGATGTGCTTGAAATTATGTTGTTATGTGTTTTGCACCATTTTCTGATGTGTTTGAAATTATGTTCTAATGTGTTTGACACTATGTTCTAATGTGTTTGGCACCATGTTCTGATGTGTTTGACACCATGTTCTGGTGTGTTTGACACCATGTCCTGGGTGTTTAATCTCGCCGGTCCTGTAAAATATCTTACAAAAGACTGCATTAAGACAATAACTTGTACATACAGCTTCAAGATTAGCTGTCCTGGTTCTGTTGTTGAACAGTTACAGGACAGGTCTTAAGCCTAGAAGTTGTATGACAAAATAACAGGGTTCTTCGACTGCGGTAGCGCTACGGTAGAAACTGTGATGAAATTAGATAATATATATCACCGCAATATATCAGTTGGAAACCTAATCTGACGGTAGATGTATAATTTCATAATAATATATCATTTTATTTTATGTATTTCTCTGTCAACATAAGAAATATTTTTGGTGAAAGCGTTCACTTTCTGTGTCGTTTGTTAATTGATGACGTGACATGACATGAGCTATTTATAAAGTCATGACACTCAGTGGTATTAATGTCAAAACACAAAAACTCCCCCGACCTACGTCATCTCGAGTGTTCTGTGTTTGGACAATGACGTCGGCCTTTAATGTACCAACTACGGACATGAGAGCTAACACGTCCCTACTTTATCAACATTCCCTAGGAGTTGTTATGAAACTAGTGAAAATTTTAGCGTATTCGACATACACATAAAGAGGGATTTGGAAATAGCATTGGGCATATAACACAAAGGCTGTGGAACTAGTCTTTAATCAGACATACAACATAATGTTAGAACACAACCATTGGAGTCGGTAGAAATGTGTGGAAGTTACGTCACTATAGAATCTTGTTCGTAACAAATCCATTGTTTCATTTTTTATGTGTAGACTCGGGGAAAAAAATGATCTGGAATTAATTTTTCTCATGTCTAAAGCAACGATACCGAGGTTTAAACAGTTACCGATATGTAGGACAACGATACCAGAAAGTAACTGTGACCGATATGCAGAACAACGATACCAGAAAGTTAACTGTGATTGATATGTAGGACAACGATACCAGAAAGTTAACTGTGACGATACCACAATATTAACTGTGCATGCTATTTATTACAAGACGTTGACTTTGAATGCCTTGGCCATGTTGTCTTGGCCATGTTGTCTTGGCCATGTTGTCTTTTCCGTGTTGCCTTGGCCATGTTGTCTTGGCCATGTTGTCTTGGCCATGTTGCCTTGGCCAGGTTGTCTTGGCCATGTTGCCTTGGCTATGTTCCATCTTAAACAACATTAATCAACAAATGCCTGGCTATCGATAACTCATTAGGTCAAGGACGCCAAGAGCAATCATTACTATCGGTGAAACAATTAACAATTGAACACATTAAGTAGAGAGTGAGAAGTCTGGTTCAATAACACATCAAGTTGAGAGTGAGAAGTCTGGTTCAATAACCATTTTAAAAGATACTACATAAAATCTCAAACCTACAGCCTATAACCTACAACCTACAACATACCTCCTACAACATTCAACCTACACCTTACAGCCTACAGCCTACAATCTACCGCCTACGACCTACAAAAACACACTAAATTTCTCCTCGCTTATACCAAATTTTATCCATAAAAGTTTTAGAAACTCTTACGGAAACTCTATGTCATCATAGAAACTCTAGCGTAAACTCTATGTCAGCGGTTCTCAACCTGTGGATCGCGACCCCTTTGAACATCGAACGAGCCTTACACAGGGGTCGCCTCAGACTATCGAAAACCCCATATTTTTAATATAGCAAAGAATATAATTTTATGGTTGGGGGTCACCACACCATGAGTAACTGTATTAAAGGGTCGCGGCATTGGGAAAGTTGAGGACCACTGCTCTATGTCATCATAGAAACTCTTTCTCTCCTTTGAGAATGCAGCTTTCAAAGATATTAATTCCCTTGGTACCAGCTTCTTGGCTTTTCGTTAAAGCTGGTCAAACGTCTGCTATATTGTGTCTTAAGTATCTCTATGGTTTCTTTTCCGAAATGCTGACTACCGAAAACTCTGTTAGGCTTCCATATTCGTTGTTTACAAGCACTAATGACCCAACATTCCGGGCATGGTTTGAATCGCCTGTCCAGCTGGGCGCTCCCCTAAAACTGTACTTCTCCTACACGATAACATTCCAGCCCCTATCCACGGGTGTCATCTTATAGAATTGTACACCACATCTCACTAGCCATGGATGCTAGCTTGTACATATGTGTATACCCCATCTCACTAGCCACGTGTGCCAGCTTGTACATGTGTACACCCCATCTCACTAGTCACGTGTGCCAGCTATACATGTGTACACCCCATCTCACTAGCAACGTGTGCAAGCTTGTACACGTGTACACCCCATTTCACTAGCCACGTGTGCCAGCTTGTATATGTGTACACATGAACTAACTCCCTTCACAACCGCTTTCCCAGGTATCCGGTACTCTTGGACCCCCGTTCCCTCCCCTATCACCTCATCTGACAAATGTACCTCAACGCGCCCTGCGCCGACCAGACTTGTGGTCAGATTTCTTTGAACTCTACAACTCAAGTTTCAGTAAGAAAATATTTTTAAAAAGATAATTGTCTTTTTTTAGTATTTGCTGGACGCGATATTTCATGTGTTTATCCGCCTCTATTGTCTCTCACGAGTGTCTCCCTCTAGTGTCTCTCTCTATTGTCTCTCTCGAGTGTCTCCTTCTAGTGTCTCCCTCTAGTGTCCATCTTTAGTCTCTCTCTAGTGTCTCCCTCTAGTGTTCATCTTTAGTGTCTCTCTCTATTGTCTCTCTCGAGTGTCTCCCTCTAGTGTCTCCCTCTAGAGTCCATCTTTAGTGTCTCTCTCTAGTGTCTTTCTCTAATGTCTCCCTCTAGTGTCTCCCTCTAGCGTCTCCCTATAGTGCCTCCCTATAGTGCCTCCCTATAGTGCCTCCCTATAGTGTCTCCCTATAGTGTCTCCCTATAGTGTCTCCCTATAGTGTCTCCCTTTAAAGGTGTAACAAATCGCTCACCTGTTGTTGTCGATGCTAGAGGTAATTAAACGTGTGTTTTTGTCTGTTTTTTAAATAACTATTTGATATCTTTTTTGTTGAGCCGATCTCACAGGTACGCAAACACGATCGGGAAAACCCATTTGGAGGCGGACTTCTTGTGTTTTTACGTGTGGAGAATTGCGGGTAATAACTTTTGGTAAAGAAGCAGGCAGAGGTGTAAACAGTGTACTGTTATCTGTCACATTGCATATCGATTACATTTCCAACGGATGATGTGGCGGAAACGGGTTAATGGCGCACTATAAGGAGAATAGAAGAAAAGTTTTTTTTCTACCTGCAGGAGATCAAAATAAACTTTCCTTCAGGTATCGTACGTTTTCGTCGCCTTACAACAGTCATTGATCCCAGGTAAATATGCGTGTTGGTACTTTACAACAGTCGTTGATCCCAGGTAAATATGCGTGTTGGTACTTTACAACAGTCATTGATCCCAGGTAAATATGCGTGTTGGTACTTTACAACAGTCATTGATCCTAGGTAAATATGCGTGTTGGTACTTTACAACAGTCATTGATCCCAGGTAAATATGCGTGTTGGTACTTTACAACAGTCATTGATCCCAGGTAAATATGCGTGTTGGTACTTTACAACAGTCATTGATCCCAGGTAAATATGCGTGTTGGTACTTTACAACAGTCATTGATCCCAGGTAAATATGCGTGTTGGTACTTTACAACAGTCATTGATCCCAGGTAAATATGCGTGTTGGTACTTTACAACAGTCATTGATCCCAGGTAAATATGCGTGTTGGTACTTTACAACAGTCATTGATCCCAGGTAAATATGCGTGTTGGTACTTTACAACAGTCATTGATCCCAGGTAAATATGCGTGTTGGTACTTTACAACAGTCATTGATCCCAGGTAAATATGCGTGTTGGTACTTTACAACAGTCATTGATCCCAGGTAAATATGCGTGTTGGTACTTTACAACAGTCATTGATCCCAGGTAAATATGCGTGTTGGTACTTTACAACAGTCATTGATCCCAGGTAAATATGCGTGTTGGTACTTTACAACAGTCATTGATCCCAGGTAAATATGCGTGTTGGTACTTTACAACAGTCATTGATCCCAGGTAAATATGCGTGTTGGTACTTTACAACAGTCATTGATCCCAGGTAAATATGCGTGTTGGTACTTTACAACAGTCATTGATCCCAGGTAAATATGCGTGTTGGTACTTTACAACAGTCATTGATCCCAGGTAAATATGCGTGTTGGTACTTTACAACAGTCATTGATCCCAGGTAAATATGCGTGTTGGTACTTTACAACAGTCATTGATTTGGTACTTTACAATGTAGATGTTATAGGAAGTAGACATCCAAGTCTATTTGGTATCTTATCAATTTTAATCAGCGTTTTCCCTTTATATGAAAATAAAGACAGATATAATTACTGGCTAATAATTGTAGCGATGTATTAATAAATGTCTACCATGGTATTGAGACGCTGTTATATTGTTGTTACCTTGACGACAAGTTTGTTAACTCTTTGCTGTCAAAGTTAGCTGCTTTAAAGGGAGGTAATAACAGAGGCTCTGTTTCCAAGGTCCTCAAAACGATCACACGTGTGATCTCTTGTTTTGATCCCTCTTGTCTGTACTCTGGAAATAGTTAAATTGCTTGTGTGTACTATAATAATAATTATAATAATTATAATAATAAAGTTCATTTCAAAAACACGCTTCACCTAATTAAGGTTCAAAGGGCTATAAAAATACAAAACGCAACAATACAAAATTTACATACAAGCCAATGGACAACACAAGCCAATATACATCGAAGAATATGAGCAAGCTCCTTGAAAAC
The DNA here is from genome assembly GCA_964017045.1 of Omphiscola glabra. Lineage (NCBI taxonomy): Eukaryota > Metazoa > Mollusca > Gastropoda > Lymnaeidae > Omphiscola > Omphiscola glabra. The sequence continues at coordinate 6,076,870 of OZ024796.1, forward strand.
AAGGAGGAAGACTACATCACAACAGCAGTAGGGCCAGCTTCTCAGACGTGGTTTATTTCCATTGTAAGTGCAAAGCCAGCACCTCTGTAAATTGAACTTCCACTAACTTACATATTACAGACGATGGAGGGCAAATGGGCCAAATTTAGCCAACTGTAAAAGTTCTGTCCCGAGCTATTGATATGTCAGATCAGCTATTCAAAGTTGGGGTTCAGTGTAACGATACAATAAAATCATGCAATTATCCTAAAATTAAAATCTTTCCCATCGAACAAACAACAGGCAACACAGAATAATACAAAAATTAAAATAGATATTATATTTAAAAAATATAGCACTTATCTGAGTAGAAGTGTCCGAGAGGGCAGCAAAAAAATTGTGACTTCTCATCTAAGTGCTATATTTATATATATGTTGTTTAAATGCTATTCTGTTTTGTCTGTTGTTTGTTCGCTGACGAAGGCTTACTGCCGACACGTTCACTGTTTTGTTGCGTTCCTTTTTTCAGGTTTAACCTTACTTTGTTTCACTCATCTCCTATTTTGCGAACCTGATTGCAGTCTCTCCCCTTATTACCCGTTTATATTGACACCCAGAGGGGCGCATGTTTCAATTGACACCCCAGATGGGCACACGTTTTAATTGACACCCCAGATGGGTGCACGTTTCAATTGACACCCAGAAGGGCGCATGTTTTAATTGACACCCAGAAGGGCGCACGTTTCAATTGACATCCCAGATGGGCGCACGTTTCAATTGACACCCCAGATGGGCGCATGTTTTAATTGACACCCCAGATGGGCGCATGTTTTAATTGACACCCCAGATGGGCGCACGTTTCAATTGACACCCCAGATGGGCGCATGTTTTAATTGACACCCAGAAGGGCGCACGTTTCAGTTGACACCCCAGATGGGCGCACGTTTCAATTGACACCCCAGGTGGGCGCATGTTTTAATTGACACCCAGAAGGGCGCAAGTTTCAATTGACACCCCAGATGGGCGCACGTTTCAATTGACACCCAGAAGGGCGCATGTTTTAATTGACACCCCGGATTGGCGCACGTTTCAATTGACACCCCAGATGGTCATACATTTTTACTGAGTAGGAGACCGTGCATGGCATGGGTCAGTTCACGGTATCACGTGACACCTGACAAAAGCGTTGGGATTGTAATCTCTAATAGGCACTTTACGGGTACTTAAAGCATTAGACAAATGAGCCGTTGGGTGGTTCCACTCAGGGGCGTATGCGGAAGGTTGAAAATTATATCAACGCTGTTATATAGCAGGGAAAGAGCTACGTTACATTAATTAGCCTTTTGTAAGCATTCGTTGTTTAAATATATATTTTTTTCTAATTGGAAATTCTACCTGCTAAGAAAATGTTTGGGTGGAGTGTTTAAATTTGATTAAATATCAATAAAGAAAAGGGCCGCATCTATTATTTTTTTTAGGATCCGCATGCAGCTCCGGAGAAGTGAGTTGCTGACCATTGTAATGGGGGGGGGAGGAGCCTTTACAACGGCCGCATCGAGTAATAATGATCCCTGGCACTTACGGCAACTGAAGGGTGTTACTTTGGATGAAATTTCAGCTTGGGCACTTACGTGGACGATCGCCTGGGCACTCACCTGGGCACTTACCTGGGCACTCACCTGGGCACTCACCTGGGCACTCACCTGGGCACTCACCTGGGCACTCACCTGGGCACTCACCCGGCCACTCACCTGGACACTCTCTTGTGCGCTCACCTGGACACCCATCCGGGCGCTCACTTTGGCACTCACATGGGCTGTTCATATGGCTGAAATCCCCTTAAATAGTAACCCGTACTCTAGTTTCTTGATTGTTAAATAGCATTTTGCGGAAAACAGGTTCCTTGGTAAGAGGGAACAATGTTCCCTGGGGAGCGGTTAAGGTCGTAATCCGAGGACATGCAGAGAGTATCATAGGAGGGGTACGTTAAAGGGATCGTGTGGGATGTCTAGGGAATGGGGTCACTTGCACACAGGAGTGCCCGGAATGAGCTGGGATTTTTCTTTTGGGGAATTGACTTCTCGAGTAATGCACTAGAGCATTGGTGATTAGCCGGTGTATCTGGATGCAGTAGTGAGCCGTGAAAGATTCAGTGCCATGTCAAAATGTTAATTTATATTTTATCTTAATTGTGAATACGACCAATGAATGAACAAGGATAAATACTATCTCATAATGTATATTGTATCATGATCGCTGCTCATCATAGCAACAGGCTGATCCTTCAAATGATGTGGTTTTAAGATCAAATGCAACAATGTGATGTCTTTAATTTATCGAAGGCTTACAGCGACAAAGTGCAGCTTCGTGCACTGTACAGTTTTTAACATTTCTTTTTCCTGGATCCGCCTATGGTCTTATCAAACTAATAATTACACATTCCACTAGGTGGTAGCCCCACCATATCCGCCTCTGGTCTCATCAAAATAATAAAGGCACATTCCACTAAGGGGTAACCCAGTCAGGTCCGCATCTGATCTTATCAAAGCAATGGCTGCACGGCTCACCTGGTGGTAGTCTATCCTATGCATAACCCCCATGTATATTATACTATCCTGGGATTAACCTGTGGGTTTTTTGTCTTCACCAAGCGCCATGTATGTTATCAGGGACTGCTTCCATCCATTACTAACATCAACTGTTGTTGGAAAGTAATCTAAACAAGCCGTCTCTCAGGGGCGGCTATTTTCAAAACCATGAGACGACAAGGAGAAACCAGATATCTATTATTTTCATATACAATGGCACGTTTTCGCTCTCAGTAAATTGCGTTACCTGCTTCTAAATGTTCCTTTAAGTTTTTATATTTTTGTTATTCCACCTGTGTTGGAAGGAATGAATGATACTGTAAATGTGTTGCACCCAATGAATGACGGCTGCAGTCCATTTTTTAGACCCAGTTTCTACTTTGTAAAACTACTTTTTGATATTAACCCAATTCTAATTGATCACTAATGAAGACGTTATTGTCCCTAAAGGAGTTCATTGATGGCTGATTGCTACGCTAGAGAAATACTGTTAGATGTGTGGTTTCATAATTGTATAATGTTGTCTTATTTTAAAGTAAGTATTTATTTATGTTCTGAACATGAATATGCACAATGTAATAAAAAAACATTTTATTTTATTTGGATCAATAAAGAATATTATCTCATATTACTCACTTTAATTACTAAGCAATTTTTTAAAAGTCTTTCTATAAGTGTGGTATAAATAGTTATAGATCGCTGCCATTGAAACCTAGGTTTTTTTGGGATCTGCAATTAGCACAAATAGCCATATTAGCTGTGTTTTCTTTTAAACAGTCATTTACCATTTTAGACATTGACTGCACAGTCCACCTGTCAAATTACGATCCAGACGTCAAATAATATCTTCCCCACCCGTCAACCAGACACCCAATACTTTCATCCGATTATGCATGGATGAAATTATTGATTGGAAGATGCCGCAAGCAAGTCCATTAAAATAAGCCAGTGGGTCTAAGACTGCAATCAATTCACTTACACTAAGCCAGTGGGTCTAAGCCTGCCGTCAAGTCTATCAAAGTTAGCCAGTGGTTCTAAGCCTGCCGTCAAGTCTATTAAAGTTATCCAGTGGTTCTAAGCCTGCAGTCAAGTCTATTACAGTTAGCCAGTGGCTCTAAGCCTGCAGTCAAGTCTATTACAGGTAGCCAGTGGTTCTACGCCTGCAACCAAGTCTATTACAGTTAGTCAGTGGTTCTACGATTACAATCAAAAGGCTTGAGAAAATGTAACACATTTTGCGCTTGTTTTAATAAATGTTAAAATGTTTAATAATTTTCTCAAGGGTTTTATCGTCTATAATGTACAGTTAAAATGGGGACAGTTATCGGAACTAATTCACATGATTAAAAAAACATTACCTGGACAATCGGGAAACCGTAACATTATTTTACTGCTCGATACAAATATAACCAAAATCTTTAGTGCCGAAGATTGCACGCAGAGCTATTAAGGTAAGATTTGTATGAAAATATGGATTCCTTGTCTAATTTAATATCAGCAGAAGACCAGTCAGACGTCCAGTCAGAAGTCCAGTCAGAAGTCCCGTCAGCAGTCCAGTCAGAAGTCCAGTCAGAAGTCCAGTCAGAAGACCCGCCTGAAGACCCGTCAGAAGTCCAGTCAGAAGTCCCGTCAGAAGTCCAGTCAGAAGTCCAGTCAGAAGTCCAGTCAGAAGTCCAGTCAGAAGTCCAGTCAGAAGTCCGTCAAAGAATAAAACAGCCCGACGTCTCTGGATGTGGGCTGTAATATATCAGCCGCATAATTTCAGCCGCCATGTGTTCCCTGGGTTGTCAAGAAAGTTGTGTTGACCATTGTTGTTATGAATGAGTCTCTCGGTGGTGACCATTATTTTTGCTAGTACGTCAGTGATGAAGTGATTGTGAAAAAAGTTTGGGGGGGGGGGGTGTAGTGCTTCAATAAAGGTGGCAAAAGAATTTCAAGAGAAATTAAATAAAACTGCCTCAAATAACACAGTTTTGATGTGCTGTTAAGAAATTTCGCCATTAAAGAAGTGAATTGTGCCAATAAATTGGAGAGCAAATCTGATCGTACAATATCACAGTAAGTTTTTTGATAATTAGAATCACATCCGTGTTCTCTAGAAGATAATGTATTCTCCAGAAGGTGTTGTGTTCTTCAAAAGTTGCTGTATGCTCTAGAAGGTGCTGTGTTCTCTAGAATGTGATGACTTCTCCAGAAGGTGTTGTGTTCTTCGGAAGCTGCTGTATTCTCCAGAAGGTACTGTGTTCTTCAGCAGGTTCCGTATTCTCTAGAAGGCGATGTGTTCTCTAGAAGGTGTTTTCTTCAGAAGGCGTTGTATTCTCTAGAAGGTTCTGTATTCTCTAAAAAGTTGCTGTATTCTCTAGAAGGTGCTGTATTCTCTAGAAGGTGCTGTGTTCTCTGGAATGTGCTGTGTTCTTCAGAAGTTGCTGTATTCTCCAGAATGTGCTTTATTCTTCAGAAGGTGCTGTGTTCTTCAAAAAGTGCTGTATTCTCTAGAAGATGATGTGTTCTCTAGAAGGTGCTGTGTTCCCTAGTTTGTGGTGAATTCTCTAGAAGTTGCTGTGTTATTCATAATGTGCTGTATTCTCTAGAAGGTCTTGGTTTCTTCAGAAGGTGACGTATTCTCTAGAAGTTGCGTTTTTCTTGAAATTAAACATCACAAATTTGTCCGCTTGCATGTGTGCTTTAAATAACTTACGTGCATATATATCTTGTTTAAATGCTATTCTGTTTTGTCTGTTGTTTGTTCGCTGACGAAGGCTTACTGCCGACACGTTCACTGTTTTGTTGCGTTCCTTTTTTCAGGTTTAACCTTACTTTGTTTCACTCATCTCCTATTTTGCGAACCTGATTGCAGTCTCTCCCCTTATTACCCGTTTATATTGACACCCAGAGGGGCGCATGTTTCAATTGACACCCCAGATGGGCACACGTTTTAATTGACACCCCAGATGGGTGCACGTTTCAATTGACACCCAGAAGGGCGCATGTTTTAATTGACACCCAGAAGGGTGCACGTTTCAATTGACACCCCAGATGGGCGCACGTTTCAATTGACACCCCAGATGGGCGCATGTTTTAATTGACACCCCAGATGGGCGCATGTTTTAATTGACACCCCAGATGGGCGGACGTTTCAATTGACACCCCAGATGGGCGCATGTTTTAATTGACACCCAGAAGGGCGCACGTTTCAGTTGACACCCCAGATGGGCGCACGTTTCAATTGACACCCCAGTTGGGCGCATGTTTTAATTGACACCCAGAAGGGCGCAAGTTTCAATTGACACCCCAGATGGGCGCACGTTTCAATTGACACCCAGAAGGGCGCATGTTTTAATTGACACCCCGGATTGGCGCACGTTTCAATTGACACCCCAGATGGCCGTACATTTTTACTGAGTAGGAGACCGTGCATGGCATGGGTCAGTTCACGGTATCACGTGACACCTGACAAAAGCGTTGGGATTGTAATCTCTAATAGGCACTTTACGGGTACTTAAAGCATTAGACAAATGAGCCGTTGGGTGGTTCCACTCAGGGGCGTATTCGGAAGGTTGAAAATTGTATCAACGCTGTTATATAGCAGGGAAAGAGCTACGTTACATTAATTAGCCTTTTGTAAGCATTCGTTGTTTAAATATATATTTTTTTCTAATTGGAAATTCTACCTGCTAAGAAAATGTTTGGGTGGAGTGTTTAAATTTGATTAAATATCAATAAAGAAAAGGGGCGCATCTATTATTTTTTTTAGGATCCGCATGCAGCTCCGGAGAAGTGAGTTGCTGACCATTGTAGTGGGGGGGGGAGGAGCCTTTACAACGGCCGCATCGAGTAATTAATGATCCCTGGCACTTACGGCACTTACGGCAACTGAAGGGTGTTACTTTGGATGAAATTTCAGCTTGGGCATTTACGTGGACGCTCGCCTGGGCACTCACCTGGGCACTCACCTGGGCACACACCCGGGCACTCACCTGGACACTCTCTTGTGCGCTCACCTGGACACCCATCCGGGCGCTCACTTTGGCACTCACATGGGCTGTTCATATGGCTGAAATCCCCTTAAATAGTAACCCATACTCTAGTTTCTTGATTGTTAAATAGCATTTTTGCGGAAAACAGGTTCCTTGGTAAGAGGGAACAATGTTCCCTGGGGAGCGGTTAAGGGTCGTAATCCGAGGACATGCAGAGAGTATCATAGGAGGGGTCCGTTAAAGGGATCGTGTGGGATGTCTAGGGAATGGGGTCACTTGCACACAGGAGTGCCCGGAATGAACTGGGATTTTTCTTTTGGGGAATTGACTTCTCGAGTAATGCACTAGAGCATTGGTGACTAGCCGGTGTATCTGGATGCAGTAGTGAGCCGTGAAAGATTCAGTGCCATGTCAAAATGTTAATTTATATTTTATCTTAATTGTGAATACGACCAATGAATGAACAAGGATAAATACTATCTCATAATGTATATTGTATCATGATCGCTGCTCATCATAGCAACAGGCTGATCCTTCAAATGATGTGCAGCTAAATTTAAGTGGTTTTAAGATCAAATGCAACAATGGGATGTCTTTAATTTATCGAAGGCTTACAGCGGCAAAGTGCAGCTTCGTGCACTGTACAGTTTTTAACATTTCTTTTTCCTGGATCCGCCTATGGTCTTATCAAACTAATAATTACACATTCCACTAGGTGGTAGCCCCACCATATCCGCCTCTGGTCTCATCAAAATAATAAAGGCACATTCCACTAAGGGGTAACCCAGTCAGGTCCGCATCTGATCTTATCAAAGCAATGGCTGCACGGCTCACCTGGTGGTAGTCTATCCTATGCATAACCCCCATGTATATTATACTATCCTGGGATTAACCTGTGGGTTTTTTGTCTTCACCAAGCGCCATGTATGTTATCAGGGACTGCTTCCATCCATTACTAACATCAACTGTTGATGGAAAGTAATCTAAACAAGCCGTCTCTCAGGGGCGGCTATTTTCAAAACCATGAGACGACAAGGAGAAACCAGATATCTATTATTTTCATATACAATGGCACGTTTTCGCTCTCAGTAAATAGCGTTACCTGCTTCTAAATGTTCCTTTAAATTTTTATATTTTTGTTATTCCACCTGTGTTGGAAGGAATGAATGATACTGTAAATGTGTTGCACCCAATGAATGATGGCTGCAGTCCATTTTTTATACCCAGTTTCTACTTTGTAAAACTACTTTTTGATATTAACCCAATTCTAATTGATCACTACTGAAGACGTTATTGTCCCTAAAGGAGTTCATTGATGGCTGATTGCTACGCTAGAGAAATACTGTTAGATGTGTGGTTTCATAATTGTATAATGTTGTCTTATTTTAAAGTAAGTATTTATTTATGTTCTGAACATGAATATGCACAATGTAATAAAAAACATTTCATTTTTTTGGATCAATAAAGAATATTATCTCATATTACTCACTTTAATTACTAAGCAATTTTTTAAAAGTCTTTCTATAAGTGTGGTATAAAGAGTTATAGATCGCTGCCATTGAAACCTAGGTTTTTTTGGGATATGCAATTAGCACAAATAGCCATATTAGCTGTGTTTTTTTTTTAAACAGTCATTTACCATTTTAGACATTGACTGCACAGTCCACCTGTCAAATTACGATCCAGACGTCAAATAATATCTTCCCCACCCGCCAACCAGCCACCCAATACTTTCATCCGATTATGCATGGATGAAATTATTGATTGGAAGATGCCGCAAGCAAGTCCATTAAAATAAGCCAGTGGGTCTAAGACTGCAATCAATTCACTTACACTAAGCCAGTGGGTCTAAGCCTGCCGTCAAGTCTATCAAAGTTAGCCAGTGGTTCTAAGCCTGCCGTCAAGTCTATTAAAGTTATCCAGTGGTTCTAAGCCTGCAGTCAAGTCTATTACAGTTAGCCAGTGGCTCTAAGCCTGCAGTCAAGTCTATTACAGGTAGCCAGTGGTTCTACGCCTGCAACCAAGTCTATTACAGTTAGTCAGTGGTTCTACGATTACAATCAAAAGGCTTGAGAAAATGTAACACATTTTGCGCTTGTTTTAATAAATGTTAAAATGTTTAATAATTTTCTCAAGGGTTTTATCGTCTATAATGTACAGTTAAAATGGGGACAGTTATCGGAACTAATTCACATGATTAAAAAAACATTACCTGGACAATCGGGAAACCGTAACATTATTTTACTGCTCGATACAAATATAACCAAAATCTTTAGTGCCGAAGATTGCACGCAGAGCTATTAAGGTAAGATTTGTATGAAAATATGGATTCCTTGTCTAATTTAATATCAGCAGAAGACCAGTCAGACGTCCAGTCAGAAGTCCAGTCAGAAGTCCCGTCAGCAGTCCAGTCAGAAGTCCAGTCAGAAGTCCAGTCAGAAATCCCGTCAGAAGTCCAGTCAGAAGTCCAGTCAGAAGTCCAGTCAGAAGTCCAGTCAGAAGTCCAGTCAGAAGTTCAGTCAGAAGTCCAATCAGAAGTCCAGTCAGAAGTCCAGTCAGAAGTGCAGTCAGAAGTCCAGTCAGAAGTGCAGTCAGAAGTCCAGTCAGAAGACCCGTTAGAAGACCCGTCAGAAGACCCGCCTGAAGACCCGTCAGAAGTCCAGTCAGAAGGCCCGTCAGAAGTCCAGTCAGAAGTCCAGTCAGAAGTCCAGTCAGAAGTCCAGTCAGAAGTCCGTCAAAGAATAAAACAGCCCGACGTCTCTGGATGTGGGCTGTAATATATCAGCCGCATAATTTCAGCCGCCATGTGTTCCCTGGGTTGTCAAGAAAGTTGTGTTGGGCAGTTGTTGTTATGAATGAGTCTCTCGGTGGTGACCATTATTTTTGCTAGTAAGTCAGTGATGAAGTGATTGTGAAAAAAGTTTGGGGGGGGGGGGGGTAGTGCTTCAATAAAGGTGGCAAAAGAATTTCAAGAGAAATTAAATAAAACTGCCTCAAATAACACAGTTTTGATGTGCTGTTAAGAAATTTCGCCATTAAAGAAGTGAATTGTGCCAATAAATTGGAGAGCAAATCTGATCGTACAATATCACAGTAAGTTTTTTGATAATTAGAATCACATCCGTGTTCTCTAGAAGATAATGTATTCTCCAGAAGGTGTTGTGTTCTTCAAAAGTTGCTGTATGCTCTAGAAGGTGCTGTGTTCTCTAGAATGTGATGACTTCTCCAGAAGGTGTTGTGTTCTTCGGAAGCTGCTGTATTCTCCAGAAGGTACTGTGTTCTTCAGCAGGTTCCGTATTCTCTAGAAGGCGATGTGTTCTCTAGAAGGTGTTTTCTTCAGAAGGCGTTGTATTCTCTAGAAGGTTCTGTATTCTCTAAAAAGTTGCTGTATTCTCTAGAAGGTGCTGTATTCTCTAGAAGGTGCTGTGTTCTCTGGAATGTGCTGTGTTCTTCAGAAGTTGCTGTATTCTCCAGAATGTGCTTTATTCTTCAGAAGGTGCTGTGTTCTTCAAAAAGTGCTGTATTCTCTAGAAGATGATGTGTTCTTCAGAAGGCGTTGTATTCTCTAGAAGGTTCTGTATTCTCTAAAAAGTTGCTGTATTCTCTAGAAGGTGCTGTATTCTCTAGAAGGTGCTGTGTTCTCTGGAATGTGCTGTGTTCTTCAGAAGTTGCTGTATTCTCCAGAATGTGCTTTATTCTTCAGAAGGTGCTGTGTTCTTCAAAAGTGCTGTATTCTCTAGAAGATGATGTGTTCTCTAGAAGGTGCTGTGTTCCCTAGTTTGTGGTGAATTCTCTAGAAGTTGCTGTGTTATTCAGAATGTGCTGTATTCTCTAGAAGGTCTTGGTTTCTTCAGAAGGTGACGTATTCTCTAGAAGTTGCGTTTTTCTTGAAATTAAACATCAAAAATTTGTCCGCTTGCATGTGTGCTTTAAAGAACTTACGTGCATTTTGATACCTGATACATTTGAAACAAAGTTTGGCGGAACCAGGAAATTTCTGGCTATTATGTTCGAAGTTCAAAATTTGATTTTGATATAAATGATTCTCCAACAAAATTCACACTCGTTAACAGGTTGATAAGACATTCCCTTCCTTTAAAAGATCAATCAGACATTGCCTTCCGTTGAAAGGTCGATCAGACATTGCCTTCCGTTGAAACGTCGATCAGACATTGCCTTCCGTTGAAAGGTTGATCATACATTGCCTTCCATTGAAAGGTTGATCAGACATTGCCTTCCGTTGAAACGTCGATCAGACATTGCCTTCCGTTGAAAGGTCGATCAGATATTCCCTTCCGTTGAAAGGTCGATCAGACATTGCCTTCCGTTGAAACGTCGATCAGATATTCCCTTCCGTTGAAAGGTCGATCAGACATTCCTTTCCCTTCTGTTGGAGTACCTTAACAGAACCTTGTAAATTGGCGTCCCTTAAAAATAAATGTCTCCCAGAATAGTTATTAAACCTTTTTAAAAAAAATAATAATAATAAGGTAACCCTTAACGTGTCAACAAACAACGTGTGAGCAAAGGTATTGCTCAACTAGGATTCCTTTGTACATCCTTTTTATGAACTTCGCTTTTTTCGTTTTGTTCTGGTTGGCAAAATCTTCGGACTGCTAAACGACCCACTTCCTTCAACATATCTAGTTGAAACATGGCACATAGACTCGTTGCCGATGACAACACATTCTTTCAAATTTTCAGCCCCATTTCCAAACCTAACCCTCAAAATTTTGCTTTTCCTGTTTTTCAAGGGGAAGTTGAAAGAAATATGATGACCCTGATTTCATGAAATAAAATTTCTTTTAACTGCGCCAAAAAAATTTTCTTTCTCAAAAATATCGCATGTGCGTTTGGTGCGTAGTATTTTCTGAAATGGTTGGTGAAATAAATATGCGGTGTAAAGGCGGGTGGTTTAATATATGATAATTTTTAAAATGCCTATGATTTGTAAGAAAAACTATGTTTTTGTTTGGCTTGCTTAATTCTTCCGTCAAGAGAACCAATTGCCAAAAAACGGTAAACCATATTATTCTTTTCATTTCTATAGTCACGGGGCTGCTGGACGTTTACACTGCTGACAAATGCAAGTATGCATTCAACATTGGGAGGGTTTCAGCGCTGTTGGTTTGGGCGCATGTTGTACAAATATATTCTTGTAGGAAATAAAGAGGACACATCTAGATGCCAATTTAGTGAATATTTTAGCATGTTAATTTGGAAACTGCTTGCATACTTACTTAAGGCCTAGAAGTGCAATACAATGTTGTTACCTGTCGTGAACGTCTTCAGTTTCTAACAATTAACATCTTTGAAGAATTTAACGTTGGCAACATTGAAGAATTTAACGTTAGCATCATTGAATAATTTAACGTTAGCATCATTGAATAATTTAACGTTAGCATAATTTTTATGTCATTTCTGATAAAACCAATTATTTCTATTCCAATTATCGAACATATATTTTTCTTGAAAACATTACCAATGTTATTAAAGAAGAGAAACTTCAAATGTTTTACATCTTTTTTTCTTTAACATTTCAGTGCTCAATGCAGGCGTGAATGGCCCGGAATAGCCATAGTGCACCGCTGTTCGGGCAAAAAAAAATGTTATTCCTGTTTTTCTTAACCGTATGAACATCCTCGATAATCTTGGACACTAAGTTTCATTCAGAGCCGTCAACGTGGGCGAATTGTTTACCTTAACACGTGATTCAGTTTCTCACGTTGGCGTATCGTTCACCTCAACACGTGATTCAGTTTCTCACGTGGCGAATCGTTCACCTTACTACGTGATTCAGTTTCTCCTTGGCCTCGCCAACGATGTTATGTGATGCAAGGAGTCCACCCACTTCCGGTGTAGACGTCAGTCATGCGCGCGGATGCGGATGACGTCATCCGAACCTTGTGCTACCGGTGCCTGGCTGTGCTCTTAGTCGGCACCCTCATGGCCATGCGCTTCACCTCAACGCTCCCCATCGACAACATGACCGATCCGTCCAATAACGGCTTGGACAACGAGAGTCTAGTCCTTCACTTCCGTGTTGTGTACATCTGTGACAAGACGGCGGACGAGTTTTGTGTAGCAGACGCCACGGGACAAACGTTCTTCAGACGCTGGCACAGCATCTTGGATTACGGAAGTGAATTTTTCAGCGACTGCGACGAGAATGTGACGTGTGACAGTTCCAACAGCACCGACTTTTCCAAATTCGGATATCACATGGAGGGGAAGTACGTCATCGTCAACAAGCAGGTCTCTGACGTCACCTCTTTGCAGCTCAACATCACGTTTCACGTCATAGGCGGAAGCGTCCGGCGGAAGATCAGCGAGGTGGACCACATAGCGAGGTCGGAGCAGGCTGACGTCATGGTCGCCATTGGAGATTCTCTCACCGTCCAGACGTCGGCGATCGTAGCAGAAGGACAGGGAATACCCGCGCTTGGATATATCGCTGAGTATGGAGACGGACCAAAGGTAGGCACTTTACCTCTAGGGCATTTTACCTCTAGGGCACTTTACCTCTAGGACACTTTACCTCTAGGGCACTTTACTTCTAGGGCACTTTACCTCTAGGGCACTTTACCTCTAGGACACTTTACCTCTAGGGCACTTTACTTCTAGGGCACTTTACCTCTAGGGCATTTTACCTCTAGGGCACTTTACCTCGAGGGCACTTTACCTCTAAGGCACTTTACCTCTAGGGCAATTTACCTCGAGGGCAATTTACCTCGAGGGCACTTTACCTCTAGTGCACTTTACCTCTAAGGCTCTTTACATCTAGGGCATTTTACATCTAGGGCACTTTACCTCTAGGGCATTTTACCTCTAGGGCACTTTACCTCTAGGGCACTTTACCTCTAAGGCACTTTACCTCTAGGGCACTTTACCTTGAGGACACTTTACCTCTAGGGCACTTTACCTCTAAGGCTCTTTACCTCTAGGGCATTTTGACTTTCAGGCAATGACTTTTGAAAAGGCATCTTTCGTTATGACTTATGTTTGATCACGTTTTTTGGTGGGTGATTGGGGGGGGGGGGGGTTGGGGGCGATTCGGTACTTAGACAATAAGAGTGAATGGTTAGCACCGCCAGGTGAGATTTTAAGTCCACACATTTGTATTTAAGATCGTATAAGTCTTGTATAATTGTTTATTCAGTGTGTGTGTTCGTTTAATTGAAAGGAGTTCTGCTTGAGCAGGCCGACTGTGGTCCAAAAGTGATAAAACACTGATTGGAGTAATATAGAGAGAGATTGTTGGTGAATGGAGTCGCTGAGAGGGGAGAATCCGTGACTCAGTTTTTTTTAAAAACAATCTAAACCGGGGGGGGGGGGGGGACACACCTTTTCAGAAGGCGGGCCAAATATCAGAAATAATATTTCCAGCCGGGCTACCCACTTAATTTTTTTTTGTTAATTAAAGTAAACAAACAAGCGTGCTACAGCTTCAACCACATCGCCGCCTCCTAGTAGGTGAGATCGTGGTCAAACACTTGCCTTGTTTATTGTACAGCTTCAACCACATCGCCGCCTCCTAGTAGGTGAGATCGTGGTCAAACACTTGCCTTGTTTATTGTACAGCTTCAACCACATCACCGTCTCCTAGTAGGTGAGATCGTGGTCAAACATTTGCCTTGTTTATTGTACAGCTTCAACCACATCACCGTCTCCTAGTAGGTGAGATCGTGGTCAAACACTTGCCTTGTTTATTGTAAATAAAAAAAAACGAGAAATATTTTTTTAAATTTTTTTTTAAAGAAAATAAAACAAAACAGAATATAACAAAATGTATTAGATATTTTAAGTGAGACATCTGACTTTGTTTTTGTAGAATTAAGTGCATCAAATTAGATCCCGACTGATGTTGTCGCTACACGCATAACAGTTTTCCAATTGAACATCAGTAATTCGTGTTCTCACTTGTGGTTTGATGTGCTTCATACGACATAAAAAGCTGTTCTTACTTGTTGTTTGATGTGCTTCATACGACATAAAAAGCTGTTCTTACTTGTTGTTTGATGTGCTTCATACGACATAAAAAGCTGTTCTTACTTGTGGTTTGATGTGCTTCATACGACATAAAAAGCTGTTCTTACTTGTTGTTTGATGTGCTTCATGCGACATAAAAAGCTGTTCTCACTTGTGGTTTGATGTGCTTCATACGACATAAAAAGCTGTTCTCACTTGTGGTTTGATGTGCTTCATACGACATAAAAAGCTGTTCTTACTTGTTGTTTGATGTGCTTCATGCGACATAAAAAGCTGTTCTCACTTGTGGTTTGATGTGCTTCATACGACATAAAAAGCTGTTCTCACTTGTGGTTTGATGTGCTTCATACGACATAAAAAGCTGTTCTCACTTGTGGTTTGATGTGCTTCATACGACATAAAAAGCTGTTCTTACTTGTTGTTTGATGTGCTTCATACGATATAAAAAGCTGTTCTTACTTGTTGTTTGATGTGCTTCATGCGACATAAAAAGCTGTTCTTACTTGTTGTTTGATGTGCTTCATACGACATAAAAAGCTGTTCTTACTTGTTGTTTGATGTGCTTCATACGATATAAAAAGCTGTTCTTACTTGTTGTTTGATGTGCTTCATACGACATAAAAAGCTGTTCTTACTTGTTGTTTGATGTGCTTCATACGACATAAAAAGCTGTTCTTACTTGTTGTTTGATGTGCTTCATACGACATAAAAAGCTGTTCTTACTTGTTGTTTGATGTGCTTCATACGACATAAAAAGCTGTTCTTACTTGTTGTTTGATGTGCTTCATACGACATAAAAAGCTGTTCTTACTTGTTGTTTGATGTGCTTCATGCGACATAAAAAGCTGTTCTTACTTGTTGTTTGATGTGCTTCATACGACATAAAAAGCTGTTCTTACTTGTTGTTTGATGTGCTTCATACGATATAAAAAGCTGTTCTTACTTGTTGTTTGATGTGCTTCATACGACATAAAAAGCTGTTCTTACTTGTTGTTTGATGTGCTTCATACGACATAAAAAGCTGTTCTTACTTGTTGTTTGATGTGCTTCATACGACATAAAAAGCTGTTCTTACTTGTTGTTTGATGTGCTTCATACGACATAAAAAGCTGTTCTTACTTGTTGTTTGATGTGCTTCATACGACATAAAAAGCTGTTCTTACTTGTTGTTTGATGTGCTTCATACGACATAAAAAGCTGTTCTTACTTGTTGTTTGATGTGCTTCATGCGACATAAAAAGCTGTTCTTACTTGTTGTTTGATGTGCTTCATACGACATAAAAAGCTGTTCTTACTTGTTGTTTGATGTGCTTCATACGACATAAAAAGCTGTTCTTACTTGTTGTTTGATGTGCTTCATACGACATAAAAAGCTGTTCTTACTTGTTGTTTGATGTGCTTCATGCGACATAAAAAGCTGTTCTTACTTGTTGTTTGATGTGCTTCATACGATATAAAATAGGGTTTCCATCGACGGAAAAAGCTTGTAAAACGCAGGATTTTTATTCTTGCCCAAATACGTTTTATAGAACTCTTTCAAACCAACTTGATGGAATTTCTCCTTTAACTGTGCATCACAACACATTTCACAATGTTCCATTTGTAATCTTCCTGGTCATAAATTCACGTCTACAGAGAATGACGTTGCAAGTGCACAAAAAGCACATGATGTGTTTTAAAATCCGGAAATTGGTTTTCAAATTCGAGGTTAAAGACAGATATCGAAGAAGCGTATTCATCCCCCGCCTGCTGTGTGACGTTTGGTTGCCATGACAATATAGGAAAGTGAATAAAAATGTTTGTCCTCAACTGTTGTTCCCAAACTCAAAGTTTCATTTGAAATGCAGAACTATGACGTCATAACCCTCTAGTTCATGAATTGATCTTTCACTTGTAGACGAGCATTGACGTCATCATTAAATAGTTATTTACATCGACCAGAAAAGCAAAGTCGCAAACCCACTCTTTGTCTTCAAACTCTGGGATACTTATTGACTCTTTGTCTTCAAACTCTGGGATACTTATTGACTCTTTGTCTTCAAACTCTGGGATACTTATTGACTCTTTGTCTTCAAACTCTGGGATACTTATTGACTCTTTGTCTTCAAACTCTGGGATACTTATTGACTCTTTGTCTTCAAACTCTGGGATACTTATTGACTCTTTGTCTTCAAACTCTGGAATAGTTATTGACTCTTTGTCTTCAAACTCTTGGATACTTATTGACTCTTTGTCTTCAAACTCTGGGATACTTATTGACTCTTTGTCTTCAAACTCTGGGATACTTATTGACTCTTTGTCTTCAAACTCTGGAATAGTTATTGACTCTTTGTCTTCAAACTCTGGGATACTTATTGACTCTTTGTCTTCAAACTCTGGGATACTTATTGACTCTTTGTCTTCAAACTCTGGGATACTTATTGACTCTTTGTCTTCAAACTCTGGGATACTTATTGACTCTTTGTCATCAAACTCTGGAATAGTTATTGACTCTTTGTCATCAAACTCTGGGATACTTATTGACTCTTTGTCTTCAAACTCTGGGATACTTATTGACTCTTTGTCTTCAAACTCTGGGATACTTATTGACTCTTTGTCTTCAAACTCTGGGATACTTATTGACTCTTTGTCTTCAAACTCTGGGATACTTATTGACTCTTTGTCTTCAAACTCTGGGATACTTATTGACTCTTTGTCATCAAACTCTGGAATAGTTATTGACTCTTTGTCATCAAACTCTGGGATACTTATTGACTCTTTGTCTTCAAACTCTGGGATACTTATTGACTCTTTGTCTTCAAACTCTGGGATACTTATTGACTCTTTGTCTTCAAACTCTGGGATACTTATTGACTCTTTGTCATCAAACTCTGGAATAGTTATTGACTCTTTGTCATCAAACTCTGGGATACTTATTGACTCTTTGTCTTCAAACTCTGGGATACTTATTGACTGTTTGTCATCAAACTCTGGGATACTTATTGACTCTTTGTCTTCAAACTCTGGGATACTTATTGACTCTTTGTCATCAAACTCTGGGATACCTATTGACTTGCTTGTCTTCAAACTCTGGGATACTTATTGACTTGCTTGTCTTCAAACTCTGGGATACTTATTGACTTGCTTGTCTTCAAACTCTGGGATACTTATTGACTCTTTGTCTTCAAACTCTGGAATATTTATTGACTTTCTTGCAAAGAATAATTGTATTTGTTGCCGCAAATCAAACACTCTTTTCACATTTTTGCATGGGTCAGCCATCTTACTTCTGCATAATATGTAACGTCAGTATAATCTGAGTCCAAAGACTTAAGAAATTCTTGGAACTGACGGTGATTCAACCCGTTCAAATTCATGAAGATCACTATTTTGACCACCATTTTAATGACATGGTCCATTTTGACAACCACTTTCATGACATGGTCCATTTTGACGACCACTTTCATGACATGGTCCATTTTGATGACCACTTTCATGACATGGTCCATTTTAAGGGACTTCGAAAATAAATTCTCCTGATGAATAATGGCAATGAAAATTTAGCATTCAAGTATTACCGATTTAGGAGGCCTCGTTTTCAATCGATTTGACTGAACCTTTGTGTTTCCCAACCATTGCTGGAGGATCCTCCTTTGTTAAGCCTGATAAGTTGTTAAGTTGTAACGTAAAGTGATTCAATGTTGATGTTACTAAATTTGGAATGCTCGAACGTTTTACTCCTCTCTGTGTTCCTCATTTCAAATGACATGTTTTCTTATCAATTTTAAAATTAATTTTGACTCTAGTTTTAGTAAGGGGCGCGAGATTTTGGTCAATTTTTACGTGGTTGGGTTGGGGGCGGGGGGGGGGGGTAAATATAGATTCAGGAAACCATGCACAAAAATATAACATTCGTCTCTAGCCATTTGACGACTTTGATAGTTTAGGGACAGAATACGAATGTGAGGTTCGCATAAGGTTCGCATGAAATATTGGATAGAGAAGAGGGGGCTGTATGATTCAGGGAGAAACATTTAAACCTAGAAGGATATTTTCTCTGGCATAATTTAAAAAAAATTTACAATCTCAATTGACCCGCTGAGACAAGTGAGGCACTTTATACACCCGGTTACTGAGAACTCAGTGGAGTTGTCACAGTGCTCGGTTTTGTTTCTTGAGCTCAAAGAACCGGTTGTTAAAATGACAGTTGTCATCAGGGTTTTCTCGAAAGTGCACACCTGTTGCTGTTTTATTTAAGTATCGACTGCAGGAATTAATCAACTACATTCCGGAATATATAGCTTCATTAATACTTGATGTTGTTTAATGGGGCAGTGAGCTGTTTGTGCACATACATGAATCACAACAATGGACTGGCACTTTAAACACTGAAACAATGGGCTGGCACTTTAAACACTGAAACAATAGACTGGCACTTTAAACACTGAAACAATGGGCTGGCACTTAAAACACTGAAACAATGGACTGGCACTGAAACAAAAACAAAACATTAGCCAACAATTCCAATTGATCTTTATGTAAAGACGTTACATTTATATCCTAGAATTAAACTGAAGTATGGCGACAGATAACAACTTAGCAACGAAGATAATTCTTGCCTCGTATCAAGTCATTAAACTGTTGGCCCAATAAGAGAAAGTAATGAACAGTTTAAGCATCTGACAGACTTGTTGAATACGGAGATGAACATGAACATGAACATGAACATGAACATGAACATGAACATGAACATGAAGATGAAGATGAACATGAAGATGAACATGAACATGAACATGAACATGAACATGAACATGAACATGAACATGAACATGAACATGAACATGAACATGAAGATGAAGATGAAGATGAAGATGAAGATGAACATGAACATGAAGATGAACATGAACATGAAGATGAACATGAACATGAACATGAACATGAACATGAACATGAACATGAACATGAAGATGAACATGAACATGAACATGAACATGAACATGAACATGAACATGAAGATGAACATGAACATGAACATGAACATGAACATGAACATGAACATGAACATGAACATGAACATGAACATGAACATGAACATGAACATGAAGATGAAGATGAAGATGAACATGAACATGAAGATGAACATGAAGATGAACATGAACATGAACATGAACATGAAGATGAAGATGAAGATGAACATGAACATGAACATGAACATGAACATGAACATGAACATGAACATGAACATGAAGATGAAGATGAAGATGAAGATGAAGATGAACATGAACATGAAGATGAACATGAACATGAAGATGAACATGAACATGAACATGAACATGAACATGAAGATGAAGATGAAGATGAAGATGAACATGAACATGAACATGAACATGAACATGAAGATGAACATGAACATGAACATGAACATGAACATGAACATGAACATGAACATGAACATGAACATGAACATGAACATGAACATGAACATGAAGATGAAGATGAAGATGAAGATGAACATGAACATGAACATGAAGATGAAGATGAAGATGAAGATGAAGATGAAGATGAAGATGAAGATGAAGATGAACATGAACATGAACATGAAGATGAACATGAAGATGAACAT
This sequence comes from Omphiscola glabra, assembly GCA_964017045.1. Taxonomy (NCBI): domain Eukaryota; kingdom Metazoa; phylum Mollusca; class Gastropoda; family Lymnaeidae; genus Omphiscola; species Omphiscola glabra. Next base: position 6,097,005 of record OZ024796.1, read on the forward strand.
GAAGATGAACATGAAGATGAACATGAAGATGAACATGAAGATGAACATGAAGATGAACATGAAGATGAACATGAAGATGAACATGAAGATGAACATGAAGATGAACATGAACATGAAGATGAACATGAAGATGAACATGAAGATGAACATGAAGATGAAGATGAAGATGAAGATGAAGATGAAGATGAAGATGAAGATGAAGATGAACATGAAGATGAACATGAAGATGAACATGAAGATGAACATGAAGATGAACATGAAGATGAAGATGAAGATGAACATGAAGATGAAGATGAACATGAAGATGAAGATGAACATGAACATGAACATGAAGATGAAGATGAAGATGAACATGAACATGAACATGAAGATGAAGATGAACATGAACATGAAGATGAACATGAAGATGAACATGAACATGAACATGAACATGAAGATGAAGATGAACATGAACATGAAGATGAAGATGAAGATGAAGATGAAGATGAACATGAACATGAACATGAACATGAACATGAAGATGAACATGAACATGAACATGAACTGACTTACCGGTCTGAAGTTGGCGTAAAGAGTTTGGACTCTACTGGCTGCTGTTTTTTGTTTTGTTTTTTAAATTGTGATCGTCTGCTTTTCAAGATAAACTATTACCATCCACCTTGCCAAAATAGTTCAGGAGCAGACGCAGGCGCGATGTCGCTCCCGCCCCCACCTCCTGTCGTCCCTGACCCTTTCTTCGGCGGAAAGTAAAAATAAAACCCTTTCTTTTGTTCTTCGAAAATCTTTTTGAGTTATTTTTTTATAAACAGTAAACCAAGAGTTATTCCCCTACATTATGCAGACCCCCCCCCCCCTTCCCAAAACAATTTTTTTGTGTGTCTGTTAGAAAGTAAACTGTAAACAGCTTTTAAGTCTGGGGTATTCATTAAAAGGTAAACAGCATTCAAACACCCCATCTCACCCCCGGCCGACCCCCCACCCCTTGAAAAAAAATGAACAAGAAAATCTCTCGTCTCAACTAACACAGATATGAACAGACATTACCCATCTCCGTGCTAGAGCTGTTTCTTTTAACAATGACAATGAAGGATTAGAATATGCTCTATTAACTCAGAATGCGTTAAAATGGAGCTACCGTGCGTTGGCCTTATGGTTTTTTCGAAAGTCCTAATATTGCGGAGTCATACTTTAGGGCCTAAGGCTTGGGGCCAAGACAACGAGAGTCAGAATCGCCGACAAGCAGGTTGGAGTGGGTTTGATCTCAGCTTTTTGAAGCATCCAAGTGGATAGCACCCTACACGCCTGATCCTACACGTCTGATCCTACACGCCTGATCCTACACGCCTTATCCTAACGACTCTATCCAACACGCCTGATCCTACACGCCTTATCCTGACTCTATCCTACACACCTTATCCTACACGCCTTATCCTACACGCCTTATCCTAACGACTCTATCCAACACGCCTTAGCACGCAAAATACATGAACAAAATTCCCAAGTCTGAAAAGTTATTAAGGCATGCACACAAAAAATCTCATATGCTGGTACAATTGTACAGTTCTCATTCTCCCACACCTGGTCGGTTTTCATTCTCCCACACCTGGTCGGTTCTCATTCTCCCACACCTGGTCGGTTCTCCCTCTCCCACATCTGGTCGGTTCTCACTCTCCCACACCTGGTCGGTTCTCACTCTCCCATACCTATAAGTTTCTCCCTCTCCCACATATGTACGCAACCCCACCCCCCCAACCAGACGTACCATCATATTTCAGCATCCACCTTCCATGTCATTAGCCACTGATATTTTTGCTCAGATTCTTCTCAATATTTTATTCAATGATCTTGCATGTCTATTTGATGCATTCCTCTTGACTTGCTTATGACGGCTTCCTTCGAGTACATTGTCAGTCGACCTTCATATTTTATCAGGTCATTCGAGCTCATCAATTTATTTCATGTCATTATAAATATAAAATAAACATCTTCCGAGATTCATCACCAAAATATCCCTCTACTTGTTGTCGCCATGGAAACGTAATTATTTGGATTGCAACTTACCCGGTATTTTTGCCCGAGCCGATTTTTTTTTCTGCCTGCGAAAATATCGGACGTGTAACTCGGGGGAAAGCCTTTTAATCTAAATGACTTGGCTCAGCTTCTCCGTAAGAGGAGAGAACCCCTGTTTGATTTCATTACCGCCCCCTGGGCGCTTGCCTTGACAAGCTCGTCAATTGATTGCTTGATTGAAAGTGGCCGATTGTTGGGCCGAGCACTTTCAATCTGATCCAAGTGCTGCATATTACTTGTATGAACTAACTCTTCGTTTAGACACGTACCAAAAGCGCGTCGCTTGATAAGAGAAGTCGGAGACAATGAATAAAGTGTGCTGCACGGTACTCATACCCCACACGTCGCGCACACACACACATCACACACATAGTACGCGTATATCGCACGTATATCACAATCACATACATATCAAAACATATCAAACACATATCAAACACATGTCAAACACATGTTAAACACATGTCAAACACATGTCAAACACATGTCAAACACATGTCAAACATATCAAACACATGTCACACACATATCAAACACATATGTCACGTTTTTTAAACACATATAGCTGATGAATGACACTTATATGTCATGCATATCCCAAACATATTACTATAACACTGCATTATCACTAATGAACTACAGTCATAGTAGTTCTTCCTACACTACAACACAGCTCCAGCCATTATTAACTACAATTATTGTTGTTTTTCTTTCATCCCATCTATGTCACAACATATTATTATACTACATGCCAGGCTAAATTAATGTGTAGTCTCGTAGTTATTTGTAAAAAAAAAATGAATTTACTCTACACAAACCTATACGTACCATTTCTTTATTCGTATGTTCCACATTTCCATCAAGTATTTTAATCGCTAACTCATTAATCTATTTTACCTCACAAAAACTGTCAATTAGTGAAATAAAATGTGTTGTAACAAATCAAAAACTATAGTCAAAATTAAATAGTGTTCTAACTTCATTACACTCTCCCCCCTCCCCCCTCTCCTAAGCATCTCCCCCCCCAGTGGCGTAGCTAGAGTGTTTGGCGCCCGAGGACAAGATTCATTTTAAAGCGCCCTCTTTTCCTTTTTTTCAACTCTCAAACCCATTATTTTCATCAATAAAATAATACCAAAGCACATTTTGGCGCCCCTAACTAGCTGGCGCCCGGGTACATCTGTACCCCCCTACCCCTACGCTACGCCTCTGCCCCCTCCCCCCCAAAGTTTTTAAATAATCTTTCCGTTGCTCCACATTGTTGGTAACACAGCCAGAAGCCAGTGCCACTGATTTTGTTTTTATCTAAAGCCACCTGTAAAGGTAAACATGATTCCTCTCATAATCTTGTCTTACTTTAGAGCGATACAATTGCCGTTTATTTGATAGTTTACTAATGTTTCATGTGGTCCACTTCAACACGTTGAAAAATACAAAATACACAAACTATCGAAAAGAAAACAAGAATAAGTTCTTCTTTTGTCCGCGGCTACTTTGGAGGTGTCGTGGGTAGGTATAGTTGACGTAGTGGGTAGTATAGTTGACGTAGTGGGTAGGTATAGTTGACGTAGTGGGTAGGTATAGTTGACGTAGTGGGTAGTATAGTTGACGTAGTGGGTAGGTATAGTTGACGTCGTGGGTAGGTATAGTTGACGTAGTAGGTAGATATAGTTGACATCGTGGGTAGATTTTGATGACGTCGCGGGTAGGTACAGTTGATGTGCGGGTAGGTACAGTTGATGTGCGGGTAGGTACTGTTAACTTGCGGGTAGGTACAATTGATGTGCGGGTAGGTACAGTTGATGTGCGGGTAGGTACAGTTGATGTGCGGGTAGGTACAGTTGATGTGCTGGTAGGTACAGTTGATGTGCGGGTAGGTACAGTTGACGTGCGGCTAAGTACAGTTGACGTGCGGGTAGGTACAGTTGATGTGCGGGTAGGTACAGTGGATGTGCGGGTAGCAACAGTTGATGTGCAGGTAGGTACAGTTGATATGCGTGTAGGTACAGTTGACGTGCGGGTAGGTACAGTTGATGTTTGGGTAGGTACAGTTGATGTGCGGGTATTTTAAGATGTCCATAACACAGTCAAGCCAACGACGATGCGGTCTTCCTCTGATACCAGAATGCTGTTGTACACTTGCATTGTTGTTGTACACTTGCAATGCTGTTCTACATCTGCAATTATGTTGTACATTTGCAAAGCTGTTGTACACTTGCAATGCTTTTGTACACCTGCAATGATGTTGTACACCTGTCATCCCGTTGTAAACATGCAATGCTGTTGTACACCTACAATGCTGTTGTACACTTGCAATGCTATTGTAAACCTGCAATGATGTTATACACCTGCAATGGCGTTGTACACCTGTCATCCCGTTGTACACCTGCAATGCTGTTGTACACCTGCAATGCTGTTGTACACCTGCAATGCTGTTGTACACCTGCCATCCCGTTGTACACCTGCAATGCTGTTGTACACTTGTAATCCTGTTGTACACCTGCAATGCCGTTGTACACTTGCATTGCTGCTGTACACGTGCAATGCTGATGTACACATTCAATTCTGTTGAACACCTGCAATCCTGTTGTGCACTTGCATGTCAGTTGGCAGACATTCTCACCCGTTGGACAAACCATTGGATTTATTGTTTTGCAACATTATGGCTGACTGGGATGGAACCAACCGTTTATCGTATTATGTTTATTAAATCCTAATATTGTCCTTGTTTGACCAGCTGCTCGTCCTGATCATTTCGCAGGTTCATATTTTACTCCCAAGACGTTTATCCTGATCCCAGGTCTGACACTCGTAAGTCAAGGCTGGAATACAGACAGTGTCAATTAGCCTGGATTGGGTCTCCGTTTTTATTCACGGGTGAGGTAAGAGCGGGACGATTAGGTAGCTGATTCCATTTGGTAGCTGACTGCATTTTCCCGCTGCACCATTATCTCTATCTCTCTATCCCCCTCCTCCCCCTCCTCCGTCCTGGGTGAAATTGCTTCCACGATTTTCAAACGCCTAATTTTCTTGGTAACAGACTTCTGATTATTAGATCAGTTTTTTGGGGTACTGCCTGCTGGAAGGACCTCGGCCTACTGAGATGACCTCGGCTTTATGAAAGGACCTCAGCCTACTGAAAGGACCTTTACCTACTGAAATGACCTCGACCTACTGAAATGACCTCGGCTTTCTGAAATGATCTCGACCTACTGAAATGACCTTTGCCTACTGAAATGACCTTTGCCTACTGAAATGACCTTTGCCTACTGAAATGACCTTTGCCTACTGAAATTACTTCGACCTACTGAAATGACCTCGGTTTTCTGAAAGGACCTCGGCCTAATGAAATAACATCGGCTTTCTGAAAGGACCTCGGCCTACTGAAATGACCTTTGCCTACTGAAATGAGCTTGGACTACTGAAATGACCTCGGACTACTGACATGACCTCGGCATATTGAAATGACCTCGGCCTACTGAAATGACATCGGCCTACGGAAATGACCTTGGTCCTAGCTTTGCTTATTTTCATTTACATAAAGTTCACAGGTAATATTTAGGATATCAGCACGAGAATAATTCGAATATTTTTCTTTCAAATATGAGTAACAAAGGAACAATTATTTTGTCATTTTTTCAATAAATAAATATAAAGAATTTAGTGGTAGCCAAGTATAACATATACTGTTGTATATGCACAGCCCAGGAAGCCAAAGTGCCAGTTAATGTGTGTGCTTCAAGCAGCCCCCTTTAAAGTTGACGCCCATGTACCTTCAAAATGTCTATCATCATTTTTGTCAGTTTTATTTCTTGAGGTCCTGGTTCTTAAAGCAGCAGATAAACTAAAATCATGGAAGCAAAGATTTTGTTTTCACCATTTCAAGAAATAATGTCGAAAAGAACACAATCACAATAAGCATACGTAAATGATCGCTGAAAGGGTCTGCATCCATAAGCTGCTTGGTTTTTATAACAAAAGTATCAATACATGTTATTTTTTGGTGCGCATCGTTCACAAAATTAACAATCCGTTTGTTCAAGTGCCGTGCGAAAATATTCCAACTCGTATTAAGAACGACAATGAGCGTGAGTGACGTCATGTGTCTTAAGAAGTTTCTCCTAATGGGTTTTTTTCCGTCAGCCAGCTATGATTCTATCTGACCTCCGAGGTCCCCTCTGAAATGTTTTTTTAGTTACTGTGGTGATATTGGATTCTCTGTACTGTGGTGATATTAGATTCTCTGTACTGTGGTGATATAAGATTCTCTGTACTGTGGTGATATTAGATTCTCTGTACTGTGGTGATATTAGATTCTCTGTACTGTGGTGATATTAGATTCTCTGTACTGTGGTGATATAAGATTCTCTGCACTGTTGTGATATTAGATTCTCTGTACTGTGGTGATATAAGATTCTCTGTACTGTTGTGATATTAGATTCTCTGTACTGTTGTGATATTAGATTCTCTGTACTGTTGTGATATTAGATTCTCTGTACTGTTGTGATATTAGATTCTCTGTACTGTTGTGATATTAGATTCTCTGTACTGTTGTGATATTAGATTCTCTGTACTGTTGTGATATTAGATTCTCTGTACTGTGGTGATATTAGATTCTCTGTACTGTTGTGATATTAGATTCTCTGTACTGTGGTGATATTAGATTCTCTGTACTGTGGTGATATTAGATTCTCTGTACTGTGGTGATATTAGATTCTCTGTACTGTTGTGATATTAGATTATCTGTACTGTTGTGATATTAGATTCTCTGTACTGTGTGGATATTAGATTCTCTTGTATCAAATCTGATGTTCCCATGTTCCCAGAATGCTGGAAAAATGAAATTTAAAAAAAAATTAATCAAGAGCCCCCTCTACCCCACCACATTATCAGGAACCAGAGGGGGATATTTTAGAATTTTCGGGTTGTCTTGTGATCATGATGGTATCAGCCAGGATATTGTCAAGAGTAAAGTTTATAGGTTGATTGGAAGTGGTGCATTAATTAGTTTCTTTTCGTTGTGATTTTTTGGACATGCATCTATTGATATATCGCTACACTTCCATCTATGGAATATTTTATATTAAGTTACTTATTTATTCATTTACTTATGGATAATTGTTTATTTTAGCACCCCCTGATGTTAGTGCCCGGGTCGCTGTACCCTTCAATCCAGCCCTCCCCATTCCACGGCCCTGCTCACTAGAACCGTCGCCCTTTGATCCACCCCCAACAGCCCCTCGTCCCCATCATGATAATAGATTCTTCTCTTCCCACAGCTGTTGCTTCGCTGTGCCATTTCACTAAGTGCCATCCTTCACACCACTTGTCTGGCACAATTTTTATGGCGATGATCGCACTCTGTGAGAGAAAACTCTAACGTGAGGAAGACGTTTCGGCCAACAACAGAGTCAGGGTAGTCGTTCCTTCTCGTTAACAAGTGGTTCAAAGATTTTTATAAATATAATAAAACCTAATGTATTTCTTATTGTATCTGGATGGCTACTTGTGAGGGCTATCTGGGTGGCTACTTGTGAGGGCTATCTGGGTGGCTACTTGTGATGGCTATCTGGGTGGCTACTTGTGAGGGCTACCTGGGTGGCTACTTGTGAGGGCTATCTGGGTGGCTACTTGTGAGGGCTATCTGGATGGTTACTTGTGAGGGTTATCTGGGTGGCTACTTGTGAGGGCTATCTGGGTGGCTACTTGTGAAGGTTATCTGGGTGGCTACTTGTGAGGGCTATCTGGATGGCTACTTGTGAGGGCTATCTGGGTGGCTACTTGTGAGGGCTATCTGGATGGCTACTTGTGAGGGCTATGTGGGTGGCTACTTGTGAAGGTTATCTGGGTGGCTACTTGTGAGGGCTATCTGGATGGCTACTTGTGAAGGTTGTATGGATGGCTACTTGTGAGGGTAATCTGGATGGCTACGGATGTGTAGAGCTTCCGTAGACAGAACTGGCATACTTTTGTATTTATCTTGATGGCACCAACTATTCGAGTTCATTAACGAGACACAAACAATAATATGTAGGTTAAGTTTTAATTATGGTTACACAGAATACAATTTAATTTTAAAAAAACATAAAATGTATATGTACAAACGTATCGTACCTAAAAAAAAAGAGAGAAAATAATAAGAATATGTACAAGTCCTAACAAAACAAAGCTTAGAAGAACGTAAAGCAAGTGCGTGGAAGAAAAATTATTTAAACACCCAACAGGAAAAAGACGATACACCTGCCCAAGATTATTTTATTGATTCTCGTAACAAATCCATTCTGGACACTAGGTTTATTTCAAGCAATGAATTTTAAATGTTTGTTTTTTTACATTTATTATTTTCATTACTGCGAAAAACAAGGCGAGTTGTCTGATCAAGTAGTTTTCTTTATACGAAACTATGTTATGAAAGGTTTAGTTAATTCAACCTTTAAGAAAGGTTTGAACTTCGCAATGTCGGGGCCTGGCCAAAACAATTGTACGGCCATATCACGTGATCAACCAAATCTATGATTTACTCAGCTGTCAATGACGTACTTGAATGTGTACTGGAAGTCTGTAACTCCACCTTACTAACTAATTAGAAACAGACCTGTTTACCCCTGGGTTAATGCCAGCGTTTTTTCCAGACCGGATAACCCCTGGGTTAATGCCAGCGTTGTTTTCAGACCTGTTTACCCCTGGGTTAATGCCAGCGTTGTTTTCAGACATGTTTACCCCTGGGTTAATGCCAGCGTTGTTTTCAGACATGTTTACCCCTGGGTTAATGCCAGCGTTGTTTTCAGACCTGTTTACCCCTGGGTATTGCCAGCGTTGTTTTCAGACCTGTTTACCCCTGGGTTAATGCCAGCGTTGCTTTCAGACATTTTTACCCCTGGGTTAATGCCAGCGTTGTTTTCAGACCTGTTTACCCCTGGGTTAATGCCAGCGTTGTTTTCAGACCTGTTTACCCCTGGGTTAATGCCAGTGTTGTTTTCAGACCTGTTTACCCCCTGGGTTAAGGCCAGCGTTGCTTTCAGACCTGTTTACCCCTGGGTTAATGCCAGAGTTGCTTTCAGACCTGTTTACCCCTGGGTTAATGCCAGCGTTGTTTTCAGCTTTCAAAAATGTGGTTTCAAGCTTCAAGGAGTAGTTCGGTGACTTGGTGTGTGTGGGGGGGGGGAGCTGTTTTGCAAACACAATACATATTCTGTAAGGAAATCCACTCAACTGCTTCTGTAAGTTAAAAAATAAATATACAGGATATAGTCCTGCGCTTTGTTTCCTAAATAGAGAAAAGCTCTTAGGCAAGCACATTGGCAGTTAAGTATTAATAACGCCAATTTCTTAAAGATAATATTCTCGTTGGTTAATTGAGATCGAGACCGCCATAGGACAATCACAGTTATTCTTATTCGATTCCTTACGGTGTCAACATAAAAAAGCGGTCCATTTCTTTCTCAAAACGCCCCACTTTTTTTTTTTAAATTTAAAATTAAACCAAACACGAAACAACTCCCGAAACCGTAGTTTTATGGGCTCGTTGTAGGGCCGTAGTCTTGGGCTCGTTGTAGGGCCGTAGTCTTGGGCTCGTTGTAGGGCCGTAGTCTTGGGCTCGTTGTAGGGCCGTAGTCTTGGGCTCGTTGTAGGGCCGTAGTCTTGGGCTCGTTGTAGGGCCGTAGTCTTGGGCTCGTTGTAGGGCCGTAGTCTTGGGCTCGTCGTAGGGCCGTAGTCTTGGGCTTAAACTTTGGTCACTACGGCGAAAGCGTATGGGTAAACCGATCAGTAAAAACGTCTCTCTTTTGTTTTACAGCTTACATAAAAGGTATTCTTAAAGTACTCTCTGCTCCACAATCAGAATTCACACTAGCCACTGTATGCGTCACAACATATCAACCTGAACACCTTAAGGCTATCAACAAGATTCCGATAGTTGAGAACTGAACTGACCTCTTCAGCCGTTAGATGTAAGTCGCCTTCTGAAGCCTGGCTAAGTGCTCCAAACAATACTGTGATAGAGAAGGCTATAATGACCTTGCTTTATGCTAGTTTCAAGGCTTAACAAAGTGTACGACGGTGGAATGGAATGGACTGCTCTTTGCAATGTATCGATCGCAACAGGAGCCTGCTGTGTGACTGCTGTTGTTGTGTGACTGCTGCTGTTGTGTGCCTGGTGTTTGCCTGTTGTTGCTGCGTGCCTTTTGTTGCTATGTGCCTGCTGTGTGTCTGTTGTTGTTGTGTGCCTGCTGTGTGCCTGTTGTTGCGTGCCTGTTTTTGGTATGTGACTGCTGTGCCTGTTGTTGCAGTGTGACTTCTGTGTGCCTGTTGTTGTGTGACTGCTGTTGTTGTGTGCCTGCTGTTGTTGTGTGTGGGTGTTGTTGTGTGACTGCTGTTGTTGTGTGACTGCTGTTGTTGTGTGCCTGCTGTTGTTGTGTGACTGCTATTGTTGTGTGCCTACTGTTGTTGTGTGCCTGCTGTGTGCCTACTGGTGTTGTGTGCCTGCTGTTGTTGTGTGCCTGCTGTGTGCCTGATGTTGTTGTGTGCCTGCTGTGTGCCTAATGTTGTTGTGTGCCTGCTATGTGCATGCTGCTGCTATGTGCCAGCTGTGTGATCCACATGTATTATAATTATTACTGTCAGATCATATAGGTGTATTATTATTTTTGGTTGTTGGTTTAACACGATTGATGGTTAACGTAATGACTACATTATCGTGTGTTTCTCATAACTGTGGGCCGTTACGATTAAGGATGATGGTAAGGGATTGTGATGAGAAGATGGCAAAGAAGCGTGATAAGAAGATGTTAAAGTAGGGTGACCAGAAGATTTTTAAGAGATTGTTGTTTAGAAGATGGTATGGGGGGGAGTGATAATAAGATGCTAAGGGAGGATGATGAGAAGATTGTGGCGAGAGTGATGAGTAGATAGCAAAGGAGAGTGATAAGAAGCTGGTAATGGAGGGTGACCAGAAGATGGTAAGGAATTTTTGATGAAAAAATGGTAAGGGAGAGAGATAATATGATGGTAAGGGGGTAATGAGAAATTGGTAAAGGAGGGTGATGTGAAGATGTTGAGGGGGGGTGTGGGATGATCCATGATTTTGGTCTCGCGTGCTAGTGGTAAAGAGAATTAATCTATAAAGATTCTTTTCGATTTAAAATTAACGTTGCCCAACACAGCCAGTTATCGCTAACTGTTTTCGAATCATTGAAGGAAATAGTAACACATGGCCCAGTGGCTGTGCCAATGAAAAGTTGTGCCTGGGGCATATTTCGGGTTGACGTGTTCTTATTGTGTTGGAACAGTGGATGCTTAGTGTATTTTTTAATAGGATTTGTCATTTCATTTAGCTAGACGTATGAACTCAGCTTAAAGAATACATGACTCATCGGACGCTCTTGTGTGGTTTGTCTTTTGTTATAGGGTTGGTCTTTTAATGGCGAAAATATATTAATAGAACATCCGGGCGTACAATCTGGTCAAGCTCAATAAGATATTAATCAAACATCCTGGCATTCCGTTTGGCCAATCTCTCAACGGCTGTTCGGCACTTCTACGTTGATGTGAGCCGGCGTCGTGGGTCTCAACCAAGATCAAACGCGTTAACAACATAATTTTGTGACAGATTTAACAAACAAATTGTCACTGCTATATATTTGCGGGAATACATTGTTAGAGGCCATGTTTTACGAAAACATTGTCTAAAAATAGTATCATGACGTCATGCGATCTGACGTTTTCCGGTCTTAGAAATGACAAACCCTATAGGCCATAATGAGCGCATTCAGAATGTAACAAATGTTCCTTCATTTTTAGTTCGTGTAACCCTTTTTAAGTCAAATGACTTTAACAACTCTGGACTTGTTTCTTCTTGTTGTTTTTGTTGTTTTTTGTGTGGTTTTTTTTGGTATGGGGGGGGGGGGCATATATTTTTAAAAAACGTTTTATTACATTTTATTTGTTTTTTTGTTTGGTTTTTTTTTTTTTGGGGGGGGGGGGGGACTTGGGTTTTTTTCAGATTTTTTTTTTTTATGGTGGCTACTTTTTAGTCGGAAGATGTAATAGGAGATCAGACAGTGGGCTGAAACATATGGCTAAAAATGCGTGGGGGTGCCCATAAAATGTAAACCCGTGAAATGTCACTGGTGATATTTCGGTGGTCAACATTGATGACCTACTTATCATGAAATGTATCGTCTTTATGGGGGGGGGGGGGGTAAGCGTACACATTTTCAGCTCCATCGGACCCCAGGAAGTGGGTCAAAATGATCATGCAGGATTCCTCAGCCAACCAACAAATGACAAAGCAACCCGATAACAATCTCATAATAAAATAATTTTAAAAAACTTCATAAAGATTTCAGTCTGAAAATTGCATATGCGTTGAATAAAAAAAAACATGGGCGTGATGACGTCATTGAATGTTGCGTAAACAACAAAGGACCAATTATTTCGTTCATGAGTGAATAATCCCTGGCATTCAATGAATTTCTAAACGAAAGAGGGCAACACACAGGAATCAAATGATGAACATTTAGGTTGTTTTTTTAATTCGCCTAACAGACGTGCACTTTTGTTAACGCCATTTAGTGTTTGCTTTGTTATCCTCAGAACTACTTTATATATATATCATCATCATCATCATCATCGTGTCCCTTAGTCCTTGGACCGTTGGGGCGCCACAGATGACATGAAAACTATCCTTCTCAATTCCTCTCTGTCTTTTGCACCACGCACAGCATCGCCTAGTTTTAATCCCGTCCACTCTTTGATGTTATCTTCCCATCTTTTTCTCTGTCTATATATATATATATATATATATATATATATATATATATATATATATATAACTTTGTTTAATAAATCAATTATCAAGACCATCAGGTTAACTGGCAATATTTGATGATGCAACGAAATCGGCGGTCTCTGTTGTAGCTGAAATAACCGCGCGACATTTGAGGAGCGTTTTATCTCGTGTGAGTTGATTACGTCCCATCACGTCAAACACAAAGGCATCCAAGCACATCAAACATAATATGTGAAATGTTGTTTGATGTTCTTGTTTTCATAAGGTTAACATTGTATGTCTTTACTGCAAGCGTGTTAATTGTGATATAACTTGATTACCCTTTTCAGGAAAAGCATTGCTGACGTCACAATAAAGTGTAGTCGATTTCGGTTCTAATTTATTGATCTATTTTTAAGATCGATATCTTTGAGTATAATGCCTCCCTTGATTAAAGGGTAGACCTCATTCGAGGAATATGTCATTTTGTAGACATTAGGAACATGTCATTTTGTAGGCATTAGGAACATGTCATTTTGCAGACATTGAAATGGATGTTCCAACCTCGGCTTACGTGTCACTGTGGCTGTCCAAGATATTCTCTCTGTTAGGCTCAGATGATATCCTCGCCAAGCAGCCATCTGTGTGACCCACACAAGGCCACTCAACATTCCCGACAACAGCCATCTGTGTGACCCACACAAGGCCACTCAACATTCCCGACAAAAGCCATCTGTGTGACCCACACAAGGCCACTCCACATACCCGACAACAGCCATCTGTGTGACCCACACAAGGCCACTCAACATTCCCGACAACAGCCATCTGTGTGACCCACACAAGGCCACTCCACATACCCGACAACAGCCATCTGTGTGACCCACACAAGGCCACTCAACATTCCCGACAACAGCCATCTGTGTGACCCACACAAGGCCACTCAACATTCCCGACAACAGCCATCTGTGTGACCCACACAAGGCCACTCAACATTCCCGACAACAGCCATCTGTGTGACCCACACGAGGCCACTCCACATTCCCGACAACAGCCATCTGTGTGACCCACACAAGGCCACTCCACATACCCGACAACAGCCATCTGTGTGACCCACACAAGGCCACTCAACATTCCCGACAACAGCCATCTGTGTGACCCACACAAGGCCACTCAACATTCCCGACAACAGCCATCTGTGTGACCCACACAAGGCCACTCAACATTCCCGACAACAGCCATCTGTGTGACCCACACAAGGCCACTCCACATTCCCGACAACAGCCATCTGTGTGACCCACACAAGGCCACTCCACATTCCCGACAACAGCCATCTGTGTGACCCACACAAGGCCACTCAACATTCCCGACAACAGCCATCTGTGTGACCCACACAAGGCCACTCAACATTCCCGACAACAGCCATCTGTGTGACCCACACAAGGCCACTCAACATTCCCGACAACAGCCATCTGTGTGACCCACACAAGGCCACTCAACATTCCCGACAACAGCCATCTGTGTGACCCACACAAGGCCACTCAACATTCCCGACAACAGCCATCTGTGTGACCCACACGAGGCCACTCAACATTCCCGACAACAGCCATCTGTGTGACCCACACAAGGCCACTCAACATTCCCGACAACAGCCATCTGTGTGACCCACACAAGGCCACTCAACATTCCCGACAACAGCCATCTGTGTGACCCACACAAGGCCACTCAACATTCCCGACAACAGCCATCTGTGTGACCCACACAAGGCCACTCAACATTCCCGACAACAGCCATCTGTGTGACCCACACAAGGCCACTCAACATTCCCGACAACAGCCATCTGTGTGACCCACACGAGGCCACTCAACATTCCCGACAACAGCCATCTGTGTGACCTACATGAGGCCACTCAACATTCCCGACAACAGCCATCTGTGTGACCCACACGAGGCCACTCAACATTCCCGACAACAGCCATCTGTGTGACCTACATGAGGCCACTCAACATTCTCGACAACAGCCATCTGCGAGACCAAATAGAGTCCAATCAACATTCCCACCAACCCTTCTTCTGTAAGACCCAATCGAGTCTAATCAACATTCCCACCAACAGCCATCTGCGAAACCCAATCGAGTCTAATCAATATTTCCACCAACAGCCATCTGCGAGACAAATAGAGTCCAATCAACATTCCCACCAACCATTCATCCGTAAGACCCAATCGAGTCTAATCAACATTCCCACCAACCAGTCATTTGTAAGACCCAAGTGTGCCCGATCAACATATCCACCAGCTCGCCATTCTGTGTGATCCACTTATGTCTACACTAAATCGTCAACAATCAACCATTGTTTGAGACCAAATCAACATCTCACCCACCAGCTGTCAGCCAGACCCACACAATCAACCATTGTTTGAGACCAAATCAACATCTCACCCACCAGCTGTCAGCCAGACCCACACAATCAACCATTGTTTGAGACCAAATCAACATCTCACCCACCAGATGTCAGCCAGACCCACACAATCAACCATTGTTTGAGACCAAATCAACATCTCACACTCCAGCTGTCAGCCAGACCCACACAATCAACCATTGTTTGAGACCAAATCAACATCTCTCCCACCAGCTGTCAGCCAGACCCACACAATCAACCATTGTTTGAGACCAAATCAACATCTCACCCACCAGCTGTCAGCCAGACCCACACAATCAACCATTGTTTGAGACCAAATCAACATCTCACCCACCAGCTGTCAGCCAGACCCACACAATCAACCATTGTTTGAGACCAAATCAACATCTCACCCACCAGATGTCAGCCAGACCCACACAATCAACCATTGTTTGAGACCAAATCAACATCTCACACTCCAGCTGTCAGCCAGACCCACACAATCAACCATTGTTTGAGACCAAATCAACATCTCTCCCACCAGCTGTCAGCCAGACCCACACAATCAACCATTGTTTGAGACCAAATCAACATCTCACCCACCAGCTGTCAGCCAGACCCACACAATCAACCATTGTTTGAGACCAAATCAACATCTCACCCACCAGCTGTCAGCCAGACCCACACGTGTAAACGCAACAGCCTCACTTAGCAGACATGTTGTACGGACACCTGTACATAACTTCTCACCAGCCAGACCTGTTGTACCGACATATGTACATAACCTCTAACCAGCCACTACCCGTGCTGGGTAGTTTTAAATTGCTCATACTGAGCAGGTTCACTACCAAGTCCAATATCGAGGGCTATCAAGAACCACCAGTTGGAAGGTGAAGGCCGACATGATATCGGATTATTTATGGTAATGGTTTTTTTTCTGTTGTTTTTTTTTATGCTTTGGAACTGAGATCCGGGCAATTTGGGTACTGTACTTTAAATTGGCGGAGAATATTCGTCCGGGCTGTGGTCGGGCGGTATCGATCTTCGAGCCCTTGAGACACGTTTAGGTTTTTGACGTGATTGAGATGTGCAAGAGATGGGAAATTGCTGTAATGGGAGAGTTTTACCAATATGGGGTTTCATATATACAAAGAGGGGCCATGATGGGGGCTTTCTTGTAATGATCTTGGGATCCTTGTAATGATGGAGTCATCCTTGTAATGATGGGGGCATCCTTGAAATAGGAGGGCGCATTTTTTAAATTTGATATTGTGACGCCCATGCAACGGCAAAATTTTGACAATAGTGACAATACAATAGTGACAATTGTCAAGTATGGGAGTTCATTAGTTATTGTTGCGTTTGGATGCATGTTTATTATGCATGCTGTGGGTGAAAGATTTTTTATTAGCTAATGAACGCGCTTGTCTGAATGACGTATTTTTATGTTAATTGTGACGTATTGTCTAGTTAGTCCGTAGTGTGATGTACGTTTTAGTCGTGCGGCAGTTATTGTGTGGAACATTGTAGAAGACAGATGTGTTGCTTGTGGCTCCAGCCTGTATTCCTCATTGATTATTAAAGTTATAGTATAGTTAGTACTAGAACTGGGTGCGGAGGGCCACATTGACAAAGGTAAAGCTATTGGGGGGCAGCATGTATAATATGTCCAATTTTTAAATATCGATAAACATTTCCCTATATTAAAATCGGTAGTTTCGCATTTTAGCATTACATGACAAAATCAAGGACTGTTTAAAAAATAGAAAATGAGAAAGAAATTTGATCAAAAATGTTTTAAAAATCATAACGGTGCATAAAATTCTGTAAAATTCAACAAAATAACTTAAAAACACAGTAATTTTTTAAAATTTCTAAATGCCTTCGAGGGCCACATAATATCAGTTGCCGGAACGCATGCGGCCCGCGGGCCGTAGTTTGCCCACCCCTGTACTAGAAGGACTTGAGTTATTCACTAATAATTGGAATAGTAAGGGACCTTGATGAATGATTCAGTCCAGGAGACATAGGAGTTGACAACAATACAATAGTGACAATACAATAGTGACAATACAATAGTGACAATACAATAGTGACAATACTATACTGACAATACTATAGTGACAATACAATAGTGACAATACTATAGTGGCAATACAATAGTGACAATACAATAGTGACAATACAATAGTGACAATACAATAGTGACAATACTATAGTGACAATACAATAGTGACAATACAATAGTGACAATACTATAGTGACAATACTATAGTGACAATACCATAGTAGCGATATGATAAATGCTTTTGGTTTTAAAGTTGGATACAGCGATGATTTCAGCAGTGTATATATAACTCAATGGGATTTTGTGGATTGTGTGTTTGTAGATGTGTGTGTTTGTGGATGTGTGCGTTTGTGGCATTATCTGATGGTTATAGATTCAACAAATAATTGACCTAAAGAGCTGAAATTGTGCAAAAATGTTCTCTATTCTGCTAGAATCCTGATGGGCTATTTATAGGTCAATCTGTTGTCCGACCTCAAGTTAGCCCCACGTAGAGGCCGCAATTCGTGTCGTTCCTTATATGAGCTTCACAAATAACACGTGTAATAATTTTGCGCGGTGACCAGGTCGTTCATGAACGTTTCATGTAAGATTTTATTGGTGTACACAACTGAACGTCTTTCCTGTGCACAGTTATGATCTTTCATGTGCACGGTTATGATCTTTCCTGTGCACATTTATGATCTTTCCTGTGCACGGTTATAATCTTTCCTGTGCACGGTTATGATCTTTCCTGTGCACGGTTATGGTCTTTCCTGTGCACGGTTATGATCTTTCCTGTGCACGGTTATGATCTTTCCTGTGCACGATTATAATCTTTCCTGTGCACGGTTATGATCTTTCCTGTGCACAGTTATGATCTTTCCTGTGCACGGTTATGGTCTTTCCTGTGCACGGTTATGATCTTTTCTGTGCACGGTTATAATCTTTCATGTGTACGGTTATGATCTTTCCAGTGCACGGTTATGATCTTTCCTGTGCACGGTTATGATCTTTCTTTTGCACGGTTATGGTCTTTCCTGTGCACGGTGCGTAATATAGCTTTGCTCATTATATGAGAACATTGTGTTTAGTGTTTTGAACATAGTGAAACGAAGCATTATTGAATCGTCATTTCTGGTCGGGGGGGGGGGGGGGGTGAGGGGGACTTTTTTCGCCAAAAAAAAGCCACAGTTGTGGCGAATGAAAAGTGAAATTCACCATACTATATATAGATTAAGAAATAACAAATATTCGATAAAAATTAAATGACGAAATCTGTTTAATCTCGGACTCCAGATATTCCCATCAACAATTAATTTGAAACATGTATTCTGGCTTGATGAACCCCATTGTTGATCATATTGATGCACAGGTATTTTGGCTTGATGAACCCCATTGTTGATCATATTGATGCACAGGTATTCTGGCTTGATGAACCCCATTGTTGATCATATTGATGCACAGGTATTCTGGCTTGATGAACCCCATTGTTGATCATATTGATGCACAGGTATTCTCGCTTGATGAACCCCATTGTTGATCATATTGATGCACAGGTATTCTGGCTTGATGAACCCCATTGTTGATCATATTGATGCACAGGTATTCTGGCTTGATGAACCCCATTGTTGATCATATTGATGCACAGAGCAAGGTGGAAAATAACTGAGCAATAACCAGTTACAATGTATCGAGATTCCTATCTGACAGAATAGTATTTCACATTTTATACATTATTCATCTGCTCGAACCCCAGTCAGCCATAATCAGTGTCTCAATCAGCCACAAGCAGTATCTCAATCGGCCATAAGCAGTTTTATTATTATTATATTATTACAGTGGTTTTAAAAGCGCGGTACCCAGGCCTAGGGCTAGGCTCACTTCGCCTCACAGTAAAATACGAGATCTCCATTGGGTTCCTATTAGTAAGCGCATTGACCATAAGATTCTGTCCTCGGCGTAAAGCTGCATAGAAGGCTCTGCACCAGAATATCTGAAAGAACTGCTTTATAAACATGTAACCTTAAAGAACCTGCGGCCCTCAACTCAGTCCTTACTGAAAATTCCCAGTGTGGATGAACACAGAAAAAAGTCGTACCGAGTGCGCTCTTTTGAAGCGGTAGCGCCAAAGTTATGGAATAGTTTACCTCAATCTTTGAGGAGTACCGACAAGGACAAAAATCATTTAGGAAACATTTAAAGACTTTTTTGTTTAATAGATTTGATGACACCAGAGCGCAGTGAGCATGCTAAAGTAGCATGGATACCAGCGCTATAGAAGTATCCAATCAATCAATGTTAAACAGTACATTCAAGGTTAAATAAATTTAATGAATTTTAAAAATCAGCTTTAAAAAAAAAATATTCAACCCGGCCACCCCAGAACTCTTTGCATGTCACGCCTTGGACGGCACCCAGCAGCACAGTTTATCGGTCAGAGCAGACGCGTAGCTAAGAGGGGAGGCAGGAGGGGACAGACTAGTTAGGGGCGATAAAATTTGCTATGATATTATTTCATTGATGAAAATAACGGGTTAGAGAGTTGAAAAAAAAAGAAAGGGAGGCTCTTTAAAATGAATCTTGTCACCGGGCGCCAAACACTCTAGCTACGCCTCTGGGTAAGAGGGGGGTGTGGGCAATCAGTCGGGATATTACAGTTTGAAGAGATGTGTCTTGGGTGCATTTTTAAGCAGTATCTGTACAAACGTTTTTCTTGTTTTCGTTTGTGTAATAGAAATGTACTTCTAATTTTGAAATTGTAGCAGTCAACAGTCACGTTGTTATTCTACCTTAAAATGATATAATTAAACCCATATGTACAGCTGCTTACAGTATATAACTAAACCCATATGTACAGCTGCTTACAGTATATAACTTAACCCATATGTACAGCTGCTTACAGTATATAACTAAGACCATATTTACAACTGATTACAGTATATAAGTAAGACCATATGTACAAATGCCTACAGTATATAACTAAACCCATATGTACAACTGCTTACAATATATAACTAAGACCATATTTACAACTGCTTACAGTATATAACTAATACCATATGTGCAACTGCTTACAGTATATAACTAAGCCCATATGTACAACTGCTTACAGTATATAACTAAACCCATATGTGCAGCTGCTTACGTATATAACTAAGACCATATGTACAGGTGCTTACAGTCTTGTACTAAGACCATATGTACAGCTGCTTACAGTATATAACTAAGACCATATTTACAACTGATTACAGTATATAAGTAAGACCATATGTACAAATGCCTACAGTATATAACTAAACCCATATGTACAACTGCTTACAATATATAACTAAGACCATATTTACAACTGCTTACAGTATATAACTAATACCATATGTGCAACTGCTTACAGTATATAACTAAGCCCATATGTACAACTGCTTACAGTATATAACTAAACCCATATGTGCAGCTGCTTACGTATATAACTAAGACCATATGTACAGCTGCTTACAGTCTTGTACTAAGACCATATGTACAACTGCTTACTAAGCCCATATAACTGTCTAGTGGAATAACTGTATACTTAATTTGTGATACATTTAAAATGGAATAAACTTTTATATTTGAAAATAATGTTAAATCTACAAACACTTTTTAAAAAAAAAAACATTTTGTTCAAAACCAAATTTTATCACACTTAACAGGTCCATTCACCAGGGGCGTCATTTCAGTTTTTTTCGGAAGGGGGGGGGGTCAAAACCAAAAATTGGTTGGCTTGTTAAGTTGTTTATTACTGGAGGCGCCACAGTACTTAATTTAAATAAATCCTGGAAATTCAGGGGGGGGGGGCAAATGCCACACACTGCCCTACCCACATGATGACCCGGCCATTCACCATATAATATATTATATCAGTGGGCGATAGGTTACCCCACCTCTGCCCTACAAACTGGGTGAGATCTATTGAGTGAGACTTATCATTGAGAGAGACTTATCATTGAGAGAGACTTATCATTGAGAGAGACTTATCATTGAGAGAGATTTATTATTGAGAGAGACTTGACCTATCATTGAGAGAGACTTATCATTGAGAGAGACTTATCATTGAGAGAGACATCATTTAGAGAGTGCATTTTCATTGCTCCTACAAACTGGGTGAGATCTATTGAGTGAGACTTATCATTGAGAGAGACTTATCATTGAGAGAGACTTATCATTGAGAGAGACTTATCATTGAGAGAGACTTATCATTGAGAGAGACGTATCATTGAGAGAGACTTATCATTGAGAGAGACTTATCATTGAGAGAGACTTATCATTGAGAGAGACTTATCATTGAGAGAGACTTATCATTGAGAGAAACTTATTGTTATGAGGGATGACGTATTTTGAGACACGCTTTGCCCGCCTTCCACGTGCATGACCTCTTTCAAGTCGGTCCCGTATTGGGGCGGTTAGAAAAAATATCCCATTGTTGATACTTTTGTTTACTATCGTCCGTTTCTGTCGAACATGATAGAACGATCTAGAGAATGCGGGAAGCAGTAAGACTGCGTATTCCATTTCCAAAATGATCATCTGAAACTGGGTATAAAAGGGATAAGAATAAATGACGGAGGAGAGATTTTCCTTTCCTTGATTAAGATACATGCTGTGTGTCATGATACTTTGTTGTGTGTAGAGATTTTTATTTCCTCGTACAATTTTGTGCTCCTTGTATTTTTATATACAGTACCGGTACCAGCAAATCTGTAAGTTTATAATTTTAATCATATTTCTCTTGCTATTATTATTTAATTGAAGTTCACAAATTAAAAAGTTATTAATTGCAATTAGCTCTGGCCTTGATTGTCGTTTTATTTGTTATTATTTTTAACCTTTGGTATCGTCCTTTATTATGGACTTTTTTTAGAACGATCCCTAGACAAAACAACAGAGATTAAATTATCCATCTATAACGGTCCGTAATACTTATTATTGAGAGAGACTTATCATTGAGAGAGACTTATCATTGAGAGAGACTTATCATTGAGAGAGACTTTTCATTGAGAGAGACTTATCATTGAGAGAGACTTATCATTGAGAGAGACTTATCATTTAGAGAGACTTGACCTATCATTGAGAGAGACTTATCATTGAGAGAGACTTATCATTGAGAGAGACTTATCATTTAGAGAGACTTGACCTATCATTGAGAGAGACTTATCATTGAGAGAGACTTATCATTGAGAGAGACTTATCATTTAGAGAGTGCATTTTCATTGCTCCTGCGTTTCTAATGTTCAATGATAATGACGTTCTCCACAGCTGTACCGTAAACATTTTTTTTAAATTCTTCATCGCTTCATAAATTATTGCTTAGCCATTTCTACAATTGGCATGAACTAAATTGATCATATCGAAATGATTATATTATAGATTAGTGGGTCAGTCGAAATGAACTATGACCATCTTAATCATCGTATTGGCTAATTGTGAACTTAGCGCCAGGTCTAATATTGATTAAACATACTAGAATCTTGTTTAACTTGTTCCTACGAATAATCTGACGATATCATAGACATGATTATTTTTTTTTAATCACCACTATGAGAGAGTGCATACATTCAAATATTGTAAATCAGGCCTGCACAACATACGGCCCGCGGGCCACATGCGGCCCGCCAGCACCAACTTTGAGGCCCGCGAAGTAACGAACTATTCTTTTTTAGTATTATTTTCTTAATAGCTTCTCCCCTTGTCCTATTTTCTTTCGGCCCGCACACGTTTTTCGTAAAGTATTACGGCCCGCCTTACATTTTGAGTTGTGCAGGCCTGACTTACATTTTGAGTTGTGCAGGCCCGCCTTACATTTTGAGTTGTGCAGGCCTGACTTACATTTTGAGTTGTGCAGGCCTGACTTACATTTTGAGTTGTGCAGGCCCGCCTTACATTTTGAGTTGTGCAGGCCTGATGTAAATAATTGCGCGGAATAAGAGAAATATATGGTAAAAAAAAAATTGTTCATTAAGTTAAAGGTTTACATTATACGTGGATCATCCTGTCAGACAATATTTAATGTAACTGTAACGACATCAATACAATTCGGATAATTGCTATGTGACTAAATCAACTGGACAAAATGGCATTCGTCGACATAGGGCGCATCACGAGTCACGGGGTATCAGTAGGTTCATATCGATACTACTACATCCATTTGAAATATTGTAATAATTTCGACATTTGTTGTTTGTGTTCTTTATTTCCTGTTTTATCATTATTCATGCTATTGAACAAGATTATCACATCATTTCATACGGGACATGGGATTTTAATTTTTGTTACAACAAGAAAACGTGTTATAGGCTCGAATTATTTCATTAAATCGTTTTGTACACGGTAATGTATGGTACATAGAAGCCACAAAAATATATGGTATATAGAAGCTTACTGCGATGGTGACTTTTAGGAGCAGATGGCATAAACCATCTGTCAGTACGATGATGTCGCTGCTGTCACTGATTTAGTTGGACGACGAGGATGACGATGTCAATTACGAATGTACAATTACTCTGATGCAATTATGATCATCTAACCACGGGAATGAAGTTGTACAATTATGATCATCTAACCACGGGAATGGAAGTTGTACAATTATGATTATCTAATCATAGGAATGGACGTCCTATGACGTTGTTATGATGATGTGATGATTTCGTCACTGTGTTGGCAAGGGCGTTAAAAATTTATAGTTTTACACTGATCGTCAGAGTATATAGTTATTGAGACAAATAGTCTACATTCTATCACAGTTAAATGAATTTGAGGTCCGACCATGGACATCATTGTAAAATAATTTACCGTAAAAGAAAATCTTGCAATCATTACAATATTTATTCTCCGCCTGCCGACTCAATCTCTATTTGACTGTATCTCTCTGTCTCTCTTTCTCTCTCTCTCTCTCTCTCTCTCTCTCTCTCGCTAATTCTCTCTCTCTTTCTTTCTTGGTCTCTCTTCCTCCCGCTCATCATTTTTCCTCCAGACCTCCTTCTCTTAGAGAACCTTATTTGTAAATAAATCTCAGCCAGTTTGTCTCAAATTAAATACTTAATCTTAATCCATATTTCCATTTTTTCTCCACACCAGACCAATCATTTTAATCCCAACATGTCCCTCTCATAAGCAATTACTCTCAAACCAAGCACGCTTCTTACAACATACCCTAGCCACTCACGCAACCTTGACGTCATAGACCTTGGTCAAATATATAGAACTAGATGAATAGAAGACATTGACTCTCGGGTATTGCAGAAAAGAAGAAATGAAAGCTGAAATCCTTACCAAGGGACTATCTCAGCAAAGATTCAAGTGACTCAGAGACATAACTGGTATGAAAGAAGGGACTGTCTCAGCAAAGATTCAAGTGACTCAGAGACATAACTGGTATGAAAGAAGGGACTAACTCAGCAAAGATTCAAGTGACTCAGAGACATAACTGGTATGAAAGAAGGGACTGTCTCAGCAAAGATTCAAGTGACTGAGAGACATAACTGGTATGAAAGAAAGGACTGTGTCAGCAAAGATTCAAGTGACTCAGAGACATAACTGGTATGAAAGAAGGGACTGTCTTAGCAAAGATTCAAGTGACTCAGAGACATAACTGGTATGAAAGAAGGGACTGTCTCAGCAAAGATTCAAGTGACTGAGAGACATAACTGGTATGAAAGAAGGGACTGTCTAAGCAAAGATTCAAGTGACTCAGAGACATAACTGGTATGAAAGAAGGGACTGTCTCAGCAAAGATTCAAGTGACTCAGAGACATAACTGGTATGAAAGAAGGGACTGTCTCAGCAAAGATTCAAGTGACTCAGAGACATAACTGGTATGAAAGAAGGGACTGTCTAAGCAAAGATTCAAGTGACTCAGAGACATAACTGGTATGAAAGAAGGGACTGTCTCAGCAAAGATTCAAGTGACTGAGAGACATAACTGGTATGAAAGAAAGGACTGTGTCAGCAAAGATTCAAGTGACTCAGAGACATAACTGGTATGAAAGAAGGGACTGTCTTAGCAAAGATTCAAGTGACTCAGAGACATAACTGGTATGAAAGAAGGGACTGTCTCAGCAAAGATTCAAGTGACTCAGAGACATAACTGGTATGAAAGAAGGGACTAACTCAGCAAAGATTCAAGTGACTCAGAGACATAACTGGTATGAAAGAAGGGACTGTCTCAGCAAAGATTCAAGTGACTGAGAGACATAACTGGTATGAAAGAAAGGACTGTGTCAGCAAAGATTCAAGTGACTCAGAGACATAACTGGTATGAAAGAAGGGACTGTCTTAGCAAAGATTCAAGTGACTCAGAGACATAACTGGTATGAAAGAAGGGACTGTCTCAGCAAAGATTCAAGTGACTGAGAGACATAACTGGTATGAAAGAAGGGACTGTCTAAGCAAAGATTCAAGTGACTCAGAGACATAACTGGTATGAAAGAAGGGACTGTCTCAGCAAAGATTCAAGTGACTCAGAGACATAACTGGTATGAAAGAAGGGACTGTCTCAGCAAAGATTCAAGTGACTCAGAGACATAACTGGTATGAAAGAAGGGACTGTCTAAGCAAAGATTCAAGTGACTCAGAGACATAACTGGTATGAAAGAAGGGACTGTCTCAGCAAAGATTCAAGTGACTGAGAGACATAACTGGTATGAAAGAAAGGACTGTGTCAGCAAAGATTCAAGTGACTCAGAGACATAACTGGTATGAAAGAAGGGACTGTCTTAGCAAAGATTCAAGTGACTCAGAGACATAACTGGTATGAAAGAAGGGACTGTCTCAGCAAAGATTCAAGTGACTGAGAGACATAACTGGTATGAAAGAAGGGACTGTCTAAGCAAAGATTCAAGTGACTCAGAGACATAACTGGTATGAAAGAAGGGACTGTCTCAGCAAAGATTCAAGTGACTCAGAGACATAACTGGTATGAAAGAAGGGACTGTCTCAGCAAAGATTCAAGTGACTCAGAGACATAACTGGTATGAAAGAAGGGACTGTCTAAGCAAAGATTCAAGTGACTCAGAGACATAACTGGTATGAAAGAAGGGACTGTCTCAGCAAAGATTCAAGTGACTCAGAGACATAACTGGTATGAAAGAAGGGACTGTCTCAGCAAAGATTCAAGTGACTCAGAGACATAACTGGTATGAAAGAAGGGACTGTCTCAGCAAAGATTTAAGTGACTCGGGGGCATAATTGGGGTGAAATCAATGAATTATTTTTCTTAGTGTTTTTAGAAGCAGTGATGAAAATGACAAAATACGAAATGTCGATGACTAGTTTAAAGCCCGCAAAAGATTGGCGACAGCAATTCGTGAACTTTTCGATTACTAAAGTTATACTTGACAAAAAATTATTTTAAAGAAATTCACAATTAAGAATCCCAATTTTTGCAACACCCTCCCCACCCCCCTCCCCCCCCCCCATGATACGTCACTGCACACTTTTTATTTCCCGCCCATGAACTATATTAATATATTCTGATGTCCCGACCACTTTTAAACCGAATATTTATTGCACCACACTTAAATTGAGACGATTTCATTTTCCGTTGTGTTATTTTATTTAAAAAATCATTTAGCGCAGTTATCGGGAATTCTATTTTGCGCGCTATCTGGAAATGGAAGCAGTCACGCCACAAGCAAAATATATATAAGAGAATTGTAAGGATACTTATTTTTTAACTTATTGTCTTTTTAACTTTATTTTTGTAATCTTATCTGTTAATGACAAAATCAATATTATTTCGACATCATATTAACGTCCAAATGTCTTCAAGTTTTCAACTATTCCACTGATGTACCACCCCCCTTCCCTTCCCCCCCCCCTTTTTCGCCATCAACTCCATATTAAGATTTCCTCAGGTCCGTGATTTAATCTCCCGTAAGCCACGGCCGGAATGCTTCTATTTCTAGCGACACAAAACCAAAGACGATAAAATTGAACGCCCTCCCCCTTCCAGCTCCTCCTCCCCCTGTAGCGTTAAACTGTTATAAAACGACCATCTTGTATCTGTGATTGACAGAGATAAGCCGTCCAGTGAACAAAGAATGTCGGACTTGGACTTGGCGCACGGACATCTGGAATGATCGTCTCGACAATGAAGCCACTCAAAGGCCGAACGTCTGTAAACAAAACCTGCTGGTTTCTCTAGTTTAGAGGGTAGCTGGGGCTAGAAATAGTGACATGGAGATCAGCGTTAATACAAGGGACAATGTTTTATGTGACATCAAACACAACACCCTAAACGTGAGTTGATCAACTTCAGATTTACATATAGTTCTTTATCTAGATTGTATGTGCAATCGGGTGTAACAATGAAATATTTTTTTTATTTTTTTTAAGGTTGTTATAGTCAAATGATTATGATGACTGAAAGACGTTGAATGTAATCAGCTCGTCCCAGAATGCATGTAGCACCAGTCGTGTGTTATAGACGGGGTGAGAGTGAGAAATTTGGATTGAGAGTCGGTATCCTTCTCTGTTGCGCTACAGCCCATGTTAGCCTGCCTCACCACTTCCTTCCACTCAGACCATCCATCTGTCCCTATGGCGCTACATCCCTTGTGGGACTTTGGCCTGCCTTACTACTTCCTTCCACATCATCCATTTATCTAAGTCTTGGTCCACCTTTGAGCCTTTTTCCTCTGGGGTTTTGATGGTGCACCATCTTCACTCCTCTGTCTTTTAGCATATTTTCTAAGTTTCCGGCCCAGCGTAACCTGGCCTTATTTTATTTCTGCTAGTGTGAGATCCTGATATAGACTGTACAATTCCTGGTTGGTTCGTTTTCTCCATCCATATTCATCCTTTGTTGGTCCGCAGAGAGTTTGTATTGGAAATATAAATTCCACTGGCCTGACTTTAAAATGGTTGCTTACTACTCCCAATTTGTCCCAGCGTTTCCCAAAACTTTAAGTTAAGTGGACCGGTGGACAAGTTTCCCTTGCACCAGAGACCAGTGGTCAGTTTTCTCTTCCACCAGAGACCAGTGGTCAGTTTTCTCTTCCACCAGAGACCGGTGGACACGTTTCCCTTGCACCAGAGACCGATGGACACGTTTCCCTTGCACCAGAGACCAGTGGTCAGTTTTCTCTTCCACCAGAGACCGGTGGACAAGTTTCCCTTGCACAAGAGACCGGTGGACAAGTTTCCCTTGCACCAGAGACCGGTGGACAAGTTTCTCTTGCACCAGAGACCGGTGGACAAGTTTCTCTTGCACCAGAGACCGGTGGACACGTTTCCCTTGCACCAGAGACAAGTGGTCAGTTTTCTCTTCCACCAGAGACCGGTGGACAAGTTTCCCTTGCACAAGAGACCGGTGGACAAGTTTCCCTTGCACCAGAGACCGGTGGAAAAGTTTCCCTTGCACCACAGACCGGTGGACACGTTTCCCTTAGCTATGAGTTTTCATTGATTCCATGTTTAACATCCCTTGTGATGGTGAGTGTTCCGGCTAAAGAGGACGAGTCCATGACAAATGTCCGGTCCTGATATAAGGCGATCGATACGTGTGTGCGCCACGAGATGATATCTTGGTTCCTCACCCGTCTATAACAAATCTCAAAAGGACAGTTATTTCTCGCGTTGGCGCCATGCACACATTTCGATTGACTGCTGGACTAGCCAGTATGAGGCCCTTAACATCACACAAGTGGTCATTTTATGGACCACTTCCTGTTCGCCATATTTAGGTCAACCATCGAGCTGCTTCCCGCGGGAAGGTTGGTGTTAAAACTCACCCAGGCGGGAGATTAAGCAGACGACAAAACAGAAGATTGGGCTGGGATTTATTGAGTATGATTAAGTCTAAGTTTTACTGTAGTCAGTTTGGTCAAATCAGCCGCTTGTTTTGTAACACTGAGCACAAATGATGGTAAACAGATATATTATATAACCTACGCTTCTCTATCTACACCTACAATTCTCTATCTACACCTACACTTCTCTATCTACATCTACACGTCTCTATCTACACCTACACTTCTCTATCTACATCTACACTTCTCTATCTACATCTACACGTCTCTATCTACACCTACACTTCTCTATCTACGTCTACACTTTTCTATCTACGTCTACACTTCTCTGTCTACACCGATTCTTCCCAGCGTTCCCACGAACTCTTACTGTCTCGCAGTCCTCAATTAATATTACTGTGGTTGAGAACAGTTAGTGCAACGTATACTTAGTGACAACCCCAAGATTCCCCCCGATGTATTCACTTTGTATATCCCCATGTAACCATTGCTTGTGTATCTCATTTATCCAGCGTTGTTGTGTGGAGTATATCCCCTTTTAGTTTCTGAGTGTGCGTCGTATCAATCAATGTCTTTTTTATCATAATCTTTGACCATAATCTTTGTGACCATAATCTTCCTGACCATTATCTTTGTGAACATAATCTTTCTGACCATAATCTTTGTGACCATAATTTTGATCATGTTTATTTCTTGGACATGATTACAATACTTTCACATGTATTTTCAAATGATTATAATTATATGATATCCCCCATTAGATACTACGTTATGCTACTTCATTTAATTTTCATTTTTCTTTTACCCAAATGGTCTATGGTCTCGATTTTCCCTTTTTGCTTTTTAGTCCAATCGGCAATCGGGCGCTTTTTGGCTTATAGCTGAGTGTGGACATCCATATCTGGTCTGAATCCACCCTTTTCGTCACCTCGTCAAAGTTCATGTTATGCCTACAGTAATCACCCTTAAACCAATCACCCTTAAACCAATCACCCTTAAGCCAATCACCCTTAAAACAATCACGCTTAAACCAATCACACTTAAGCCAATCACCCTTAAAACAATCACGCTTAAACCAATCACCCTTAAGCCAATCACCCTTAAGCCAAACACCCTTAAACCAATCACCCTTAAGCCAATCACCCTTAAAACAATCACGCTTAAACCAATCACCCTTAAGCCAATCACCCTTAAAACAATCACCCTTAAAACAATCACCCTTAAGCCAATCACCCTTAAGCCAATCACCCTTAAGCCAATCACCCTTAAGCCAATCACCCTTAAAACAATCACGCTTAAACCAATCACCCTTAAGCCAATCACCCTTAAAACAATCACGCTTAAACCAATCACCCTTAAGCCAATCACCCTTAAAACAATCACCCTTAAAACAATCACCCTTAAGCCAATCACCCTTAAGCCAATCACCCTTAAGCCAATCACCCTTAAGCCAATCACCCTTAAAACAATCACGCTTAAACCAATCACCCTTAAAACAATCACCCTTAAAACAATCACCCTTAAAACAATCACCCTTAAGCCAATCACCCTTAAGCCAATCACCCTTAAGCCAATCACCCTTAAGCCAATCACCCTTAAAACAATCACGCTTAAACCAATCACGCTTAAACCAATCACCCTTAAAACAATCACCCTTAAAACAACCACCCGTAAAACAATCATCATCACAACGAACACCCATTTTTGTAGAGGGATGTTTGAAGAAGCCAAACGCTATCATCATGTTAACAGTCTCTGAATTGACAGGTATAAAAAAAATGGGTACCATTATCAATTTGACATGTTTCAGTTTGTCTAACATCGAGGCTGGTCATTGTGAAACGCTTTGTCATAATATGTACCCCCTTCCTTTTTCAACTACCCATGAAAAACAATGGTTTGTAACTGGCGAGAACCTCATGCTCGAAGACGGCAAGAAGGTATGGCATTAGAAATTATTGAATAATGAGCTTCTTTAGAATTTTGTAAGTCTGAACACAAAGGAAAGTTCAGTTCAAACGTGTGACAGAAACGTGTTGCACATAATTTGTAGCATACCGTATTTGTCTAAATAAATAGTGGAATAAGGTATGTTTAGGCTAGGGAAAAAAATTGAAAACTAACGTGCTCTCAGATCACCATGCAGCCCTCCCAGTCTCTGTGTAGCAACAATGGCAGTGCTCTCATATCACAATGCAGCCCTCCCAGTCTCTGTGTAGCAACAATGGCAGTGCTCTCATATCACAATGCAGCCCTCCCAGTCTCTGTGTAGCAACAATGGCAGTGCTCTCATATCACAATGCAGCCCTCCCAGTCTCTGTGTAGCAACAATGGCAGTGCTCTCATATCACAATGCAGCCCTCCCAG
Source organism: Omphiscola glabra (assembly GCA_964017045.1). Taxonomy (NCBI): domain Eukaryota; kingdom Metazoa; phylum Mollusca; class Gastropoda; family Lymnaeidae; genus Omphiscola; species Omphiscola glabra. The sequence continues at coordinate 6,128,435 of OZ024796.1, forward strand.
TCTCTGTGTAGCAACAATGTCGGTACTCTCAGATCACAATGCAGCCCTCCCAGTCTCTGTGTAGCAACAATGGCGGTGCTCTCAGATCACAATGTAGCCCTCCCAGTCTCTGTGTAGCAGCAATGGCGGTGCTCTCAGATCACAATGCAGCCCTCCCAGTCTCTGTGTAGCAACAATGGCGGTGCTCTCAGATCACAATGCAGCCCTCCCAGTCTCTATTCTAGATACCAATACCCCATAAGGTACATTCTAGATACCAATACTACGTAATGTACACGCTAGATACCAATACATTAGATAGGTCTTTAATGCCAGCGAGGACCAACGTTAAACTTTGGGTTGACCCATTTGGTAGTCATCTCTTCTTTTTTTTTTCTTAAAAGTTTCTAGGTTTTGATGCGTTATGACTCGGTTAAAATCGGCAAGTTCGGAAGCGGTTCTGAGCTCTTCACATTCTCAATGCCATACCTTTCTGCCGTCTTGGATAGTAAGGTTCTCGCGAATTACAGACCATTTTTTTTCTTTAATACCAGCCACCCGGACTTCGGTCATTAGTTTAGGGTAGCAGCTCGAGCTGAAGCCATCTTTACCATCGTCGCTTTCTCCCCGCACGTTCCTTCTCTTAAGCCCACGTTCTGCCAGCTTCTTTCCACCAAAGGTTCTGAACTTGCGGTCTCTACATATTCTTATAGGAACGCCATTACTCCCTGTTGTGAGATCGCCGTGGGCAACATCAACATTATCTTACGTCTCTGTTGCTTCCGTCGACGTACTTTCGACTACGCCACGGGACGTTTTCCCATAAAGCCAGTGTCTCCTAGCAAATAGTGCGCTCACAGAGCTGATCCTATGGCTATAGTTACGATAGGTCTATGATCCTTACCAATTTCATATAGTACTTTCAGTCTGACATTTTCGTCTAGTTTCGATGATACTAGGGTCAGAACATTCCACTGTGGCCCATGCATAACAACGCGGGGGGGGGGGGGGGGGGCCCGCTGTCTTTACTTCGGAGCTCAATCAATGTTTGTGGTGAATTCTATGTCAATGTAACATTCTGGGGCGTTAGGTCCAGGGCAGCCCAAAACGTCCAAATAGGATGAAATCCCTAGCAATAATTGTTGTGCCTAGGTGCGTGATAATATATGGTTCACCGCGATCCAACTGTGTCAAGAAAATAAATAGTGGAATAAGTTATGTATTTAAAGATAACTTATTTTAGGTATAGCTAGGATATATAAAATATATATATATGTAATTTGAATGTATAATTATATGAATGCTTTTTGTTGTGGTCTTGAAGGCTTCAGGCGAAACTTTGTATAGCTATAATAAAAACTTAAAATATATTGTTTTACTTAACTAATTGTATGTTTCTCATTAGTCTGCAAATCTGAATTAAGGTGGGGGGGTGCTGTTAAATTCCCCCCTCCCCTAACCCGCCAGGTTTTTTTTAAATTTCTACGGGTAACAAAATTATTATGGCAAAGTAACAATACACTTACTTAATATTTTAGTATATTTTTATGTTTTATTTAATTTCCTGTCTGTTTATTATTTTATCATTATAGTCTTTTGTGGGGGGGGGGGAGTGGGAGAGAAAATAGTCTTTATTTATTGTTTGGTTTGAATGCACATCCAACCCGTCACACATCCTATCCGCCACACATCCTACCCGCCACACATCCTACCCGTCACACATCCTACCCGTCACACATCCTACCCGTCACACATCCTACCCGTCAAACATCCTACCCGTCACACATCCTACCCGTCCCACATCCTACCCGCCGCACATCCTACCCGTCACACATCCTACCCGTCACACATCCTACACACCGCACATCCTACACACCGCACATCCTACACACCGCACATCCTACACACCGCACATCCTACACACCGCACATCCTACCCGAAATAATAATAAATAGCCTAATAAAATACAATTTTTGAAAAAATCACGTGATATAATCCTTCACATTGCTGAAAAATGTCAAGCAGTTCGTTTAACAATATTACTATTGAATAGCCAACTGTCTTCTAACAATTATTTAAATGTAAATTTTTTTGTGTTGCTAATAATTGATCAATTCATTTTGAACTCCTGAATTAAACAACCATACTATGTCGAGCATGATCCACAGTACGAAATGTACTAAATCCAAGGTCGGGGGGGGGGGGGTAAGGGGGGGGGGAAGAGGTATTCTTCCACGCTAAACACTTTTAACAACCAGAGAGCTATAAATAGCATGAACTTTATAGAGAGGATGAAAAGGAGCGGATTTTGACCAGACATTGATGTGCGCCCCCAGCTACATGACAAGCCAGCGCCCTACGGGACAAGAAGCAAAAAGTGAAAATAAAGTCCAATGGGTAAAACAACCAAAAAAACCAAAGCTTTTCGCAAAATTTCTTTATAGAATATAATATCGAGCAATTTGGGGGGGGGGGGGGGTGGGGGGTGGGGTGGGGGGTGGGGGGGTGGTATGAAATTTGACAAAGCATGCTTTAAAGTAACGCACTTTAAAAGAATCCCAATTAGTGCTACCCCCAATTCTCGCAACCGATCATTTTTTTTCTCAGGCCCCTGAGCTATATTAATATTCTACCCACCCACTTTTACATAGCAGAATTATGATGCCAACTATTTCAGTAAAATAGGGGGCGGGGGGGAATGATGGGGGGGGGAGTGGGATTGTAAATGTGAAAAAAAATGTGTTGTCATCAGCAACGAGTCTATGTGCTAAGGTGTAGACAGAGAAGTGTAGCTGTAGACAGAGAAGTGTAGCTGTAGACAGAGAAGTGTAGCTGTAGACAGAGAAGTGTAGCTGTAGACAGAGAGGTGTAGCTGTAGACAGAGAAGTGTAGCTGTAGACAGAGAAGTGTAGCTGTAGACAGAGAGGTGTAGCTGTAGACAGAGAAGTGTAGCTGTAGACAGAGAAGTGTAGCTGTAGACAGAGAAGTGTAGCTGTAGACAGAGAAGTGTAGCTGTAGACAGAGAAGTGTAGCTGTAGACAGAGAAGTGTAGCTGTAGACAGAGAAGTGTAGCTGTAGACAGAGAAGTGTAGCTGTAGACAGAGAAGTGTAGCTGTAGACAGAGAAGTGTAGCTGTAGACAGAGAGCTGTAGATTGAGAATAGTAAGTGTAGATCGAGAAGTTTAGGTGTAGAAAGAGAAGTTTAGGTGTAGACAGAGATGATTAGGTGTAGATAGAAGTTTAGGACGTGGATAAGCTTGTCATTTGACATGTTTATCTAAAAGTAGAGCCGTGTCGACGAAATTGGAGCCTGAGACGAAGGCTGAAAAGGCCGCCCCTGAATATATAGAACGAGTGCCAGGGGTGCGGTGGTAAAACTACGATCTTGGCGCCCTTTGTCTATGTGAAGCATGAGTCATTAATTCCTATTTGACGAGGATTTTGGACGTTGGCGCACGGAATGAGTTTTCACTTTGCACAGCCTTGGTTATAAGAGGCTCCTCCTTAGCTTGCAGTGTCTGACAAAGTACAGAATTATCTAACTGCAATACATAGTGGTATAAAACAAGAAATTGTCGCATATGCTATACATTTTGAACAACTTCTCTAAACCAATGAAATAGTCGCATGTACTAAACATTTTGAACAACTTCTCTAAACCAATGAAATAGTCGCATGTACAAAACATTTTGAACAACTTCTCTAAACCAATGAAATAGTCGCATGTACTAAACATTTTGAACAACTTCTCTAAACCAATGAAATAGTCGCATGTACTAAACATTTTGAACAACTTCTCTAAACCAATGAAATAGTCGCATGTACTAAACATTTTGAACAACTTCTCTAAACCAATGAAATAGTCGCATGTACAAAACATTTTGAACAACTTCTCTAAACCAATGAAATAGTCGCATGTACAAAACATTTTGAACAACTTCTCTAAACCAATGAAATAGTCGCATGTACAAAACATTTTGAACAACTTCTCTAAACCAATGAAATAGTCGCATGTACAAAACATTTAAGAAAACTGATAAGAACCCAGCGATTTCATCAATAACGAGCCACTAGGGAGCAGGTCCTAGACCAGGGGTGGGCAAACTACGGCCCGCGGGCCGCATGCGGCCCGGCAACTGATATTATGTGGCCCTCGAAGGCATTTAGAAATTTAAAAAAATTACTATGTTTTTAAGTTATTTTGTTGAATTTTACAGAATTTCATGCACCGTTATGATTTTTAAAACATTTTTGATCAAATTTCTTTCTAATTTTCTATTTTTTTAAACAGTCCTTGACACCTTTGTCATGTAATGCTAAAATGCGAAACTATCGATTTTAATATAGGGAAATGTTTATCGATATTTAAAAATTGGACATAATATATATGCTGCCCCCCAATAGCTTTACCTTTGTCAATGTGGCCATCCGCACAAAAAGTTTGCCCACCCCTGTCCTAGACCCTAACAATAACTTTAGATCATAATGGCATCTTTTTAACGTCTCTCCGTCTGCCTGACATCCACAAGGGCCCTCAAGAGGGGAGATAATTGTATCTTAGATCAAAGGCTGATCCACTACGGGAGACATCAGGAGTGGCCACGGGGGTGGCGGGGTGTTGGGGGAGAAAGGAAGACGTGGATGAGTGTGGAAGGTTGGAGGAGGAAGTAAGAGGTGGATGGATTTTGATGGACATGGATGGATGTGGAGTGATATGGCTGGTGGCGGATATAATTCAGTTAGGTTTATCTGCTTCACTTCAAAGACGTGACAATAAAAAAGGAAAGTTCTTTCTTCAGGACGCTCTGCCCTGCATTGATTATCGTCTGCTCCATTTGATACAACCATTTCCTGTAATTTGAGATTGTTTAAAGTCAAAAGAAATTTCCAGCGAATCTTTCTAAATCTCAACAGATCTGAGCTAAATCATTACAATGAACTTTGAGAATTATCAGAATCTTTAAATTAGATGCATATACATTAAGACCAAGCATAACATGAAAATCTTACTGTTAGACAACACCTCTGTGTAATCCAAAACCAATTTGATGACACTGAGTAATATATCGCACTTCAAGAGCGAATATAATTCAAGAATAAATGACATACGGTCTTATGTTTAAATGTATCAATTTGGATTTGCCTGAGTCCTAGTTTTTGTAACGCTAGATCATCGATTGGCCAAACTCCTAGTTGTTGCGAATCTGTATCATCGACTGACCAAAGTCCTTGATGTTGTAAAGCTGTATCATCGACTGACCAAAGTCCTTGATGTTGTAAAGCTGTATCATCGACTGACCAAAGTCCTTGATGTTGTAAAGCTGTATCATCGACTGACCAAAGTCCTTGATGTTGTAAAGCTGTATCATCGACTGACCAAAGGCCTTGTTGTTGTAAAGCTGTATCATCGACAGACCAACGTCCTTGATGTTGTAAAGCTGTATCATCGACTGACCAAAGTCCTTGATGTTGTAAAGCTGTATCATCGACTGACCAAAGTCCTTGATGTTGTAAAGCTGTATCATCGACTGACCAAAGTCCTTGATGTTGTAAAGCTGTATCATCGACTGACCAAAGTCCTTGATGTTGTAAAGCTGTATCATCGACTGACCAAAGTCCTTGATGTTGTAAAGCTGTATCATCGACTGACCAACGTCCTTGATGTTGTAAAGCTGTATCATCGACTGACCAAAGTCCTTGATGTTGTAAAGCTGTATCATCGACTGACCAAAGTCCTTGATGTTGTAAAGCTGTATCATCGACTGACCAAAGGTCTTGATGTTGTAAAGCTGTATCATCGACTGACCAAAGTCCTTGATGTTGTAAAGCTGTATCATCGACTGAACAAAGTCCTTGTTGTAAAGCTGTATCATCGACTGACCAAAGGTCTTGTTGTAAAGCTGTATCATCGACTGACCAAAGGCATTGATGTTGTAAAGCTGTATCATCGACTGACCAAAGGTCTTGTTGTAAAGCTGTATCATCGACTGACCAAAGGTCTTGTTGTAAAGCTGTATCATTGACTGACCAAAGGCATTGATGCTGTAAAGCTGTATCATCGACTGAACAAAGTCCTTGTTGTAAAGCTGTATCATCGACTGACCAAAGGTCTTGATGTTGTAAAGCTGTATCATCGACTGAACAAAGTCCTTGTTGTAAAGCTGTATCATCGACTGACCAAAGGTCTTGTTGTAAAGCTGTATCATTGACTGACCAAAGGTCTTGATGTTGTAAAGCTGTATCATCGACTGACCAAAGTCCTTGATGTTGTAAAGCTGTATCATCGACTGACCAAAGGTCTTGATGTTGTAAAGCTGTATCATCGACTGACCAAAGTCCTTGATGTTGTAAAGCTGTATCATCGACTGAACAAAGTCCTTGTTGTAAAGCTGTATCATCGACTGACCAAAGGTCTTGATGTTGTAAAGCTGTATCATCGACTGACCAAAGTCCTTGATGTTGTAAAGCTGTATCATCGACTGACCAAAGTCCTTGATGTTGTAAAGCTGTATCATCGACTGACCAAAGGTCTTGATGTTGTAAAGCTGTATCATCGACTGACCAAAGTCCTTGATGTTGTAAAGCTGTATCATCGACTGAACAAAGTCCTTGTTGTAAAGCTGTATCATCGACTGACCAAAGGTCTTGTTGTAAAGCTGTATCATTGACTGACCAAAGGCATTGATGTTGTAAAGCTGTATCATCGACTGAACAAAGTCCTTGTTGTAAAGCTGTATCATCGACTGACCAAAGGTCTTGATGTTGTAAAGCTGTATCATCGACTGAACAAAGTCCTTGTTGTAAAGCTGTATCATCGACTGAACAAAGTCCTTGTTGTAAAGCTGTATCATTGACTGACCAAAGGTCTTGATGTTGTAAAGCTGTATCATCGACTGAACAAAGTCCTTGTTGTAAAGCTGTATCATCGACTGAACAAAGTCCTTGTTGTAAAGCTGTATCATCGACTGACCAAAGGTCTTGTTGTAAAGCTGTATCATTGACTGACCAAAGGCATTGATGTTGTAAAGCTGTATCATCGACTGAACAAAGTCCTTGTTGTAAAGCTGTATCATTGACTGACCAAAGGTCTTGATGTTGTAAAGCTGTATCATCGACTGAACAAAGTCCTTGTTGTAAAGCTGTATCATCGACTGAACAAAGTCCTTGTTGTAAAGCTGTATCATTGACTGACCAAAGGTCTTGATGTTGTAAAGCTGTATCATCGACTGAACAAAGTCCTTGTTGTAAAGCTGTATCATCGACTGAACAAAGTCCTTGTTGTAAAGCTGTATCATCGACTGACCAAAGGTCTTGTTGTTGTAAAGCTGTATCATCGACTAACCAAAGACCTTGATGTTGTAAAGCTGTATCATCGACTGACCAAAGGTCTTGTTGTAAAGCTGTATCATCGACTGACCAAAGGCCTTGTTGTTGTAAAGCTGTATCATCGACTGACCAAAGTCCTTGATGTTGTAAAGCTGTATCATCGACTGACCAAAGTCCTTGATGTTGTAAAGCTGTATCATCGACTGACCAAAGTCCTTGATGTTGTAAAGCTGTATCATCGACTGACCAAAGGCCTTGTTGTTGTAAAGCTGTATCATCGACTGACCAAAGTCCTTGATGTTGTAAAGCTGTATCATCGACTGACCAAAGTCCTTGATGTTGTAAAGCTGTATCATCGACTGACCAAAGGCCTTGTTGTTGTAAAGCTGTATCATCGACTGACCAAAGGTCTTGTTGTAAAGCTGTATCATCGACTGACCAAAGACCTTGATGTTGTAAAGCTGTATCATCGACTGACCAAAGGTCTTGTTGTAAAGCTGTATCATCGACTGACCAAAGGCCTTGTTGTTGTAAAGCTGTATCATCGACTGACCAAAGTCCTTGATGTTGTAAAGCTGTATCATCGACTGACCAAAGTCCTTGATGTTGTAAAGCTGTATCATCGACTGACCAAAGGCCTTGTAAAGCTGTATCATCGACTGACTAAGGGCCTTGTTGTTGTAAAGCTGTATTATCGAGTGAATAAAGTCCTAGTTGTTGTCCCGAAAACAAAATTTCCCATTAACCGAAACAAGGGGAAAAAGTGTATTTGTCATGATTAATAAAGCTTGGGAACCGCTAGCGTAGATGACACATCCCAACACAAAGGCACGAGTCTCGAGTTCTCCTTTATGTCCAGGCATCTTCATTACTTTCCCTTAATCGCGCCCTCATTCATCTTTTTGACTTTACAGACGACTGGCATCTAGGCTCAGACAATTATTTGTTTAAACCTGGTGCTGTAATCTTCGTGACGTTAACAAGTCTACTTCCCTTTGACTATTATAGATAGCATTGTGTTGCCAGAGCTCATAGAAAGTCGTTTTTTGTTGTTTGTTTGTTGTTGTTTTGTGTGTTTGATTGATGGATTGTTATTGGTAAACTGAGAGAAATGGCGAAATGGAGTTTGTGGATAAATGACGGATAGAGAATCAATGGATTAGTGTTTCTAAACTTTGAGTCGATGGACATGCTGTTGTTGATGATGCAACGGATTAGTGTTGTTGAACGTAGAATCATTTGACTGGTGTTGTTGAAGATAGAATGAGTGGATTGGTGTTCAAAATAACTTAAAATAAAGTCACTGCCTCATCTTGCTTTCAAACCTACCTATTAGCTCTCTCCCTGACACTCGTCTCCCTCTCATTATTCTCTCCCTGACACTCGTCTCCCTCTCATTATTCTCTCCCTGACACTCTTCTCCCTCTCATTATTCTCTCCCTGACACTCTTCTCCCTCTCATTATTCTCCCCTCCTACACTCGTCTCCCTCTCATTATTCTCTCCCTTTCACTCGTCTCCCTCTCATTATTCTCTCCCTGACACTCGTCTCCCTCTCATTATTCTCTCCCTGACACTCGTCTCCCTCTCATTATTCTCTCCCTGACACTCGTCTCCCTCTTATTATTCTCTCCCTGACACTCGTCTCCCTCTCATTATTCTCTCCCCGACAGCTCACCTTTATAACCCCACCAAGGTTTCAAGTGACCAACTTATCCACTCAATCCAGATATAATTACCATGATCCGTTCGTGTCGTCATCACCCCTCATAGATTCAGTAAACCCATCAGGAGAAGACAACCTCTCGGCTAATATCCACTCCATGGAGCTTACCGCCCTTCCCGAATGTACTTGTATTGACTTTAGATGTACAGGCTCTCCCACCCCATCCCCCCACCCCCCACACCCAAGCGCCGGGACTCTGACGTTTTCAGTTAAGAAGTAAGTTCTCCAAAGACAGTGGTTCTCAACCTTCCTAGTGCCGCGACCCTTTAATACAGTTCCTCATGTTGTGGCGACCCACAACCACAAAATTATTTCCGTTGCTACTTCATAACTGTAGACTATATGTGTTTTCCGATGGTTTGAGGCGACCACTGGGAAAGGGTCTTTCGACCCCCGAAAGGGTCGCGACCCACAGGTTGAGAACCGCAGTTCTAAGACATGGAACATGAACACTGTGCTTGTCAAATCTCGCCCCAGTTTGCTTACTCAGAATGAATCAAAATTTGTGATTTAAAATATGGACTGCTGCTCAAAATACAAATGGCGTCATTAGTTTTTCACTGATACGCTCTCAGTGGACTAAGGAGTGGAAGGAGTGGACCAAGGAGTGGACTAAGGAGTAGACTAAAGAGTGTAAGGAGTGGACTAAAGAGTGGACTAAGGAAAGGACTAAGGAGTGGAAGGGTTGGACTAAGGAGTAGACTAAAGAGTGGAAGGAGTGGACAAAAGAGTGGACTAAGGCGTGGACTAAGGAGTAGACTAAAGAGTGGACTAAGGAGTGGACTAAGGAGTGGAAGGAGCGGACTAAGGAGTGCACTAAGAATTGGACTAATGAGAGGGACTAAAAAGTGGGAGGAGTGGACCTAGGAGTAGACTAAAGAGTGGAAGGAGTGGACTAAAGAGTTGACTAAGGAGTGGACTAAGGAGTGGACTAAGGAGGGGACTAAGGATTGGACTAAGGAATGGACTAAGGAGTGGACTAAGGAGTGGACTAAGGAGTGCACTAAGGAGGGGACTAAGGAAGGGACTAAGGAGTGGGAGGAGTGGACTAAAGAGTGGACTAAGGAGTGGACTAAGGAGTGGTCTAAGGAGTGGACTAAGGAGTGGACTAAAGAGTGGTCTAAGGAGTGGACTAAGGAGTGGACTAAGGAGTGGACTAAGGAGTGGACTAAAGGGTAAACTAAGGAGTGGACTAAAGAGTGGACTAAGGAGTGGACTAAGGAGTGGACTAAAGAGTGGACTAAGGAGTGGACTAAGGAAGGGACTAAGGAGTGGGAGGAGTGGACTAAAGAGTGGACTAAGGAGTGGACTAAGGAGTGGTCTAAGTAGTGGACTAAATAGTGGACTAAAGAGTGGACTAAGGAGTGGACTAAGGAGTGGACTAAAGATTGGACCAAGGAGTGGACTAAGGAGTGGACTAAAGAGTGGACTAAGGTGTGGACTAAGGAGTGCACTAAGGAGTGGACTAAAGAGTGGACTAAGGAGTGGACTAAAGAGTGGACTAAAGAGTGGACTAAGGAGTGACTAAAGAGTGGACTAAGGAGTGGACTAAGGAGTGGACTAAGGAGTGGACTAAGGAGTGGACTAAAGAGTGGACTAAGGAGTGGACTAAGGAGTGGACTAAGGAGTGGACTAAGGAGTGGACTAAGGAGTGGACTAAAGAGTGGACTAAGGAGTGGACTAAAGATTGGACTAAGGAGTGGACTAAGGAGTGGACTAAGGAGTGGACTAAGGAGTGGACTAAGGAGTGGACTAAAGAGTGGACTAAGGAGTGGACTAAGGAGTGGACTAAGGAGTGGACTAAGGAGTGGACTAAAGAGTGGACTAAGGAGTGGACTAAAGAGTGGACTAAGGAGTGGACTAAAGAGTGGACTAAGGAGTGGACTAAGGAGTGGACTAAGGAGTGGACTATGTCGTTGACTAGACTTGATATGGTGCTTGTGAAGTACATAATGGTCAAACTCATGAAATACAATTTTTTAAAGAATATGTCATATTTGAATTTTTTAATGTTACCCATGAAGAAACTTTATGAAACTAGCTAGCTCTGAAAAACATGCTTTGATAGATAAATAGCGTCAGCTGTATGCTACAAAATTATTTTTAAAGGTTTTAGTTTATTCTACGTCTCAGAATAAACGTTTTGCATCTTAAATGTGATTTTATTTTGAAATGTCCTACTTTCAAATGAAATGTCCTACTTTTCAAAATGAAATGTCCTACGTACAAAATGAAATGTCCTACTTTCAAAAAGGAAATGTCCTACTTTCAAAAAGGAAATGTCCTACTTTGAAAATGAAATTTTCTACTTTCAAAATGAAAAGTTCTACTCTCAAAATGAAATGTCCTACTTTCAAAATGAAATGTCCTACTTTCAAAATGAAATGACCTCCTTTTAAATCCATTTTAAAAGTTATTGTCATCCTTGTTTCATTTTTTCATCTAGCAACCCTTCTCGAAACAGGTTGTCACAAAACCTGGGTGCCGCCAATACGGGTAGTGCTTTCTTTGTTCATAAGATTAGTCCAGTAGCTTATGTCGGTGACGCTCTAACAGAGTTTCCCAACATTTGTTTGTGCCATGCCCCACCTAAGCCAGTGTTTCCCAACATGTTGTGTGCCATGCCCCACCCAAGCCTTTCTAAAACTCTTATGCCCCCCACCCCATGTATCATATACATAGTTTTTAATATTCATAAATAGGGTTGTTCACTGAAGAAACTTAAATGATATGTTTTAGGAAGAAATCACTAGGAAAATGGTGAGGAAACACAAGAAGTAACTTTTCAAGACATTTAAAGGAGAACTGAAATTCGAGTAGGAAATACTTTTAATGAAAGATTTTGTAAAATTATTTTAATTATTAATAATTATTATTTACATTTAGTGAGATGTTGGTGTTTGATGCTTGCTGCAAAGAGATTTCATGTTAGTTTCAGTCTCAAGTGTCCCCGTTGTATTATATACAGCCGTTTGTTTGTTGTTTTTTGTTTGTTGTTTTGTTTTGTTTGTTTTTGTTTTTTTTTGTTTTTTTTTTTGGGGGGGGGGGGGGTTTGCAACAAATCATTTATGGCACTAAATCCACATTCAACTAAATATGAAGATGGAAACGGTAACAATAGTTTTCTTGCACATTTGATTGAATTTGGATATTTGATTTCTGTTTCCTCACAAATCCATGTCATTACTCCTTTTATATTAAATAACGTTTTAACTGACTCATCATTTCGCATTTCTGCGAGTTCTTCTTGATACTCCATATTTGAAATATCAGACTAATCCACTAACATTGCCTACATCAGACAAATCCAATAACATGGGCGGGATCATCCAAGTTGGAAAATCAATTTCTTTCAAACCAGACAATATTTCTTTAAAATCTTAGCCGATATAATTTTCAGATGATCGACAATAACTAAGTATAGTGGCATCAATCACTTCACGTTTTTGGAGCCAATGAAACTTTTCAACATTTTTCTTGTACATATTTTTCTGAGATAATTCAATAAAGGTTATGAAACTAAATATCTTCACTTCTGCATGGACAAGAGTTTTATTTGTCCCTTGAAGTTGATTATTTAATATATTTAGTTTTCCAAAGATGTCGGCTAAATAACTCACAAATACTTTACCATCGACCGTTAACAAATATTTCATATCCGGTTTGTCACATTACAAAATCGCTAGAGTATCAAATAGTTCCATAAATCTTTTCAAGCAATTCCCTTTCGAAAGCCATCTTACTTCAGTGTGAGGTAAAAGTCTCACATAGTCTGCATTTTGTTCTTTACAAAATAGCTTGAAGAGACGTTCAGATTTAGCATTAGCTTTGATAGCATTGATACACTAGCTTTGATAGCATTGATACACTAGCTTTGATAGCATTGATACACTAGCGTTGATAGCATTGATACACTAGCTTTGATAGCATTGATACACTAGCTTTGATAGCATTGATACACTAGCTTTGATAGCATTGATACACTAGCTTTGATAGCATTGATACACTAGCTTTGATAGCATTGATACACTCTAGAACTGAATTTAGTACTTTATTTAGAGCAGGCGAAATGTGTTTAGCTACAAAGTTTTCCCTATGAATAACAGAATTTCTGGATTCTCTTCTTTCATCAATTTTAAGCAACCACTTTTTTTGCCCATCATATTAGGAGCACCATCTGCAGAACAAGATGTTATATTTTTCATTGGTATATTATTGAAATCTAAGTAATTTTGCTTATTATATATATCTTTGGCGGTTGTGGTGGTTTCTAATGATTTACAGAGCAAAATTTCTTCAGCTAAATACCCTTTATCAATATATCTTACGTAAGTTCTCAATAGAGCCTCACTGTCTCTCAAACTTGATTCATACATTTGCACTGAGAATTTTTTTTTTAACAAGTTGTATTTCAATATCTTCACTCATTTTGTCTATTCTTCTGCTTACAGTAATGTTACGGAGTGGCATAGCTTTTACGTCTTTGTCATCTTTTTCCAGAACCGTTTTAAGAAATGCTGATATTCTTGGTTTGATTGAATACTCTCCTATAGTAGAATTTTTCCCAGATTTAGCAATGAGTAAGGAAATTTCATAGCTAACCTCAAGAGTACGATTGACAGTTGCAGTGTGAGCAGTCAATAGAGACTTTATTGTTGCTCTTTTTAAAAAAATACAAGTTAAGTCATAGAATACGGTTGGTTTTCAAATTCTAGACAGCTCATTTTCCTATTAACTCCCTAAACAATCAAATTGCCCCCCTGTGGGGCGTGGGCACCACGTTGGGAAACGGCGCCCTAAGCGGTGTCATGATTTAGCCGCTTTCACTTTAGAATAAAATACGAAAAATAAGTTTCTATGTTCATTCCCTTTAGATATTCTTGTAATCATCTGCAAGCGTCTTAGTTGTGTATATAATAATAACTATTGGCACGCTTGTGTATATTCAGTCTTTTCATACAAGGCTCGATTGTATCTAATCCAAACGACGAAGGCAAAGATTGGTCAATATTTGAAGTTATAAAGTTCATGGCTAAATCTTTAAAATAGATACATTTTTTTTCCATTTACCAAAAATATAGTTTAGTGGTGTTAAGATTTTCTTTAAATATGAGGAAATGTTTGGTTTATTTCTATTTTATGACAATACAGTTGAGAGCCATGTGAAAATGTTATGAGATAAAGAATAGTTGTTTTAAACACATAAGACTATTAGACGTGATACTTTGATGAGAGATTGGTCTTGAACTATCAGAATTATGTGTTCAATGATTTTCCGATAACATAGTTCAGGAACGAGGAAGAGGCTGGGATACGTTTTTAATGAAGAGACTAATGTATCAAAATCTGTTAACGGTACAGATATTTAAAATAATACATATATTTTTTTTAAAGTTAAGTCCATGTTCTTTATCATTCAGTATTTACTTATTATTCAATGTAACAATACAGGGGCTTGGAAAATTGTCTTTTTCTTTTAAATTTCAGGATAAAAATTTAAAAAAATGATTTGATACATCAAAACTTTATTCAGTTACATAAGTAAAAATGAGATTTTTAGATGTTGAGATTGAAAGAACAGGTAGAAAGTCGTGCAATTTGACTACAGTTATTATCCTGGAGCTACCGAGGTATATTTTATAGTTATATTAATGTTTCTATATCTAGATCAGATCTGTCTCTGAAGCCCAGGGATAGGAGAAACATATGATTCTACATTTAGTGAACGCCCAGGAACAGGAGAAACACATGTCTCTACATTTAGTGAACGCCCAGGGACATGAGAAACACATGATCCTATATTTAGTGAACGCCCATGGACAGGAGAAACACATGTCTCTACATTTAGTGAACGCCCAGGGACAGGAGAAACACATGTCTCTACATTTAGTGAACGCTCAGGGACAGGAGAAAAATGTGATCCTATATTTAGTGAACGGCCAGGCACAGGAGAAACACATGTCTCTACATTTAGTGAACTCCCGGGGACAGGAGAAACACATGTCTCTACATTTAGTGAAAGCCCAGGGCAGAAGAAACACAAAGAAATAGAAAGATTACTATGGACTTTAAATATTATTATTATCAAAGAAGAGTAATTGACTCTCTTATTGATAGAAGAATTAAGTAGAACGGTCGTGTAGGCAGATGCTAATCCGTTGCGATTGGTACTTGGTTTTTTAATTTATAATATTGAATTGCTGTAACACATGCTTGTAACAATGAAATAGTTTCTGTTGGTGTCACGACCTCTGGAGGAAGATACGTTTGTGATGGTGTCACGACCTCTGGAGGAAGATACGTTTGTGATGGTGTCACGACCTCTGGAGGAAGATACGTTTGTGATGGTGTTACTACCTCTGGAGGAAGATACGTTTGTGGGGGTGTTGCGAACTCTGGGGAAGGTACGTTTGTGGTGGTGTTGCGAACTCTGGGGAAGGTACGTTTGTGGTGGTGTTGCGAACTCTGGGGAAGGTACGTTTGTGGTGGTGTTGCGAACTCTGGGGAAGGTACGTTTGTGGTGGTGTTGCGAACTCTGGGGAAGGTACGTTTGTGGCGGTGTTGCGAACTCTGGGGAAGGTACGTTTGTGGTGGTGTTGCGAACTCTGGGGAAGGTACGTTTGTGGTGGTGTTGCGAACTCTGGGGAAGGTACATTTGTGGTGGTGTTGCGAACTCTGGGGAAGTTACGTTTGTGGTGGTGTTGCGAACTCTGGGGAAAGATAGAATGCATGCATGTCATTATAAATACAACTTCGAAACGTGCTTCGCAACTCTAGTGTTTGAAACACTGTATAAGTTGATAGATCATATTTAGTGTTGATAGATCATCGTATATGTTGACAGATCCTAGTATTTGTTGAAAGATCATCGTATGTGTTGAAAGATCATCGTATGTTTTGAGAGATCATTGTATGTGTTCATAGATCATCTCGTATGTGTTGACAGATCATCGTATGTGTTGACAGATCATCGTATGTGTTTCACTTAAGTAATATCTGGCCAACAACGTTCTCAGGACTTTGCTTTTCCTCGTTTTACTCCAGCGGAAGTCAGATGACGTAATTTTGTGGAGTCGAAAGAAATGTTCCGACACACGTCTATGAATGAAAAAGATTATTTTCTTAGAGTCCTTTTGTGAAGCCCGGCTTGGTGGCATGTCCGTTTTCCTGCTGTCGACCACTCTCTAAGCCTTTCCTGTAGCCAGTAGTCCAAGATTGTTTCCCTGGCGTGTCGTCGTGAAAGGCTGGCTCTGTCTCTGAGAATCTGCGGAGTAAAGAATTCATTGAGATGGCTTTCATCTCTTGTTCAATAGGGGGCTAGGAATCGAGGGGCGTGGGGGTTTTTGAGGTGGGAAGGGGGAGTTGTGGGGACGACAACTTGGAATAGGGGAACAGAGGGGCATCTACACAATAGGGTGAAATGTAGGTAGTTCCTTCCAACCTGAGTTTATGTGTGTGGGGGGGGGGGGGGGAGATTAGTCGAGTTTTGAATTTGTCCAGGTGACCAAGTTAATTTTGAGAAAAAATTGAGTTGGGGGGAGGAGGGAGTTGGATCATTTTTAAAACAATTTCTTTTTGCTGGGGATTAAACTCTTAACAGTGAGAACTGACATCATATTGACCGCGCAGCGATTGTGCCACGAAATCGTGGATCTTTTTTTTTTTTTTAGAAATCAGAACTATAAGTAATAGTAGGCGTTTAGCCTTATCACAATTCATTTTTTGAACTTTTTGATAATTTGATGATTTGATGTATCTGATGATTTGATTTTCAAATGTAAAGAAATAATCGAGATATTAATGAAATGGTAATTGTTTGTTATCAATTTCTGTACTGAATAGTAAACATGGTTTGTTATCAATTTCTGTACTGAATAGTAAACAATGTTCTAACATATGTTTAACTGTAAACTTTTAAATTGCTAATGTTTATAAAAAATAATATTTTTAATAAAACTCTCGAATTAAATACCATGCAAAATTGACCAAGGTTCATTTGGGGTGGGGGGGGATTTGGCTTCCACCAGTCAAGGCGATGGACGCCCCTGTGGGACATGCACCCCATTTACGGGAATAGTAGATTTTATAAATTCATCAAAACGTGACTTTGCCTGCCGCGCTCGTGTTACCTTGGTGAAGATCTACTTGAAACGCATTCATGGTGGTGATGACATGCTGCTTCGTCCATACAGCTGCTTCTTGGCCACTCAAAACAAAGTCAGGGTAATAGTCAAGTGTAAAGGTCAAGTGTAAAAGTCAAGTGTAAAGGTCAAGTGTAAAAGTCAAGTGTAGCAACTCCAGAAGTTCTATCCGGTGTTTTGCTTACATCTGTTTTTGTCGGGGTCAATAGTTTGTTAATGATGTTTCAACCACAGTGTGACCGAGCTGATCTCTTGAACGTGTTCACGTGTTCGTGGTAACAAGCGGCAGCAGTTGTTAACCAATGTGTCGCTACACACTGGTGTGTCGTTACACACTGGTGTGTCGCTACACACTGATATGTCACGAATGTTCACGCGTGATCTATTCATACATGCAGTGGTTTGAGTCATTGTCATTTCTTAAAACAAAATTGTTAATATTGTTGAACCGTTGCTGTGGTATCGCGTACAGAATTTGTGGTATCGCGTATAGAATGCCTCACTGATGTAAATTCTCTACGTCATTTTTTTAGATTTGCAACTTGTAAGGCATTTTTTTCCTTGGTAGGCGATTTTAAAATGATTGATGTCATTATGTCTAAGTCCCTGGTCTCAGGACGATTTGACCCCAAAACTAATACAATCATACTGTTAATTTAGCACATAGTTAGGCAAATTGTTAAATTAACACAATGATAAGTTAGCAAATTGTAAAAATAGCAAATTTATAAATTAGCCCATTGTTAAGTTAGCAATTGTTAAAATAGCAAATTGTTAAATTAGCACAGTGTTAATTTAGCAATTGTTAAAATAGCAAATCTTTAAATTAGTACAATGTTAAGTTAGCAATTGTTAAAATAGCAAATCTTTAAATTAGTACAATGTTAAGTTAGCAATTGTTAAAATAGCAAATTGTTAAATTAGCATATCGATTGGCGATACATGAGTTAGCTAGATGCTTTCGAAATGTCCAACTATCTGTGTCTGATCAATAGGCTGATCAATATGCTGATCAATATGCTGATCAATATGCCAATACTGTAACAGGTTGGCGCATCACTACATTATCTTTAGACCATCCATACGTGTGACGCAACAGCACATGTAGCGCTTTGGCCTGCCAGACCACTTTCTTCCACTCAGACCATTTATCCATCCCTGTTGCACTACGGCCCATGTTCGTCTTTGACCTGCCTCACCACATCCTTCCACTCGGACCAACCTGATTCTTTTCTTTTCCATGCATGGTTTCCCAGCTGCTGTATATCCTTTTCCAGATCATCAATTCCTCTAAGTCTGCCTTTGAGCCGTTTGCCTCTGGAGTTTTGTTGGGGCAACCTCTTCACTATCCTGTCATGCGATTTAAAAAAACAGTGTATCGAAGTAATCACTCTGATTATAATGATCACTTACAGCGCGCCGATAATGAGGCCTTAACAATATCCCAGGATTTTCTTACCGTCAACTCCGCTTTTAATAGAGTGTGTCTGGAACCAACTACAGCCTTTGAAACAGTGGATTGTGTCTCAACCAACGACAGCCTCTGCAACAGCAGATTGTGTCTGGAACTAACTACAGCCTTTGCAACAGCGGATTGTGTCTGGAACCAACTACAGCCTCTGCAACAACGGATTGTGTCTGGAACCAACTACAACCTCTGCAACAGCGGATTGTGTCTGGAATCAACTACAGCCTCTGCAACAGCAGATTGTGTCTGGAACCAACTACAACCTCTGCAACAGCGGATTGTGTCTGCAACCAACTACAACCTCTGCAACAGCGGATTGTGTCTGGAATCAACTACAGCCTCTGCAACAGCGGATTGTGTCTGGAACTAATTACAGCCTTTGCAACAGCGGATTGTGTCTGGAACTAACTACAGCCTCTGCAACAGCGGATTGTGTCTGGAACTAACTACAGCCTCTGCAACAGCGGATTGTGTCTGGAACTAACTACAGCCTCTGCAACAGCGGATTGTGTCTGGAACTAACTACAGCCTCTGCAACAGCGGATTGTGTCTGGAACTAATTACAGCCTTTGCAACAGCGGATTGTGTCTGGAACTAATTACAGCCTCTGCAACAGCGGATTGTGTCTGGAACTAACTACAGCCTCTGCAACAGCGGATTGTGTCTGGAACTAATTACAGCCTCTGCAACAGCGGATTGTGTCTGGAACCAACTACAGCCTCTGCAACAGCGGATTGTGTCTGGAACTAATTACAGCCTTTGCAACAGCGTTGCATTTTCAGATTATGCAATAGCCTTCTCTGTAGAAGCGTTCTTAAACTTAAAATTAAAAAAACATCAAATATCAGGAAGAGATACCAGAAATGCTTCTTATGCATTAACTCAGGGTTTCCCAACTAGGGATGCTCGCACGCCCCAGGGGTACTGAAGGGGCATTTCATGGGGATGCTAGGAAACTAGGCTTAAGAACAGAGGGGAGATTCGATTTTTTTTAAATTTGGTATAGACGTGTTTATATTTTTAAGCATTTCTGCTTTTTTAACAATTTGACTCTGTAGATCATATGTCACACGGCTCCATAACTGTCCTTTACATCACATCTCATATTAGATTTTACCCTTCAATATCCAATATAATAAATAAATTAGAAGTCAAAATAAAAATAATTTTAAAATACATTGTTACTTATGTAAGGAGAGGGGGAGAGTTAGTAAAATAATGTTGGGGGGTATGACAGATGTCAAATTATTCCTGGGGGGTGCAGAGTATAAAATAGGGTTGGGGTATGACAGATGTCAAATTATTCCTGGGGGGGTGCAGAGTATAAAATAGGGTTGGGGTATGACAGATGTCAAATTATTCCTGGGGGGTGCAGAGTATAAAATAGGGTTGGGGGTATGACAGATGTCAAATTATTCCTGGGGGGTGCAGAGTATAAAATAGGGTTGGGGGTATGACAGATGTCAAATTATTCCTGGGGGGTGCAGAGTATAAAATAGGGTTGGGGGTATGACAGATGTCAAATTATTCCTGGGGGGGTGCAGAGTATAAAATAGGGTTGGGGGTATGACAGATGTCAAATTATTCCTGGGGGGTGCAGAGTATAAAATAGGGTTGGGGGTATGACAGATGTCAAATTATTCCTGGGGGGTGCAGAGTATAAAATAGGGTTGGGGGTATGACAGATGTCAAATTATTCCTGGGGGTGCAGAGTATAAAATAGGGTTGGGGGTATGACAGATGTCAAATTATTCCTGGGGGGGTGCAGAGTATAAAATAGGGTTGGGGGTATGACAGATGTCAAATTATTCCTGGGGGTGCAGAGTATAAAATAGGGTTGGGGGTATGACAGATGTCAAATTATTCCTGGGGGGTGCAGAGTATAAAATAGGGTTGGGGGTATGACAGATGTCAAATTATTCCTGGGGGGTGCAGAGTATAAAATAGGGTTGGGGGTATGACAGATGTCAAATTATTCCTGGGGGTGCAGAGTATAAAATAGAGTTGGAAAGAATGCATTACCAGGTCATAGATAATTATACTTTTTTGCTAGCTGTAATCTAAAATACTACATCTATGAGAGCATTCGTTGATTTAAAATATTTTTTATGGGTAGCAGACGAATGTCTAGTGTTGCCTTTTGGTTCGTGTTGAAATATGAGTTTAGATTATCTCAATTTATCAATCTAGACAAAATCCCTCATCTTGACGGGCTACATTACTAGTAAAAAATTTCCCATGAGGCTTTAATTATTTCTTAGTTGATTAATGGTTAGGTGCCATTCGATATAAAGGAAGATTGACAGCAGTTTGAGAACCCTCCTCCTTTAAGTCAGGTCGTATAATTCCTAAGTCAACTAACAACTTGACAGCCCATTAAAAAAATGTCTGGGATTTGTTCACTGACTTTGAGATCAATAGCTACGGACTCAATTTCTGGACACTCCAAGACGTTCGTTTAGCTCATGGGGAGAGGGGAGGGGAAGAGAGGGGGGGGACTTGTCTTGTTCATAATTATTTGGTGGCCACGGACCACCCGGACCAACTTAACAGTTTTAGTGACTGATAGCTTGATTCCTTAAGACTTTGTGGCGCCACCCCTCCTCACGCCCTCCGTGAACGACGTCGCTGATTGCGGAACTGACGACTGCTCCTCTCACCCCACCCCACTTCACAAAGTTCTGTTAGGCCAGTGGTTCTCAGCCTTCCTAATGCCGCTACCCTTTAATACAGTTCCTCATGGTGTGGCGACCCCCAACCACAAAATTATTTTCGTTGCTACTTCATAACTGTGGTGTATATGTGTTTTCGGATGGTCTTAGGCGATTCCCCGGTCAAGTTTCAATCGACCCCCAAAGGGGTCGTGACCCACAGGCTGAGAACCACTGTGTTAGGCAATTTGTTGTCCTTAGCTTTCTGTCAGGGTCGTGAATGGGGATGGGGGATATATTGATCAAAAAGGCTTACTTCCCTTGCACATATCAGATCTGTACAAATGCCTACGGTGCTATTATAGTCAACACAATTAGGTTGCCATGGTGATAGAATTACTTTAGTTGACGATTTCTTATAAAGACTTGAGATGCTAAAGTAAGTAATAAGGACTTGTTGGTCTGTATGAGGTAGTGTGTGTGTGGAGGAGTGATAGGATTGCTCGAGCTCGATGGTCTGCATCAATGAACAAAGTATTTTACTGGTAATAGAATCGGACAATTTGGACTTCGATTCTTAAAACAAAGTTGTTAATATTGTTGAACCGTTGCTGTGGTATCGCGTACAGAATTTGTGGTATCGCGTATAGAATGCCTCACTGATGTAAATCCTCTACGTCATTTTTCAGATTTGCAACTTGTAAGGCATTTTTTTCCTTGGTAGGCGATTTTAAAATGATTGATGTCATTATGTCTATAAAGCACCTCTCTCGTGTGAACTGACCATTAGTAATTATATTATGTGAACTTACCATTAGTAATTATATTTTGTTAACTGACCATTAGTAATCCTATCGTGTGGACTGACCATTAGTAATTCTATCGTGTGAACTGACTATTAGCACCACTATCATGTGTAATTACCATTAGTAATCATATCGTGTGGACTGACCATTAGTAATTCTATCATGTAGACTGACCATTAGCACCTCTATCATGTGGACTGACCATTAGCACCTCTGTCATGTGGACTGACCATTAGCACCTCTATCATGTGGACTGACCATTAGCACCTCTATCATGTGGACTGACCATTAGCACCTCTATCATGTGGACTGACCATTAGCACCTCTGTCATGTGGACTGATCAATTAGTACCTCTGTCATGTGGACTGACCATTAGCACCTCTATCATGTGGACTGACCATTAGCACCTCTATCAAGTGGACTGATCAATTAGTACCTCTGTCATGTGGACTGACCATTAGCACCTCTATCATGTGGACTGACCATTAGCACCTCTATCATGTGGACTGACCATTAGCACCTCTATCATGTGGACTGACCATTAGCACCTCTATCATGTGGACTGACCATTAGCACCACTATCATGTGGACTGACCATTAGCACCTCTGTCATGTGGACTGACCATTAGCACCTCTATCATGTGGACTGACCATTAGCACCTCTATCATGTGGACTGACCATTAGCACCTCTATCATGTGGACTGACCATTAGCACCTCTATCATGTGGACTGACCATTAGCACCTCTGTCATGTGGACTGACCATTAGCACCTCTATCATGTGGACTGACCATTAGCACCTCTATCATGTGGACTGACCATTAGCACCTCTATCATGTGGACTGACCATTAGCACCACTATCATGTGGACTGACCATTAGCACCTCTGTCATGTGGACTGACCATTAGCACCTCTATCATGTGGACTGACCATTAGCACCTCTATCATGTGGACTGACCATTAGCACCTCTATCATGTGGACTGACCATTAGCACCTCTGTCATGTGGACTGACCATTAGCACCTCTATCATGTGGACTGACCATTAGCACCTCTATCATGTGGACTGACCATTAGCACCTCTATCATGTGGACTGACCATTAGCACCTCTATCAAGTGGACTGATCAATTAGTACCTCTGTCATGTGAGAGTCTTCTCTTCCCTTGTTCTCAAAATCATTTGTGTCAGTATGGACGCTTAAAATGCGCCCTAGTTATACCTCCCTTTTTATGGGTCACTTTGAGTACATGTTAGAGAAGCCCTTAGAAACCCGTGTCCCTGAATTTGACAAAAGATCCACCGATGCTAGCTGTGGCGTCACCACTTATGTTAACGGAGTCACTCATAATGGCGTATGCTTCCGTCAGCTAGGAATGGGAATACATTAATTCCTATTTTTGTTACCGTATTACCACATCGTATAAATCGAGTTAATTTTTTTTTCTAGTGATCTTCAATATCTTTCTAATTTTATTTTGTACCAGTTATAGCCCGGAAAAAATTGACGGTGGCAGTGCGTGAACTTCCAATCTACCAAAGTTACTTATTTACGCCCCTTAATTATAATATTAGTATTCAAATGATCAACCCCCTTTTATACCGCAGATTTATTACATCATACTTAAATTGAGGCTTTATCGGTACAACTTTTGTTGTAGTACAACAAAAGAAAATATTACGCACCGATTGCACCTGGGGTATCTTTAAGAATCTCATTCAGCGCAGTTATCGGGAATTTTATTTTGCGCTCTACTGAACTCATCATTACACGATGCTTTCTTTCGTTCCTAGAGAATTGTACGTATTGATTGACATTCTGAAACATTTGAGTTTCCAACTAACCTAGTTACCAACATTCTATAACTGTATCCGCCTTCTGTGTAGCCCATGGTAAAGTTTACTTGGTGGGTTTTTCAATGACTTTGTGTCAAGTTAATTACCAGCTTAAGTTATTTCCTATCTTTATGGTCAAATTTACTTTTGTGTTTCTTAAGTATGTTGTGGACGTTTCGTTTGTTGTGTTTGCTGTGTTCTCGGAAGAAGACGTTTGGCCGAAACTTTCATTTTACTGTCTCGTTTTGATACTCAAGCAGCACCATATCTCGCTTTGAATATTTCTCCCCACCCTGTAGTTCATAGCACCTCCCCCATGTCTCGTCTCCAACCTGCCATTTTGCTGTTTACGAGCCGATTCATTTCTGTCAATCCTGTGTTTGAGCAAAATGAAAACATATAGTGTCGCCTATCGTATTTGGAACTCCCCACCCCACCCCACAACCCAAAAAAAACAACCCAAAATCAAACCAGCTTAGCCGGGGAAAATTGAACTTAGTTGTTGGTGAACTGATTTATTGTTCTCGTACAATGATTAACTCATGAACTTTGACCCCAATTATGTTTGTTCTCAGTTTCATTGTTCAATAAAGTTTGTTCTACAGTATTACGTAACGTCAAATAATCCAAAAAAATTAGACCACCCTGATTACATGCTCCTGACTACGTCCTTCTGACTACGTCCTTCTGACTACGTCCTTCTGACTACGTCCACCTGCCTACGTCCACCTGACTAAGTCCTCCTGACTACGTCCCCCTGACTACGTCCTTCTGACTACCTCCTCCTGACTAAGTCCTTCTGACTACGCTCTCCTGAATACGCCCTCCTGACTACGTCCTCCTCGCAACACAACATCCCGATGACCTCTTATGCAACACATAATTTCTGTTTACATCCAACATGCCATAAAAAGTGCCACCAGGTTCATAGCTGGACAAAATCAAAGGTGTTTTTCTTGTCTGTGGCCCATGGATGTCTTATTTCATTTAATGTTTTCTTTTAAGTATTTTTTTTAAAGTCGTGCTTGGCTCCATCAGTTCGTGAACTTTATTTAGTGATAAAGTGAAGAGTTCTTTGAAGTGGGATTCAGACAGGGAGATGTGCAATGGTTGATATCAAACACGATGGATTGTGTGTACAAACAGGTTTGTTTTGAGCATCAATGGTAAATGTTTGTGGCTTAAAAGCAAATTAAAACTGTTCTTTTGTATGTAAATAAGATTTCCCCGTTAGTTTTGTTATCGGAGTTGGAGTGGAACTATAGAAATGTTTTGTGTGACTCTGAAAATAAATCAGTTTTATCGGCATTGCCAACAAATATTTCAGCCTTAGAGAAAAGAAATCTCAAAGTCTTATTCGTGCAAGCTTGAAGTAATTCTTATAATTGCAAGTTTATAATAAGTCTTAGGGTGTAAGGTGGCCGAGTGATCTTAACTGAGCAAAATCTCAAGTTGATGGTCTGGAGCTCAATCCCTACCAAAGCCCAGTCAAGCAAAAACATCACCAGTACCCCGGTTGGATGAGACTCGTTAACCTTGGACGGCAACTCATCTAAGAGAAGGAAACTCTGAATTCAAACCCGGAGATGGAGTCCCGTAGGCGGATAACATTGGTACAATGAAACATTCTGCGACGCCACGGGTACCAAGCTGTATCATCCACATGATAATCCATTGGGGATTTGCTGTTGGGAACCAGCTAATCCTTGAATAATAATCAGATGTTCGATTGGATATGTGACGGACGGATGCCAGCAAACAAAAAAAAATATTCTTATAAGTGCGATTAAAGTAAGACTACAGAGTCTCCTTATATGTGCACGCTTAAAGTAAACTTCAGACGTATTTTAAATTATAAATGTCTGCGTCTGAAAACTTTCAAAATAACATTTTCCGTTCATTGCTGGTCAATAATTCTTCTCCTCTTTGATGTAGGTTCTCAAATAGTGTCCAGTGTTTGAAAGCTGGG
The DNA here is from genome assembly GCA_964017045.1 of Omphiscola glabra. Taxonomy (NCBI): domain Eukaryota; kingdom Metazoa; phylum Mollusca; class Gastropoda; family Lymnaeidae; genus Omphiscola; species Omphiscola glabra. The sequence continues at coordinate 6,154,336 of OZ024796.1, forward strand.
GAAAAGATCCATAATCAATTAAATATTTAATGGGATTTTAAAAAAACAAGAGTAAAGCCATATGATTTTTCTGCTGAGTTAAAACGCCATCATTTGCTGTTCAATGAGTCAACTGGTTAACTGCTTGGCTAAATTTAATTAAATAATTATTATGGTCAAATTAAATATATAATGGTCCGAAACTCACGTTTATTTAAAACTGTTCTCATGCCCAACATTTAGTTTACTTTATGTTCGTATTACTGTTTGCCAGTCAACTTTTTAACAAGACCACAACATTTGCATCATCAAATCATTTTGCAGATCAAGCAATCTGTTTGTATCTCCATGTCCAGTGTCCAATCTAGCATCCAGGAATATAGAAAATCTACATCCATTGAACATTCACATTTCATAGAGTGTCCACATCCTTAGAATATCCACGTCCATGCGGTATTCACTTCTTAAGAACTTTCATGTCCATGGATCCTAGAGGATAATATCATTTGGTCTTCGCCCTAAATTGCGGCGCGCGCTCTTGGAAGTTGGCAAACATAATATTTATCCATGACGTCATCGCGCAGCCCCATTGTGGGTCTCAAGGAGTATTTGAACACAAACACGGTGATCAGACGACCAGTCTCTCGATGAACACCTTCAACTTGTTCCGGTCATCGGATGTCCACCATGTGTGTTGTCTCATACAACAAGCTCTGGTGGCCAACACAAGCAGACGATGCTTAGTTTGTGGAGGCGGGGGTGTGGGGTGGTGGTTGGGAAATCGGGGCTCCATACCTCTTACTTGTTATTTCTTTCGATTAAGTAAAACCCCCAATTTTCATCCATAGATAAAATGAAAAATTTAAAAAAATTGATAATGTTTTAAACAGAAATTAAAAATATTCACGGTCGCAAGCATACAGTGTTAGTTTCATCCATTGTTATTGAACAAAATACAACCGTGCTACTTTAGTGGCACAGTTCCCCGAAGAACATATACGAACATACAGTGTTAGTTTCATCCATTGTTATTGAACAAAATACAACTGTGCTACTTTAGTGGCACAGTTCCCTGAAGAACATATACGAACATACAGTGTTAGTTTCATCCATTGTTATTGAACAAAATACAACTGTGCTACTTTAGTGGCACAGTTCCCCGAAGAACATATACGAACATACAGTGTTAGTTTCATCCATTGTTATTGAACAAAATACAACTGTGCTACTTTAGTGGCACAGTTCCCCGAAGAACATATACGAACATACAGTGTTAGTTTCATCCATTGTTATTGAACAAAATACAACTGTGCTACTTTAGTGGCACAGTTCCCTGAAGAACATATACGAACATACAGTGTTAGTTTCATCCATTGTTATTGAACAAAATACAACTGTGCTACTTTAGTGGCACAGTTCCCCGAAGAACATATACGAACATACAGTGTTAGTTTCATCCATTGTTATTGAACAAAATACAACTGTGCTACTTTAGTGGCACAGTTCCCCGAAGAACATATACGAACATACAGTGTTAGTTTCATCCATTGTTATTGAACAAAATACAACTGTGCTACTTTAGTGGCACAGTTCCCCGAAGAACATATACGAACATACATTGTTAGTTTCATCCATTGTTATTGAACAAAATACAACTGTGCTACTTTAGTGGCACAGTTCCCTGAAGAACATATACGAACATACAGTGTTAGTTTCATCCATTGTTATTGAACAAAATACAACCGTGCTACTTTAGTGGCACAGTTCCCCGAAGAACATATACGAACATACAGTGTTAGTTTCATCCATTGTTATTGAACAAAATACAACCGTGCTACTTTAGTGGCACAGTTCCCCGAAGAACATATACGAACATACAGTGTTAGTTTCATCCATTGTTATTGAACAAAATACAACCGTGCTACTTTAGTGGCACAGTTCCCCGAAGAACATATACGAACATACAGTGTTAGTTTCATCCATTGTTATTGAACAAAATACAACCGTGCTACTTTAGTGGCACAGTTCCCCGAAGAACATATACGAACATACAGTGTTAGTTTCATCCATTGTTATTGAACAAAATACAACTGTGCTACTTTAGTGGCACAGTTCCCCGAAGAACATATACGAACATACAGTGTTAGTTTCATCCATTGTTATTGAACAAAATACAACTGTGCTACTTTAGTGGCACAGTTCCCCGAAGAACATATACGAACATACAGTGTTAGTTTCATCCATTGTTATTGAACAAAATACAACTGTGCTACTTTAGTGGCACAGTTCCCTGAAGAACATATACGAACTTACAGTGTTAGTTTCATCCATTGTTATTGAACAAAATACAACCGTGCTACTTTAGTGGCACAGTTCCCCGAAGAACATATACGAACATACAGTGTTAGTTTCATCCATTGTTATTGAACAAAATACAACCGTGCTACTTTAGTGGCACAGTTCCCCGAAGAACATATACGAACATACAGTGTTAGTTTCATCCATTGTTATTGAACAAAATACAACCGTGCTACTTTAGTGGCACAGTTCCCCGAAGAACATATACGAACATACAGTGTTAGTTTCATCCATTGTTATTGAACAAAATACAACCGTGCTACTTTAGTGGCACAGTTCCCTGAAGAACATATACGAACATACAGTGTTAGTTTCATCCATTGTTATTGAACAAAATACAACTGTGCTACTTTAGTGGCACAGTTCCCCGAAGAACATATACGAACATACAGTGTTAGTTTCATCCATTGTTATTGAACAAAATACAACCGTGCTACTTTAGTGGCACAGTTCCCCGAAGAACATATACGAACATACAGTGTTAGTTTCATCCATTGTTATTGAACAAAATACAACCGTGCTACTTTAGTGGCACAGTTCCCTGAAGAACATATACGAACATACAGTGTTAGTTTCATCCATTGTTATTGAACAAAATACAACTGTGCTACTTTAGTGGCACAGTTCCCTGAAGAACATATACGAACATACAGTGTTAGTTTCATCCATTGTTATTGAACAAAATACAACTGTGCTACTTTAGTGGCACAGTTCCCCGAAGAACATATACGAACATACAGTGTTAGTTTCATCCATTGTTATTGAACAAAATACAACCGTGCTACTTTAGTGGCACAGTTCCCCGAAGAACATATACGAACATACAGTGTTAGTTTCATCCATTGTTATTGAACAAAATACAACCGTGCTACTTTAGTGGCACAGTTCCCCGAAGAACATATACGAACATACAGTGTTAGTTTCATCCATTGTTATTGAACAAAATACAACCGTGCTACTTTAGTGGCACAGTTCCCCGAAGAACATATACGAACATACAGTGTTAGTTTCATCCATTGTTATTGAACAAAATACAACCGTGCTACTTTAGTGGCACAGTTCCCCGAAGAACATATACGAACATACAGTGTTAGTTTCATCCATTGTTATTGAACAAAATACAACCGTGCTACTTTAGTGGCACAGTTCCCTGAAGAACATATACGAACATACAGTGTTAGTTTCATCCATTGTTATTGAACAAAATACAACTGTGCTACTTTAGTGGCACAGTTCCCCGAAGAACATATACGAACATACAGTGTTAGTTTCATCCATTGTTATTGAACAAAATACAACCGTGCTACTTTAGTGGCACAGTTCCCCGAAGAACATATACGAACATACAGTGTTAGTTTCATCCATTGTTATTGAACAAAATACAACCGTGCTACTTTAGTGGCACAGTTCCCTGAAGAACATATACGAACATACAGTGTTAGTTTCATCCATTGTTATTGAACAAAATACAACTGTGCTACTTTAGTGGCACAGTTCCCCGAAGAACATATACGAACATACAGTGTTAGTTTCATCCATTGTTATTGAACAAAATACAACTGTGCTACTTTAGTGGCACAGTTCCCCGAAGAACATATACGAACATACAGTGTTAGTTTCATCCATTGTTATTGAACAAAATACAACCGTGCTACTTTAGTGGCACAGTTCCCCGAAGAACATATACGAACATACAGTGTTAGTTTCATCCATTGTTATTGAACAAAATACAACCGTGCTACTTTAGTGGCACAGTTCCCTGAAGAACATATACGAACATACAGTGTTAGTTTCATCCATTGTTATTGAACAAAATACAACTGTGCTACTTTAGTGGCACAGTTCCCCGAAGAACATATACGAACATACAGTGTTAGTTTCATCCATTGTTATTGAACAAAATACAACCGTGCTACTTTAGTGGCACAGTTCCCCGAAGAACATATACGAACATACACTGTTAGTTTCATCCATTGTTATTGAACAAAATACAACTGTGCTACTTTAGTGGCACAGTTCCCCGAAGAACATATACGAACATACAGTGTTAGTTTCATCCATTGTTATTGAACAAAATACAACCGTGCTACTTTAGTGGCACAGTTCCCCGAAGAACATATACGAACATACAGTGTTAGTTTCATCCATTGTTATTGAACAAAATACAACTGTGCTACTTTAGTGGCACAGTTCCCCGAAGAACATATACGAACATACAGTGTTAGTTTCATCCATTGTTATTGAACAAAATACAACCGTGCTACTTTAGTGGCACAGTTCCCCGAAGAACATATACGAACATACAGTGTTAGTTTCATCCATTGTTATTGAACAAAATACAACCGTGCTACTTTAGTGGCACAGTTCCCCGAAGAACATATACGAACATACAGTGTTAGTTTCATCCATTGTTATTGAACAAAATACAACTGTGCTACTTTAGTGGCACAGTTCCCCGAAGAACATATACGAACATACAGTGTTAGTTTCATCCATTGTTATTGAACAAAATACAACCGTGCTACTTTAGTGGCACAGTTCCCCGAAGAACATATACGAACATACAGTGTTAGTTTCATCCATTGTTATTGAACAAAATACAACCGTGCTACTTTAGTGGCACAGTTCCCCGAAGAACATATACGAACATACAGTGTTAGTTTCATCCATTGTTATTGAACAAAATACAACCGTGCTACTTTAGTGGCACAGTTCCCCGAAGAACATATACGAACATACAGTGTTAGTTTCATCCATTGTTATTGAACAAAATACAACTGTGCTACTTTAGTGGCACAGTTCCCCGAAGAACATATACGAACATACAGTGTTAGTTTCATCCATTGTTATTGAACAAAATACAACCGTGCTACTTTAGTGGCACAGTTCCCCGAAGAACATATACGAATAGTGAATACGTAGCCTAAAGATATTCAGTTCGCAACTACTTTTCTCTTATTAATATCAAAATAATGAACAAATGCATTTTTAAGGTATCAAATATTTCTGGTGAGTGGCTCATGGAGCCCCGTCCTCAGACCCTGGCCTCGCTTTTGCTCGGGAGCCTTCGGCACGTTCAATTGCCCATTTCCTTACGCCAATTAGTGTGAAAGTACTAGAGTGTATCTAAGCTTGTGCCAATATATTAAACTCGTGGCGTGTAGTGCCGCTCTAGGCTGGCTGGCGAAGGGTTTTTCCGTGCTCCCTACCACGATACAAACTCTACAGTTGTCAGAAAATGTCCCCTCCCCTCCATATATAGAAAGAGTGACACAGGGCGGACAACCCCCTCCTCCGCCACCACCCAGTCGAACATCTGAAATCCTCCCCCACCCCGAAGTTGTTGTCTGAAGAAACACTGCCATAAGAATGATGACCCGACTGTCATGGTGACGGAGTACAAATTTACCTCTGAAAGCCTGGACACAGGACATCGCGTGCACGTTAGAATTGAGCAGCGGGTGGTGAGTTAACGGGGTCATGCTGACCTTCTGGGTGAGTTAAGGAATGAAGATAACAAGAAGGAAGATGGCGACCCCATCCATGCGTAGCCTGCTCTAATATATAACTGGGTAGTATATAGATTTAAGCGAATCAAATTTTAAAGATTTGCTAAGATGTAAAAAAATTACCGCCCCTGGTTAAACAGCGGAATAATTGCAACTGGGTGACCGCCCTTCATTGAACAGCCTAATAATGGCATCCTACCAGCACTTCCTGCTGTTCCACAGAAAACTACCAGCACTTCCTGCTGTTCCACATAAAACTAACAGCACTTCCTGTTGTTCCACAAAAACTTACTGCCCTTCCTGCTGTTCCAAAGAAAACTAACAGCACTTCCTGTTGTTCCACAGAAAACTAACAGCACTTAATGCTGTTCCACAGAAAACTACCAGCACTTCCTGCTGTTCCACAGAAAACTACCAGCACTTCCTGCTGTTCCACAGAAACCTACCAGCACTTCCTGCTGTTCCACAGAAAACTACCAGCACTTCCTGCTGTTCCACAGAAACCTACAAGCACGTCTTGTTGTAAATGAATAAAATTATCCTATTGTAATCCTTTGTTGTTGTTTTTTTTGTTGCGGGAAACCTGCTGTTTAAAGAGTCTGCCCTTGGACGGCGCCGTCCACCAACTGCTCTAGAGTTCTCTCCCCGTATAGCTTGAAAGATTTGTAACGTCGGCACTAAAGACTTTTACATTTGCAGACCTGTTATTTCGTGTGGCCTGCAGTCGGGAAAGAAGAAAACAAAATGCAGTTTTAAGAATTAGCGCTTGCATGTAAAGAAGTGTTTCAAATTGCCCCATTGTCCCCAAGGTTTTTTTCCCCTGCACAAGAATAAAAAAAAGAAAAAAAGGGGGGGTGGCGATGTTATGTTCAATTCGTTTAAGGTAATATGACTAGGTTTAACATGGTATGGCTAGGTTTAAAATGGTATGACTAGGTTTAACATGGTGTGGCTAGGTTTAGAGTTAGAGTAATGTGACTAGGTTTAGAGTGGTGTGACTAGGTTTAGAGTGGTGTGACTAGGTTTAGAGTGGTGTGACTAGGTTTAGCGTGGTATGGCTAGGTTTAGAGTGGTGTCACTAGATTTAAAGTGGTGTGACTAGGTTTAGAGGGAGTGACTAGGTTTAGAGTTGAGTGACTAGGTTTAGAGTGCTGTCACTAGGTTTAGGGTAGGTTGACTAGGTTTGAGTGGTATGATTAGGTTAAGAGGGGTGAGATAAGGTTGAGAATGGTATGACTATGTTTAAGGTGGGGATGGGGCAATAGCAATAAGTTGTAGACATTCTTTTCATCCAAAAAATCTATTAATTATTTTTTTCTTAGAAAAATAACATTTTTTTCTTTTTAAAGTACAATCAGCTTTGGTTTACTATCTTTTTGTGACATTAGGACCGTTCAGACCCAGTGACCATTCAGACCCAGGGACCGTTCAGACCCAGGGACCATTCAGACCCAGGGACATTTCAGATCCGGAGACCATCAAAAAAATCCCACACCATAACTCTTCTCCGACTGCCATGAAAAGGAAGGGATATATTGTGTCATCTGTTGTTAGCTCGATCCCAGTGTGACTTATCTTGTTAGTATCATCATCACTTTCCTTTTCATTTACTTACATAGTTTTAAGGTTAAACTTTTCTTTCTTTTTTTTAAAAATTCTATTACCCCATTTTACTTGTTTTTTCTTTGTTTTTCTCCATTGCAACCCCCTCACCTAAAATCCTCCTGAATCACCAAAGATTTTTCACTAAATCTATAACCCCCCCCCCCCCCCCAAAAAAAAAAAACAACAACAACGTGATATTATGTGTAAACTCAACCCTGAATTCTTTGAGACACGGCTCCCACTGATAACTTCCTGGCAATATGGCCTGAAAGAGTGGCCAGGATATGTGTCGGACTGAGATAAAATAAGGACGGAAATCACAGCAATTTCTCGCGCTATCGGGATGTCTGAGTAGAGGGAAGCTACTCTAGTCGACTCGTATCTTTGCCTTGAGTTGTGCAGATAACTCCACTAATCTTTAGCAGATATCGCAGATGATTATTTCCTGTGATTAGAAATGTTTAGATTTTTTTAAAATTGCAATTAGAACTTTCGAATCTTTTAAATTTACTTTTTTTCAAAAAATATTGAAATCGTCAACATACCGTTAATTTCTGTAACACTATTAAGATTAAAAATGTTGAATAGATGAAGAAATAACTGTTATATCTTCGATAACCTTGATATTTTTTATATAATAAATGATAACATGTATAATGAAAAACATCAAAGAACGGATTCAATTTTTAAAAATTTCTCTCTGTAATATTCCATTTACTTACACTACTCTGGACAGTGTGGTTGCGTGTAAAGGACATTTCATCTCCTAAATCTAACCGTTTTCAACAGGAAATCCTGGCAAGTTTATGAGCCACTCACGTCCTGAGATGCCTCCGCCATTTGCTTCGCTTTTTACTTTTTTTTTTTAATTTCACATTGGTGTCTTCGCTTTTTATCTTTCCTACACTGTGACGTTATGAAACTAGTAGTTGGTAGAGGCTAATACACTGGACGTTATGAAACTAGTAGTTGGTAGAGGATAATACACTGGGACGTTATGAAACTAGTAGTTGGTAGAGGATAATACACTGGGACGTTATGAAACTAGTAGTTGGTAGAGGCTAATACACTGAACGTTATGAAACTAGTAGTTGGTAGAGGATAATACACTGGACGTTATGAAACTAGTAGTTGGTAGAGGATAATACACTGGACGTTATGAAACTAGTAGTTGGTAGAGGCTAATACACTGTGACGTTATGAAACTAGTAGTTGGTAGAGGCTAATACACTGGGACATTATAAAACTAGTAGTTGGTAGAGGATAATACACGGGACGTTATGAAACTAGTAGTTGGTAGAGGATAATACACTGGACGTTATGAAACTAGTAGTTGGTAGAGGATAATACACTGGACGTTATGAAACTAGTAGTTGGTAGAGGCTAATACACTGGGGCGTTATGAAACTAGTAGTTGGTAGAGGATAATACACTGGGACGTTATGAAACTAGTAGTTGGTAGAGGATAATACAATGGACGTTATGAAACTAGTAGTTGGTAGAGGATACTACACTGGGGCGTAATGAAACTAGTAGTTGGTAGAGGCTAATACACTGTGACGTTATGAAACTAGTAGTTGGTAGAGGCTAATACACTGGGACGTTATGAAACTAGTAGTTGTTAGAGGCTAATACACTGTGACGTTATGAAACTAGTAGTTGGTAGAGGCTAATACACTGGGACGTAATGAAACTAGTAGTTGGTAGAGGATAATACACTGGGACGTAATGAAACTAGTAGTTGGTAGAGGATAATACACTGGACGTAATGAAACTAGTAGTTGGTAGAGGATAATACACGGGACGTTATGAAACTAGTAGTTGGTAGAGGATAATACACGGGACGTTATGAAACTAGTAGTTGGTAGAGGATAATACACTGGACGTTATGAAACTAGTAGTTGGTAGAGGATAATACACTGGACGTTATGAAACTAGTAGTTGGTAGAGGCTAATACACTGGGACGTTATGAAACTAGTAATTGGTAGAGGCTAATACACTGGGACGTAATGAAACTAGTAGTTGGTAGAGGATAATACACTGTGACGTTATGAAACTAGTAGTTGGTAGAGGATAATACACTGGACGTTATGAAACTAGTAGTTGGTAGAGGCTAATACACTGGACGTTATGAAACTAGTAGTTGGTAGAGGATAATACACTGGGACGTTATGAAACTAGTAGTTGGTAGAGGCTAATACACTGGGACGTTATGAAACTAGTAATTGGTAGAGGCTAATACACTGGGACGTAATGAAACTAGTAGTTGGTAGAGGATAATACACTGGACGTTATGAAACTAGTAATTGGTAGAGGCTAATACACTGTGACGTTATGAAACTAGTAGTTGGTAGAGGCTAATACACTGTGACGTTATGAAACTAGTAGTTGGTAGAGGCTAATACACTGTGACGTTATGAAACTAGTAATTGGTAGAGGCTAATACACTGGACGTTATGAAACTAGTAGTTGGTAGAGGATAATACACTGTGACGTTATGAAACTAGTAGTTGGTAGAGGATAATACACTGGACGTTATGAAACTAGTAGTTGGTAGAGGCTAATACACTGTGACGTTATGAAACTAGTAGTTGGTAGAGGCTAATACACTGTGACGTTATGAAACTAGTAATTGGTAGAGGCTAATACACTGGGACGTAATGAAACTAGTAGTTGGTAGAGGATAATACACTGGACGTTATGAAACTAGTAGTTGGTAGAGGATAATACACTGGAAGTTATGAAACTAATAGTTGGTAGAGGATAATACACTGTGACGTCATGAAACTAGTAGTTGGTAGAGGCTAATACACTGGGACTTTATGAAACTAGTAGTTGGTAGAGGCTAATACACTGTGACGTTATGAAACTAGTAGTTGGTAGAGGCTAATACACTGGGGCGTTATGAAACTAGTAGTTGGTAGAGGCTAATACACTGGGACGTTATGAAACAAGTAGTTGTTAGAGGCTAATACACTGTGACGTTATGAAACTAGTAGTTGGTAGAGGCTAATACACTGGGGCGTTATGAAACTAGTAGTTGGTAGAGGCTAATACACTGGGACGTTATGAAACAAGTAGTTGTTAGAGGCTAATACACTGGGACGTTATGAAACTAGTAGTTGGTAGAGGCTAATACACTGTGACGTTAAGAAACTAGTAGTTGGTAGAGGCTAATACACTGGACGTTATGAAACTAATAGTTGGTAGAGGCTAATACACTGGACGTTATGAAACTAGTAGTTGGTAGAGGATAATACACTGGACGTTATGAAACTAGTAGTTGGTAGAGGCTAATACACTGGACGTTATGAAACTAGTAGTTGGTAGAGGCTAATACACTGGACGTTATGAAACTAATAGTTGGTAGAGGATAATACACTGGGACGTAATGAAACTAGTAGTTGGTAGAGGCTAATACACTGGACGTTATGAAACTAATAGTTGGTAGAGGCTAATACACTGGGACGTTATGAAACTAGTAGTTGGTAGAGGCTAATACACTGGACGTTATGAAACTAGTAGTTGGTAGAGGATAATACACTGGACGTTATGAAACTAATAGTTGGTAGAGGCTAATACACTGGGACGTTATGAAACTAGTAGTTGGTAGAGGATACTACACTGGGGCGTTATGAAACTAGTAGTTGGTAGAGGATAATACACTGGGACGTTATGAAACTAGTAGTTGGTAGAGGATAATACACTGTGACGTTATGAAACTAGTAGTTGGTAGAGGATAATACACTGGGACGTTATGAAACTAGTAGTTGGTAGAGGATAATACACTGGGACGTTATGAAACTAGTAGTTGGTAGAGGATAATACACTGGGACGTTATGAAACTAGTAGTTGGTGGAGGATAATACACTGGGACGTTATGAAACAAGTAGTTGGTAGTGGATAATACACTGGGACGTTATGAAACTAGTAGTTCGTAAAGGATAATACACTGGGACGTTATGAAACTAGTAGTTGGTAGAGGATAATACACTGGGACGTAATGAAACTAGTAGTTGGTACAGGATAATACACTGGGACGTTATGAAACTAGTAGTTGGTAGAGGATAATACACTGGGACGTTATGAAACTAGTAGTTGGTAGAGGATAATACACTGGGACGTAATGAAACTAGTAGTTGGTAGAGGATAATACACTGGGACGTTATGAAACTAGTAGTTGGTAGAGGATAATACACTGGGACGTAATGAAACTAGTAGTTGGTAGAGGATAATACACTGGGACGTTATGAAACTAGTAGTTGGTAGAGGATAATACACTGGGACGTTATGAAACTAGTAGTTGGTAGAGGCTAATACACTGGGACGTTATGAAACTAGTAGTTGGTAGAGGATAATACACTGGGACGTTATGAAACTAGTAGTTGGTAGAGGATAATACACTGGGACGTTATGAAACTAGTAGTTGGTAGAGGATAATACACTGGGACGTTATGAAACTAGTAGTTGGTAGAGGATAATACACTGGGACGTAATGAAACTAGTAGTTGGTAGAGGATAATACACTGGGACGTTATGAAACTAGTAGTTGGTAGAGGATAATACACTGGGACGTTATGAAACTAGTAGTTGGTAGAGGATAATACACTGGGACGTTATGAAACTAGTAGTTGGTAGAGGATAATACACTGGGACGTAATGAAACTAGTAGTTGGTAGAGGCTAATACACTGGGACGTTATGAAACTAGTAGTTGGTAGAGGATAATACACTGGGACGTTATGAAACTAGTAGTTGGTAGAGGATAATACACTGGGACGTAATGAAACTAGTAGTTGGTACAGGATAATACACTGGGACGTAATGAAACTAGTAGTTGGTACAGGATAATACACTGGGACGTTATGAAACTAGTAGTTGGTAGAGGATAATACACTGGGACGTTATGAAACTAGTAGTTGGTAGAGGATAATACACTGGGACGTTATGAAACTAGTAGTTGGTAGAGGATAATACACTGGGACGTAATGAAACTAGTAGTTGGTTGAGGATAATACACTGGGACGTTATGAAACTAGTAGTTGGTAGAGGATAATACACTGGGACGTTATGAAACTAGTAGTTGGTAGAGGATAATACACTGGGACGTAATGAAACTAGTAGTTGGTACAGGATAATACACTGGGACGTTATGAAACTAGTAGTTGGTAGAGGATAATACACTGGGACGTTATGAAACTAGTAGTTGGTAGAGGATAATACACTGGAACGTAATGAAACTAGTAGTTGGTAGAGGATAATACACTAGGACGTTATGAAACTAGTAGTTGGTAGAGGATAATACACTGGGACGTTATGAAACTAGTAGTTGGTAGAGGCTAATACACTGGGACGTTATGAAACTAGTAGTTGGTAGAGGCTAATACACTGGGACGTTATGAAACTAGTAGTTGGTAGAGGATAATACACTGGGACGTTATGAAACTAGTAGTTGGTAGAGGATAATACACTGGGACGTTATGAAACTAGTAGTTGGTAGAGGCTAATACACTGGAACGTTATGAAACTAATAGTTGGTAGAGGATAATACACTGAACGTTATGAAACTAGTAGTTGGTAGAGGATAATACACTGGGACGTTATGAAACTAGTAGTTGGTAGAGGCTAATACACTGGGACGTTATGAAACAAGTAGTTGGTAGAGGCTAATACACTTGGACGTTATGAAACTAATAGTTGGTAGAGGATAATACACTGGGACGTTATGAAACAAGTAGTTGTTAGAGGCTAATACACTGGGACGTTATGAAACTAGTAGTTGGTAGAGGCTAATACACTGGGACGTTATGAAACTAGTAGTTGGTAGAGGCTAATACACTGGGACGTTATGAAACAAGTAGTTGGTAGAGGCTAATACACTTGGACGTTATGAAACTAATAGTTGGTAGAGGATAATACACTGGGACGTTATGAACCTAGTAGTTGGTAGAGGCTAATACACTGGGACGTTATGAAACTAATAGTTGGTAGAGGATAATACACTGGGACGTTATGAAACTAATAGTTGGTCGAGGATAATACACTGGGACGTTATGAAACTAATAGTTGGTAGAGGATAATACACTGTGACTTTAAGAAACTAATAGTTGGTGGAGGATAATACACTGTGACGTTATGAAACTAATAGTTGGTAGAGGCTAATACACTGTGACGTTATGAAACTAGTAGTTGGTAGAGGCTAATACACTGTGGCGTTATGAAACTAGTAGTTGGTAGAGGATAATACACTGTGACATTATGAAACTAGTAGTTGGTAGAGACTAATACACTGTGACGTTATTAAACTAGTAGTTGGTAGAGGATAATACACTGGGACATTATGAAACTAGTAGTTGGTAGAGGATAACACACTGTGACGTTATGAAACTAGTAGTTGGTAGAGGCTAATACACTGTGACGTTATGAAACTAGTAGTTGGTAGAGGATAATACACTGGGACGTCATGAAACTAGTAGTTGGTAGAGGCTAATACACTGTGACATTATGAAACTAGTAGTTGGTAGAGGATAATACACTGTGACGTTATGAAACTAGTAGTTGGTAGAGGCTAATACACTGTGACGTTATGAAACTAGTAGTTGGTAGAGGATAACACACTGTGACATTATGAAACTAGTAGTTGGTAGAGGATAATACACTGTGACATTATGAAATTAGTAGTTGGTAGAGGCTAATATACTGTGACAGTATGAAACTAGTCGTTGGTAGAAGCTCATTTTGTATGACCAGAAGCTTTTTGCTTTAACTTCAGTTACCTTTATTGGGAAGCGTTACAAACGTGAAATGTTAGATTTTCTGTTAAGAGTGTGGGGGCTGCGGACCGCACCGGGTGACACCAACCCTAGCTCCGCCCCTGGTGTCAGATTCAGGAAAAAAATACATTGATGAAAAGTTGTATATACCTAATCAATAAATCAAACAAATAGGAAAGGACGAGACAGTGATACTGACGAATTGTGCACCTCTCTATCACTTTGATCTAAACATAACGCAAGTAAGTCAGGGCTACTTCTCAAGTCAGGGCTACTTATCAAGTCAGAGCTACTTCTCAAGTCAGGGCTACTTCTCAAGTCAGGGCTACTTCTCAAGTCAGGGCTACTTCTCAAGTCAGGGCTACTATTCAACTCGAATATTGCCTGGGTCATCTTTACATGCAAAGGACGAACAGTAACAACCCGCCCATGGTCTTGACCATAACCCGCCCATGGTCTTGACCATAACCCGCCCATGGTCTTGACCATAACCCGCCCATGGTCTTGACCATAACCCGCTCGACTGTTTTTTTACACTTCATCACTATCTTGTTAATCACTGTCTTGTTACTCACTGTCTTCTTAATCACTGTCTTGTTACTGTCTTCTTAATCACTGTCTTGTTAATCACTGTCTTGTTAATCACTGTCTTGTTACTCACTGTCTTGTTACTCACTGTCTTCTTAATCACTGTCTTGTTACGCACTGTCTTGTTAATCACTGTCTTGTTAATCACTGTCTTGTTAATCACTGTCTTGTTTATCACTTTGTAGCTACGATGCATCTTAATTCTATCCATGACATCCAACAATTTTATTTATCGAACATGTTCTTCTCTGTCCGCTACAAGCAGGTCCTCCATCCAACAACTTTTCCATCCCATCTGTCCTGTCTGAGCCTGCCTTCTCTTTCCCTCCAACAACTTTTCCATCTCATCTGTCCTGTCTGAGCCTGCCTTCTCTTTCCCTCCAACAACTTTGCCCTCCCATCTGACAATTCACACTACCTGCTATTTGTGCTGATTTCTCTCCACGCAATCCTATCTTCTATCAAGCCGGGTCGCCATCACCAATAAATACAAGTGTCGGTTTATATAGACGCCAGATTGGAGATTATTTCTAATCAGGCTCATCTACAACACATCCGACGCCATTCTGGGTGAGGGATGGGGGGATTAAAATGAAGAGTGAGAGAATAACATATCCTTGGGTGAACCCTCCAACTTGACTAACTCTCACTGGGTTTTTTGTTGTTGAGTATTCACATTGCCTTCTGGGGCGTTTTCCTAACATTTTTGCCTTACATGTTTTCCTAACATGTTTGCCTAACATGTTTGCCTAACATGTTTGCCTAACATGTTTGCCTAACATGTTTGCCTAACATGTTCTGACAATTTCGTTAAGTGAGGTTTCCACGACGGGGTAGGTCTGTACAGCATCCTGGTCAAACACCGTCCAAAGCTATCCCACATGCATCAAATTATGGCTTGTATGCAAATTTCTCTATTGCTTTATCAGCTTCTCTGTCTCATGGAAATAGATCCTAGGGAAATTCTCAAGCTCCCTTTGCGTCTCGCGAGACACACAATAAGAAGAAGGGGGGGGGGGGAAGAAACATCATGGAAATTTATCAGCCTGATTGTAGGACACAAGCCTTAAAAACAACTTAGAGATTTTCTGCCCACCGTCATGTCCACCCATAACATTCCTATAGGTATGATGAGATTTTCTGCCCACCGTCATGTCCACCCATAACATTCCTATAGGTATGATGAGATTTTCTGCCCACCGTCATGTCCACCCATAACATTCCTATAGGTATAATGAGATTTTCTGCCCACCGTCATGTCCACCCATAACATTCCTATAGGTATGATGAGATTTTCTGCCCACCGTCATGTCCACCCATAACATTCCTATAGGTATGATGAGATTTTCTGCCCACCATCATGTCCACCCATAACATTCCTATAGGTATAATGAGATTTTCTGCCCACCGTCATGTCCACCCATAACATTCCTATAGGTATGATGAGATTTTCTGCCCACCGTCATGTCCACCCATAACATTCCTATAGGTATGATGAGATTTTCTGCCCACCGTCATGTCCACCCATAACATTCCTATAGGTATGATGAGATTTTCTGCCCACCGTCATGCCCACCCATAACATTCCTATAGGTATAATGAGATTTTCTGCCCACCATCATGTCCACCCATAACATTCCTATAGGTATAATGAGATTTTCTGCCCACCGTCATGTCCACCCATAACATTCCTATAGGTATAATGCTCTCAACATTGTTAGATATTTCCTAACGTCGCATGGAGATTTATTAATTTGTTGTTTCTCACTTACTGTACTTCAGAATCTCTTTCCACTGTCTGTTAAATTTTCTTTCCTTTTATCCTATGTATTTTTTTTCTGATATTCTCCCACACGGGTCTAATTTTGCATTGCTCTTATATTTTTCACCTTCTCTCACCCCTTGAACTCGATTGACCCCGAATGCCCCAAGCTGCCCCCATTGATTAGAATGTATAACCGCCCCATCCAAGGGAGGGAATCTTGTCTTAATGAAAGCTGCTATTTTTGTGCAGCTCTGAGCCGAGAAAATCCTCGTGTTATCGGGAAAGCCGTTAAAAATCGGTGAAACCCGTTTACGTTCAAACATTAGAAATAAAAATGGCGTCCATAAAATGTCCTTTTGAATGATCGCTGATGAAGCCTTTAAAATTAAAAGTTACATCCTCCTACGCTTGCGGTCTCTCCTACGCTTGGAGTCTCTCCTACGCTTGGGGTCTCTCCTACGCCTATGGTCTCTCTTATGCTTAGGGTCTTTTTTACGCTTCCGGTCTCTCCTACGCTTCCGGTCTCTCCTACGCTTACTGTCTCTCCTACGCTTACGTTCTCTCCTACGCTTAGGGTCTCTCCTACGCTTACGGTCTCTCCTACGCTTAGGGTCTCTCCTACGCTTACAGTCTCTCCTACGCTTACAGTCTCACCTACGCTTGCGGACTCTCCTACGCTTGCGGTCTCTCCTACGCTTGGAGTCTCTCCTACGCTTGGGGTCTCTCCTACGCTTATGGTCTCTCTTATGCTTAGGGTATCTCCTACGCTTACGGTCTCTCCTACGCTTCCCGTCTCTCCTACGCTTACGGTCTCTCCAACGCTTACGTTCTCTCCTACGCTTAGGGTCTCTACTACGCTTACGGTCTCTCCTACGCTTATGGTCTCTCCTACGCTTACGGTCTCTCTTACGCTTAGGGTCTCTCCTACGCTTACGGTCTCTTTTACGCTTACGGTCCCTCCTACGCTTAAGGTCTCTCCTACATTTGCGGTCTCTCCTCCATAGCAGTAAGATCTTTTTAACCTAAGAAAAAAAAGAATTTCTCACGTAATTAAGCAGCTAGTGTATATCTGAGATAGGTGCATTTCAGAGAAACTAGAACATATGCTAATATATTGTAATATGATTACATAAGGAAGAGTTCAATTTCATTAAAAAGCCAGTAAATGATGACATAAATGAGAACCGTTGTTTCATGATAACATACATTTTGTAGCGAAACATATTCTAATGCAGTGGATCGCAAAAACATATTCAGACCGAAGCTTCCCGCCCACCTTACTTTATCATAGACAGGGACCTACAACACCATTTCCCCACCCTTACTTTATCATAGACAGGGACCTACAACACCATTCCCCACCCTTACTTTATCAAAGACAGGGACCTACAACACCATTTCCCCATCCTTACTTTATCATAGACAGGGACCTACAACACCATTTCCCCACCCTTACTTTATCATAGACAGGGACCTACAACACCATTCCCCCACCGTACTTTATCATAGACAGGGACCTATGACGCCATTCCCCCACCTTACTTTATCATAGACAGGGACCTACAACACCATTCCCCGCCCTTACTTTATCATAGACAGAGACCTACAACACCATTCCCCCACCGTACTTTATCATAGACAGGGACCTACAACACCATTCACCGCCCTTAATTTATCATAGACAGAGACCTACAACGCCATTCCCCCACCGTACTTTATCATAGACAGGGACCTACAACGCCATTCCCCCACATTACTTTATCATAGACAGGGACCTACAACACCATTCCCCCACCGTACTTTATCATAGACAGGGACCTACAACGCCATTCCCCCGCCTTACTTTATCATAGACAGGGACCTACAACACCATTCCCCGCCCTACCACATTCTCCAATCAACGCGTCAATGCTACTCCATCGAATTTCAAATGATAGTGTAAAAATATCGCCATCACGCACAGACATTTGTGCAAGTAATATGTAGAAATAGCCGATGTCCGCCTTAAAATGTCGGTTCTAATGTTGTTGTTCATAATGACATCCAAGACATCAATGATCTTATGTTGGTATTTGTGTTGAAAATGTTGACCCATATTTGTAAACATGCAATGCATTTTAATAAAGTGTCTACCCTTCTTTTTCTTCCACCCCATTCTTCCACCATTCTTTTATTCTACCACATCCTTCCATATTTTTTTTCTTACTCCACCTCCGTCCACAAGTATGTTCTTCAACAACCTCAGTCCACCATTATTTTCTTCCACCACCTCCGTCTACCATTCTTTTTCTTCCACTTTTTCCGTCCACCATTCTTTTTCTTCCACTTTTTCCGTCAACAATTCTTTTCTTCCACCACCGCCGTCCACCAATCTTTCTTCCACTACCTCCGTTCACCATTTATTCTTCCACCACCTCCGTCCAACATTCGTTTTCCTCAACTTTTTCCGCCACCATTCTTTTTATTCCACTTTTTCCGTCCATCATTCTTTTCTTCCACCACCTAGGTCCACCAATCTTTCTTCCACTACCTCCGTTCACCATTTATTCTTCCACCATCTCCGTCCACCATTCTTTTTCTTCCACTTTTTCCGTCCACCATTATTTTCTTCCACCACTTCCGTCCACCATTCTTTTCTTCCACTACCTCCGTCCACCATTCTATACTTCCACTACCTCCGTTCACCATTTATTCTTCCACCATCTCCGTCCACCATTCTTTTTCTTCCACTTTTTCCGTCCACTATTCTTTTTCTTCCACTTTTTCCGTCCACTATTCTTTTTCTTCCACTTTTTCCGTCCATCATTCTTTTCTACCACCACCTCCATCCACCATTCTTTTCTTCCACTACCTCCATTCTTTTCTTCCACCATTCTTCTCGTCCACCATTCTTTTCTTCCATCTTTTCCGTCCACCATTCTTTTCTTCCATCTTTTCCGTCCACCATTCTTTCCCTTCAAGCACGACATTTATATGACTATTACCAATTGTGGATCCCTCTCAAGCGAAGTTGTTCACTTGGACTTAACGTTCATTCCAGTAAATTTCGTTGTACAACTTATGGAGCATATGTTGTAATGAGTAACGAAATGTGTCGAAATTAAATATAGTGTTACCATGCAATCAATATTCTATGTACAAGACATACAATCATGGATATATAAGACATTTTTTGAATCATGGACGTACCATACATAATTTCAATCATGAACATACAAGGCATAACTTCAATCACGGATATACCAGACATTATTGCAATCATGGACATCCATAACTCAGATGAACATAATATGTGTGTACAGCTTGCCCAATCTGCTTTGGTTTAAATCTCCTTCACGGACGATAACCCGTTGCATAATTCATGTTTCCATGACAACGGCTCACGTGCGGGCACCCAACAATTACTTCCCGTAACAAATGTTTCCAACATGCCCTTGTCTGTTTAAAGCTCATAATTTTGTGCAGGTGGCTCCCGCCTTCTGAATATTTTACAAAACATCGGTCTCAGTTACAGAAGGAAAAAAATAATAATAATTATACAGCTTCATAGAATAGTTCATTAAAAGACATTTCATCAGACATTCTCCGATTGTTTCAGAGACCGTTGGGTGTCGATTTGCGAAACTATTTGGTGGCGGTGTATATAAATGAGGGTGGGTAGGGGGAGAGAGGATTCGGATAACCCATTTTTCCGTTAACCGAAAACTCCCGAGACCCGGTCCAGGGCTCGAACCCGCCGGGTATTCTCTCAAAATACCAAGACCGGGACCGCCCCTTGCAGCCGTTATAAAAGTGATTGACCCTGACACGCCCTGTTTATAATACTATTCACAAAATGTCTTTAATTCAAGAATTGAACTTTGAAAAGTTGAAATTTCTCCAACTTGATATTCGCTACAACTTCGGCTTCCTTTTGTAACTGAACGTGTTACTGTATCTAATATCCTCGCTTCCTTAAATACGGGACAAGGGGGATGGGGGGTTGTGGGGGGTGGAGAGGGGATTTCGACTGACTTGAGAACTAAACACATGTTGCCAGGACTGTCTGGTCAAGCGGTGTCTGATGTCTGTGGCCAGCGGTTTTCAAGTAACATCAAGAATCGCGGCAGGTGGACTTCCGGTCAACGGGGAAGTGGTGGTCGAGAGTAACTTTATACTACATCTTTCCATGAACATTACTTCGTACTCAGTGGCGTAGTGAGGGGGGCAAGGGGGGCATCATTCCCCGGGCGCTACTCACAAAGGGGCGCCAAATGGTATATTTTACTATAATATTGTATGGTTTTCGAATACGGGGGGGCGCTAAAAAGGTATTGGGGGGCGCTAAAAAGGTATTGTGACCCGGGCGTGAGTTATACTCGCTACGCCACTGTTCGTACTCATTACTTTACCCCAAACGTTTAAAGCCATGATAGCCATATTACAAAAACAACTCAAGTCTATAATGAACAATATTAAAAGTATTACAGTTCCTGATTATATTTCTTTAATTATTGCGATTTCCACACAATCATTAATGGGCTCAATACAAAAAAAACTTGTTAAAAATCCTTTATATTATCTTTGCTTTTGTTCGTGTGCTTGTGGCAAATTCTTAGAACGGCCGAATGACCCACTTCCCGTCAACCTATCGAGTTGAAATTTGGCACATAGACTCATTGCCGATGACAACAGATTCTTTCAAATGTTCAGCACCACTCTAGCCCCCAAAACACTAGTTTTCCCTTTTTTCAAGGTGTTTTTTTTTGGGGGGGGGGAGGGGATATTAATGATTTCTTCAATGTTGCGTGTTTTTGATGTGGAGATTGATTGTGAAGCTGTTGCTATGTGCCTTGTATTTGTAACGAATTTGGGTATGGGAGATGACGTCGTTCGTTGCTACGTGCCTTGTATTTGTGACGAATTTGGGTATAGGAGATGACGTCGTTCGTTGCTATGTGCCTTGTATTTGTGACGAATTTGGGTATAGGAGATGACGTCGTTCGTTGCTATGGCTTTTCGCTAGTTAGTGTGTTGCAGAGAGATTGGGGAAGTATCTAGTTACGCTTTAGTTGCATAAAGAATCATATGCAATATTGATCTTTGATTTCTTTACTTATTAAAGCTAGACTTAATGAAGCCATTGAACTGCGTATCCAATTAGTAGTTCATAACATTCACTTTTGTTCATGTGTTTTTTTCTTTGTGGCAAAATCTTCGAGAGGCTCATTGACCAACTTCCCGTCATCCTATCGATCTGAAACTCGGCATATAGACGTTGAAATTACAACAAATTCTATCACATTTTCAGCCTCACCCTCTAGCCACAAAAATTGCTTTTGTTCGTGGGGTTTTAGTTTCGGAAGGGTAATTGACCCTTTCCGGTCTTCCTATCGAGCTGAAACTTGGCACATAGACTCGTTGCCGATGACAACGCATTCGCCTCAAATAGCCAGCCCAACCCCCTTAAAGATAAGTGTTTCCTGTTTTTCAAAGGCTCGACAAGAAATTCTGAAATTCGCCGGCGTAGGCGGCGATTGAACGACTGCGCAAACTTCCATCTTATCTCAAAAGGAATTGACTTTAAAAAAAACCTGAATAAAAACGCTGCCCCTTATTTTCTTTAAACACGACAAATTCTTCTGTTAAAAATATCTTTGGTCTTTTAGGACTTACATGCACCAGGTTTGATAAGAACCATTTCCATACCAAAAAATCCGTTGTTACAATCATATAAGCAAACCTGTTTACACTCGAACTCTTAAAATCATACAATAGCATCACAAAATCGTTCAATGCATTATCTTAGTAAGCATACAGTATATATAATTTATATAATGTACACACCTCAAAATCGTACATTGTACGCAGAAATCGTAAGAGTAAACAGGTCTGCATAAATGATACATCACGTACAATCATATAAATTACATACATCCAAACGAAAATGCACATAAAGAATTTATAAGAACAACTTTGCTGTTTATGTTTCTTGTTGCTGTTGTTTTTTCATGTTATTTCCAATTACCTCGTGGGTTGTAGACATTTTGGTTCAGTAAATGTGATCTTTGACGTCACCAACTTTTAGATTCTTCTACCTTGAACTACTCTTTCAAGCATCGATGAGGTAAGGTTACAGAAGCCCAAAAAGAGGACGAACATATCTGCGGCCGTCTAGCTGGGACGTGTGGGTGGCGCGTGTGGGTGGAACGAGAGCCTAGGGCGTCTAGGGTGCACATATTTGTTCTGGAAACATCTTTGAATTGAAATCCCATCTGCTGTCTGAGCCCCGGGTTCGGTAAATTTGCGGTAACTTTAGAAGGACCTGCTATCGTCTGCTCGAAATCGTTTCGGCAAACACGTTCTGGACATCAATCGGTACGAGGAGCGGACCGTGGATTTGGTGGGGAGGCAGCACTGGGTGCCAAATAGGTCTGACTACAGAATTAGCCGAGGGTAATAAGGCTTAGAGTAACATACATGTGCAGGTCTGGCGGGGGGTATGATCACCTCAAGGGTGTCCTTATTTATTTACATTTTAAATGAATTATCAACTGTCCCATAGGCCACGTATTAGCCACTGTCCCTTAGTCCAGGTATTAGTCAATGTCCTATAGCCCAGGTATTAGCCACTGTCCCATAGTCCAGGTATTAGCCACTGTCCCATAGTTCATGTATTAGCCACTGTCCCTTAGTCCAGGTATTAGCCACTGTCCTATAGTCCAGGTATAAGCTAATGTCCTATAGCCCAGGTATAAGTCACTGTCCCATAGTCCAGGTATTAGCCACTGTCCCATAGTCCAAGTATTAGCCACTGTCCCATAGTCCACGTATTAACCACTGGCCCATAGTCCAGGTATGAGTCACTGTCCCATAGTCCAGGTATTAGCCACTGAACATAGTCCAGGTATTAGCCACGGTCCCATAGTCCACGTATTAGCCGCTGTCCTAATAGTCCAGGTATTAGCTACTTTCCTAATAGTCCAGGTTTTAGCCACTGTCCCATAGTCCAGGTATTAGCCACTGTCCTAATAGTCCAGGTATTAGTCGGCACTGTCCTAATAGTCCAGGTATTAGCCACTGTCCCATAGTCAAGATATTAGCCACTGTCCTAATAGTCCAGGTATTAGCCACTGTCCTAATAGTCTAGGTATTAGCCACTGTTCCACATTACAGGTATTTTACTCTTCCCCCATTACATTCCACACACTAAAGAAGATGTTTATATCTAAGAATATCAGACTGGAAATAAAGCAATCAAAAGATCATTGAAATATACATTGGACAAGACCGGTTAAGAAAACAAATATAAACAGTAGTGCAGACGTGTGTGCACTTCGTGAGTATAAGGATGGTGATGGCGCCGTGTCAGTTATTTTTGAGTGAGCGCGTCTTTGCATACGAGAAGGTGGGTACGATGCCCGATTCTGGATATGCTGTTACCGTCGGGGAGGGGGGTCTTGATGGCACTTGAGTTGTTTGTCATCACCGCCGTTCGTCTTCTGTCTTCTGTCTTCTGCCTTCTGTCTTCTGCCTTCTGTCTTCTGCCTTCTGCTTTATGCTTTCCGTCTTCTGCCTTCTGCCAATGATAGTCGAACGTCTATCAGATCATTTACGTTTATGTCATTCTTTGCTTATCCTACTATCAGAATCCACCAGTTATGTCATTCTTTACTTATCCTACTATCAGAATCCACCAGTTATGTCATTCTTTACTTATCCTACTATCGGAATCCACCAGTTATGTCATTCTTTACTTATCCTACTATCAGAATCCACCAGTTATGTCATTCTTTCCTTATCCTACTATCAGAATCCACCAGTTATGTCATTCTTTACTTATCCTACTATCAGAATCCACCAGTTATGTCATTCTTTACTTATCCTACTATCAGAATCCACCAGCAATTATCATTTTCATTTATACCTAAATATCAAAGAGTTCATAACAAAAGTTCATGAACTAAATGAACTTATTTATTTACATGTAAGTTATAATGGCTCAAGATGTGGAAAAAACGTGCATATAATGTATATCTATGTTCTCTATATTGTGTACATCGGCCTGCCATGATGCCCAACATTCATCATAATAGTCGATTTCTTTGTATCAGTATTCTTTGTCATCAGGCCGTTAAGACTTAACTTATCAATCAATAAATGGTTCTGATGATCGGGCTTGATCAATCACTTTGGGAGGTCAATTCAACGTTGATAATGGGTTCTCCAGGCCTCTCCTTCGTGGCCTCTCAGGGCGGGAACGAAAGTGGACGTCACAGGATTAACTTTGCCCTTGCACCTTGTGATCTGTATGGACTTACCAGCGATGAGTCTTTCGATGAGTCTTTCGATGAGTCTTTCGATGAGTCTTTCGATGAGTCTTTCGATGAGTCTTTCGATGAGTCTTTCGATGAGTCTTTCGATGAGTCTTTCGATGAGTCTTTCGATGAGTCTTTCGATGAGTCTTTCGATGAGTCTTTCGATGAGTCTTTCGATGAGTCTTTCGATGAATCTTTGGATGGGTCTTTCGATGAGTCTTTCGATGAGTCTTTCGATGTCTTTCGATGAGTCTTTCAATGAGTCTTTCGATGAGTCTTTCGATGAGTCTTTCAATGAGTCTTTCGATGAGTCTTTCGATGAGTCTTTCGATGAGTCTTTCGATGAGTCTTTCGATGAGTCTTTCGATGAGTCTTTCGATGAGTCTTCCGATGAGTCTTTCGATGAGTCTTTCGATGAGTCTTTCGATGAGTCTTTCGATGAGTCTTTCGATGAGTCTCGATGAGTCTTTCGATGAGTCTTTCGATGAGTCTTTCGATGAGTCTTTCGATGAGTCTTTCGATGAGTCTTTCGGTGAGTCTTTCGGTGAGTCTTTCGGTGAGTCTTTCGGTGAGTCTTTCTGTGAGTCTTTTGGTGAGTCTTTCGATGAGTCTTTCGATGAGTCTTTCGATGAGTCTTTCGATGAGTCTTTCGATGAGTCTTTCGATGAGTCTTTCGATGAGTCTTTCGATGAGTCTTTCGATGAGTCTTTCGATGAGTCTTTCGATGAGTCTTTCGATGAGTCTTTCGATGAGTCTTTCGATGAGTCTTTCAATGAGTCTTTCGATGAGTCTTTCGATGAGTCTTTCAATGAGTCTTTCGATGAGTCTTTCGATGAGTCTTTCGATGAGTCTTTCGATGAGTCTTTCGATGAGTCTTTCGATGAGTCTTTCGATGAGTCTTTCGATGAGTCTTTCGTATGTGTAAACTCCTATCAGCACGCGGTCCTATGGGAGCTGGCTAACGACCTGTTCTTCCGGACGTGTACTGGACGGAGTTCTTAGAATCCGGCCTCCGGGGAAAATCCGCAATCCAGCTGAGGATGTGCGGTGATTTATTGTGCTGCGGCAATACGGTGGCAATGTCCGGCTGCTGGCACACGAAGTGACACTGTGAGAACTTGGCGGGAACATCGCGAAGGAACGATTCTATATTTGAACCAGGGGCGTATCAAATCAGGTATTTATAGTGGATCCACTGTAAATGGCCATTAGCTAAAACCATATCACGTGCTAACCGAGAGCAATAAAGTTAATCTTTGGATGCGTAAATAAGCTGTGTATGTGTGATTTTTTTTATTGATTTTATTTTTGGGGGGGGGGGGGGGTCTACTGCGTAGTTCAACTCAAAAACTATAATAAGCGATTCATTTGACCAAACAATCAACGGAGAATAATTCAGGCTAAACCAGAAAAGGGTAATATTACAGGCCAAACAATCAAAGGGGAATAATTCAGGCCAAACAATCAAAGGGGAATAATTAAGGCCAAACAATCAAAGGGGAATACTTCAGGCCAAACAATCAAAGGGGAATACTTCAGGCCAAACAATCAAAGGGGAATAATTCAGGCCAAACAATCAAAGGGGAATACTTCAGGTCAAACAATCAAAGGGGATTAATTCAGGCCAAACAATGAAAGGTGATTAATTCAGGCCAAACAATCAAAGGGGAATACTTCAGGCCAAACAATCAAAGGGGAATAATTCAGGCCAAACAATCAAAGGGGAATACTTCAGGTCAAACAATCAAAGGGGATTAATTCAGGCCAAACAATGAAAGGGGAATACTTCAGGTCAAACAATCAAAGGGGATTAATTCAGGCCAAACAATCAAAGGGGATTACTTCAGGTCAAACAATCAAAGGGGATTACTTCAGGTCAAACAATCAAATGGGATTAATTCAGGTCAAACAATCAAAGGGGATTAATTCAGGCCAAACAATCAAAGTGAATACTTCAGGCCAAACAATCAAAGGGGATTACTTCAGGCCAAACAATCAAAGGGGATTATTTCAGGTCAAACAATCAAAGGGGATTACTTCAGGTCAAACAATCAAAGGGGATTACTTCAGTTCAAACAATCAAAGGGGATTACTTCAGGCCAAACAATCAAAGGGTAATACTTCAGGTCAAACAATCAAAGGGGATTACTTCAGGTCAAACAATCAAAGGGGATTACTTCAGGCCAAACAATCAAAGGGGATTACTTCAGGTCAAACAATCAAAGGGGATTAATTCAGGCCAAACAATCAAAGGGGATTACTTCAGGTCAAACAATCAAAGGGGATTACTTCAGGTCAAACAATCAAAGGGGAATACTTCAGGTCAAACAATCAAAGGGGATTAATTCAGGCCAAACAATCAAAGGGGAATACTTCAGGTCAAACAATCAAAGGGATTAATTCAGGCCAAACAATCAAAGGGGATTACTTCAGGTCAAACAATCAAAGGGTATTAATTCAGGCCAAACAATCAAAGGGGAATACTTCAGGTCAACCATCAAAGGGGATTTAATTCAGGCCAAACAATCAAAGGGGAATACTTCAGGTCAAACAATCAAAGGGGATTAATTCAGGCCAAACAATCAAAGGGGAATACTTCAGGTCAAACAATCAAAGGGGATTAATTCAGGCCAAACAATGAAAGGGCAATACTTCAGGTCAAACAATCAAAGGGGAATACTTCAGGTCAAACAATCAAAGGGGATTAATTCAGGCCAAACAATCAAAGGGGAATACTTCAGTTCAAACAATCAAAGGGGATTAATTCAGGCCAAACAATCAAAAGGGAATAATTCAGGCCAAACAATCAAAGGGGAATAATTTAGGCCAAACAAAAGAAGGGGAATAATTCAGGCCAAACAATCAAAAGTGAATAATTTAGGCAAAACAATAAAAGAGGAATAATTCAGGCCAAGTAATAAATAGGGCCGTTCTAAGATAATTTGAAATTTGATAGACCAGTCGGATGTCATCACAAAGGGTATGTTATCACAGAGAGCATGTCATCGCTGAGGGTATGTAATCATAAAGAGTAATGCATTACAGAGGGTATGTTATCACAAAGAGTATGTCATCACAGGGGTATATGGTTTTACTTTGCTTTGCGTACGTGCTACTATGTATCTTTAACTGTCACAATTCAGGCAGGGTTGTTTAGAGAAGAGACATGATCACTTATCTGGAATGTCACAATCCAGGAAGGGTATGTTATCACAAAGAGTATGTCATCACAGGTGGTATATGGTTTTACTTTGCTTTGCGTACGTGCTACAATGTATCATTAAATGTCACAATTCAGACAGGGTTGTTTAGAGAAGAGAGATCATCACTTCCCTGGATTTCGCATGGGGAATGAAAAAACAAAAGTAGTCATTACTTGTTTACGGGCATAATTAACTGAAATAGAAGAAAGGTTTTAGGACCTGGGGCAAGAGTGGATTTGTAGCAGATGCGGGACGGAAATTTTTGTCTTAACTTACAGAGACAGTCATGTCGAGATTTTTTGACTATCTCTCTCCAATTGTTTTGGGCAACTAGGGAGTGTTTAGTGTATGTTATACGTGTAGGGTTAGTAATAACACTTCGGCCTTGAGACTTTCTGATGTAAATACGTTATTTTTATTACTTTTATTCGTTAAGTGTTTGTTTAATATTCAATTTTCTCATTATCTAAAACAACCATCACTTGGTGACTTTTGTGACTTGTGTAGCTTGGATGGCTTGTGTGGCTTCCTTCCATTGTGTGGCATTTGTTCCGCTGCAGCGGGATTTTCAACACGTTTCAAAAGCGAAGAATCAGTTTTGACAAACCAAGTCTCTCATCTCTCCTCTCTCTATCGCTCTCTCTATCTCTTTGCTCTATCTATCTCTCTCCTCTATCGCTATACGTCTCCTCTCTCTATCCCTCTCTATCTCGCTCTATGTCTGTCTCTCATCTCCTTATCTCTTTCACTCACCCTCTCTCATTCTCACTTTATCTCTCTGACACACAAAAACACAAACTCACACACACACATTAACTTAATCTAACACGCTCTTTCTCTCTTTTAACTTTTATCTTCCCCTCTGTGTCGGTTTCTGTCTTTTTCTCCCCCCCCCCTCATTTTCATATCTTTATCTCTTTCCTTAAATATATCTTAGTCTCTAGTCTCTTTCTCCTACTTTTAAATTTATTTAATTTTTACTCTTTATCGATTTACCAAATCAGTAAAGTGCTAAAACCATTCCTAATCTACTGTTGACCACATTAGTTGTAGATGATCTAAAACTAAAACCATTCCTAATCTACTGTTGACCACATTAGTTGTAGATGATATAAAGCTAAAACCATTCCTAATCTACTGTTGACCACATTAGTTGTAGATGATATAAAGCTAAAACCATTCCTAATCTACTGTTGACCACATTGTTGTGGATGATATTTCCAGTGTTCATAAAGGGCGTCCTGTAAACAACTGTATAAAATACACACAGTTGCGCCTTCAGCTTCCGTTCTGCCACGCCCCATTACCCACAATTCATCATGCGGGACAGGCTCCGGACAAGCTTAATGAAAAGTCACTCGGGTCAGCCATGATTTATCTAATTTGTAGCACATGATGAAAACAGCTGACGTGCTGGACCTACCATGGCATTGTTTCAACGCGACCTTCTACCTTCCTAACTACCCAGACCATGGGACCTTCCTAACTACCTTTCACATGGGACCTTCCTAACTACCCATCACATGGGACCTTCCTAACTACCTATCACATGGGACCTTCCAAACTACCTATCACATGGGACCTTCCTAACTACCCAGGACACGGTACCTTTCTAACTACCCAGAAGATGGTACCTTCCTAGCTACCCAGATCAGGGGACCTTCCTAACTACCCAGATCATCGGTCCTTCCTAGCTTCCCAGATCTTGGGACCTTCCTAGCTTCCCATATCTTGGGACCTTCCTAACCAACCAGCACATATGATAATTGTAAGAAAATAATGCCTTTGAATGTTAGGACCAAAACAATTTGAGATCCCCCGCCCACCCAAACCTTTTTTCATTAATATTGTACATGTTGCTTTAATTCCACTGTCATCCGACGATTCAATCCATTTTGCCGACTGACCAGCACGCGATGAAGTCATTAGATCTAAATGCGTTGACACCAGCCATAAATATTGCCATGCAGAAGTGAAATCCTAACGTAGAAGTGGATCCAGCCAACCGTATCATGCTTTCACAGACAGGGTTGCACTCCTTCTGATATAAGTATTCGAATACCAACATGTGTTTGTCGTTTGTGCCACCTTTTATATGCGACTTGACTCTTAACAAAAGGTTAACTACAGTTGCGCGGGAAAGTTCACTCTGATCGTAGAAAGCATTTCAAACAGCATAATGCTGTTTTGTTCCTGTCACCTGTCCATTACTTTTATGTGCTTAGGTTTCAAAACATTTAAACATGCCAAACTTATTATTCTTGGCTCGCCTCTTAAGAACTGATATATTCTGTCGTTTGTCGGTATCGGTATCGTCTTTCGGTTGTCAGTATGGGTATCGTCTGTCGGTTGTCGGTATCGGTATCGTCTGTCGTTTGTCGGTATCGGTATCGTCTGTCGGTTATCGGTATCGTCTGTCGCTTGTCGGTATCGGTATCGTCTGTCGTTTGTCGGTATCGGTATCGTCTGTCGCTTGTCGGTATGGGTATCGTCTGTCGGTTGTCGGTATGGGTATCGTCTGTCGGTTGTCGATATGGGTATCGTCTGTTGGTTGTCGCTATGGGTATCGTCAACGAGACTATAATCGTTTTGGCAAGTTGATCATACGGTGATCTCGGTTGTAGAGTACTTTTTACGTGTAAGCTTTAAATTTAATTGGCTGTCATTATAACTCACAATGTTTCTATTAACATGGCTAAAACAGTGTTGCACTTGTGTATAAAAATGGGATAATGGAAAGTTCTCTCTTGCACCGTATGGTAATATATCAGTTATTAATGGCAAAGACCCCATTAATCCGAGAACCAGACATGAGCCCCGACCCCAGGAGAGTCGTTCCATGTTTGTCCCGGTCTCACGCCGACAGGCCCAGATTTCTACAGGAGTTCTGTCTTTTGAGTCATGTGAAGACCCTCGAAACCCTTCCACCAGGGGCGTCCACTGTTGATATCCTGTTAGGAAACATGGGCCGTCGTCACACGTAAATCTAATTTAACGACCTCGTTCTGGGCGGCCAAGTGGCAGTTGGAATCACTGCGCCTGCACGGAACTTCTTTTCGTTTCTCAAGTAGAAAATCCGGTGGACAGAGTGTGTTTGTGTAGGGGACTTGTCAATAATAGAGAATGGCTTCTTGCGGCGAAGCACATGAAAGAAAAGGCTCTGTTCGGTCCAACCCTTTGTGTCCATGGATGGGACCTTTTTTATAATATACTTTGTTTTGTATGCTTTTTTATTACTGGTTGCAATCAGATTTCCTTTTAACTAGATGCATTGCGAGCCATTTGATTGGGACAATGCTCTAGGTCAGGGGTCGGGAACTCATGGCTCGCGAGCCAGATGTGGCTCTATTGATGGCTGCATCTGGCTCGCAGAAAAATGTTCGATTATATAAAAAAAATATGTTTCTTTATAGACTCCTTTGATCTTTTAAACATAACGTATGGCTCTCACAGAAATACTTTTCAAAATATGTGGTGTACATGGCTCTCTCAGATAAAAATGTTCCCGACCCTTGCTCTAGGTCATATGAAAAAATTAAAAAGGCCATAGCATTATCTGAAGAGTTATGAGTCTTAGACTCAATTCTCACTAAATTACACTTAACAACATGAAAGGGAAAATTATAATAGTTGGATAATGTTTTTCTGTCTATTTATATCGGCAGTAACCCCCCAAAAACTGTGCAGTTTACAGAAGAACATTTAATTTGAAATCAATCTCTCGCCGAGCCTGGTGATTGGCAGCCGACAAGTGGATGGCCTGAGGGCTCAGGGTGTAATGAATAGCGTTGAAATTATTAATACGTGCAGCAGTGCATCTCAACCCATTACTGGAGTCCACTTTTAGATAGTGGCACTCAATGTGTAATCTCAACACATTACTGGTGTCCACTTTTAGATAATGGCACTCAATGTGTACTCTCAACGCATTACTGGTGTCCCCTTTTAGATAGTGGCACTCAATGTGTAATCTCAAAACATTACTGGTGTCCACTTTTAGATAGTGGCACTCAATGTGTACTCTCAAAACATTACTGGTGTCCACTTTTAGATAGTGGCACTCAATGTGTACTCTCAAAACATTACTGGTGTCCACTTTGAGACTAGTGAAATCAAATGTGGTTTGCAAATAAATTAATTTTATTTGCGCATGTTGCATAACAAACGCAGAAAGCGATGTCAGATAAAGAAATGAATATTAGTTGGCTGTTACTGAATGTAATGACCACTGTAAGGAAGCCCTCTGGATGTCTGTAGCAATCGGTCAATACTGAATGTAATGACCACTGTAAGGAATCCCTCTGGATGTCTGTAGCAATCGGTCAATATCGTGAAGCTTTTGATAAACAATTTGAGGTTATTGTTTTCTGCTCTTAGTATTTTTATTGTGTGTTTTGTTGTAGATAATCCCTGTATGATTCAAATAGTTGATGTCAGCTTTGAGTATTTTTTTTATTGTATGCTGTTGTTGTTTTTTTACAGACAATCAATCCACGATGTGATGCTATCGTGTCAGCGGCAAAGACG